>VZTY01026726.1:127235-394785 GCA_013400935.1 Turnix velox
CTTTCCCCTCTGCCCAGGCGAGAGCGCGGCGGTTGACTGGTGCCTCTATCAGCTCAATGGAGCGGCCGAATTCGAGGTCTCTGAAGGTGAGTACCTTCCGGGGGGTGCGAGCAACTCGGCCACCACCCCAGCTTGGTGGCATGTTTCGGAAGGTGCCTTACTGGTGGAAGAGCGACCATGGCAGGACATGGCAGCTGCGTGTGGCATGGGGCTGGTGAGGTGGCAAAGATGGCACGTGGACCCATTGCAGGACGGGAGATGGACTGGTGGGAGGTGAGGTGGCCGACACGTGCTGGGCTTCATCTAGTTGATTTGTCTGATTTTGCTTGTTGTTTCGTTTTAATTTGTGAGAGAAAGTGGGTTTTGCAGCTGGTAGCCTAATGGCATCGTTCCTCTTGGCCTTGGCATTGGTGGCTGTTTGTGTGAGGGAAGCTGGGTAGTGCCTGCTGGGAAGTTTTCTGGCCTTCCTCCCTCTTCACTTGGGAGAGACAGAAGGAGAGAAGCTGTCACGTTTTATTTCTGAATATTTTGAGATCAGGAAAGGAGCAGCCTTTGGGTGCCTGGGCGAGAAATTCTCCCCTCTGTCTCTGAACCATCTATGGTTTTGAATGTGTAGGGTAAACTCAGATGTCAGCCTATATTTTCCAGCTTGCCAGATGTGTAGTGTGCTATGAGCGTATTTCAGCCTCTTTTCGGAGAGTTAGGTCGAGCTGGGACCTTCATCTCAACGTTCTCCTCTGGTGGTGTTCTGTATTTCTGAGGGATGTGCATTTACTCTTTGTAAAGGCTGGAAGTGCATCACAACTTCAGCTGGACTGAAAAACTTCTCACTGATGAGCAGAGTGATGCTCTTTAATGGATTGGCTTCAGGTTAGACATTAGGGAAAGCTTTTCAAAAGTGAAGCATTAGAATATGGGGGGTGGGTAAACAATGAAGTCCCAACACATTTGTAAGATTTGTTTCACTCATGGGGGTTGGATTGAGAGAGCTACAGGGGCTGGAAGACAGACTGTTTATGGTCTATCTTAGCTTCATTAGCTGTAATTCTGTGGGATGTGAAGTTTTGTTTTGTGTCTTATGTTCTCCTGTTTGGAAAAGTGGTTTAAACCCCAACATGCTAATAATAAGCTACAGCTTGATCAAGGCTTCAGAGTAGAGATTCTTTCTTACCCTCCCTCCCCCTGTTATTCCATGGTGGCTTATATTTCAAAGTATACTTGATAGTGAACGCAATTGTGTAACAAAGTGTTTATCAAAATATGTTATGATTTTGTGCCTAGATTATTATTTTTTTCTGTGAAACTGAATAGCAAACCAGCTGTGATGACGATAGGAGGGGGTGGAAATTACATCCGTGTGAGGGAGTGTAATGAGTGAGTGACAGCATTTCTTAGGCATCATAGAATGTTGAAAACAAGTTTGACGTTGGCATTTACATTTATTTCAAGATCTAAATGAGAGGAATATGCTTCTTTAACCTTTTTTATTCTCCTGGGTAAATACCATTGTTTCAGCACTGCTTTGAGACTAGTGTTTTCTTCTCAACAGGTGTTATATTCCTTTGATTTTTTGGTTCATCTTTTATCACATGATTTTTCAAGTTACTTTGCTAACTCTAACTTCAGTTCTCTTTAGCACTGGCAATTTATGGATGCCTCATTTTACTCCATGACATGAATGGGTATTTTATGTGTTTTCTTTTCTTTACTCAGCACAGGAATATGTGAAATTTATAGAGCAGGGAACAGGCTGAAGCAGTGTAGTTTGGTCACATAAGCTATAGAGTCAGTCTTCTGCAAGTTAGCAAACCCTATTTATGTTATCAGGGTAATATATCAATGCATTTTGTGGAATAGATGTCTGTTAAATATCTAGGAACAGAAACAGCAGTATGGTCAGCACACTTGCCAAAAGTGAAAAACAAAATTCAAAAGAAAATAGCACTATGGCAGATTGTTTGACCTCTTTTGTGGCTGGTGTTACATATTTAAGTCCAAACCTTTTCCTTCCATGAAGCTTTCCTCTAAAATATTCAGAGCCAAACAAAATCCTTGGTTTAAAATGGATTGTTTCCAATGCAGGCGGGTTGATTTTCCTCTTCCCCACCATCCTTATCCCAGTTCTTTTTATTTCTCAGACAGGCTGTGATTGCAGCCGCATTGATTAGTACCAGCTAATCAATGAACATAAGAACTAATTAATATGTGCTAAATATTATTTGTTTATCTGTCTGGATAAACATTTACAAAGTAATATTTCTAAGTTCAATTACTCTTCTGAGCATCTCTCACTGCTTTTGCTACTGAATGCATGCAATAGGCCTGCAGTACCCTGTCAGTTAGACTTCAAATTGTGTTCTGCAACATTTCTGTCTAAGACTAGGAAGGAAAATTATTCTATATCCAAAAATAGAGGAGTTGGATGAAAAACATTCATTTACATAACAGAAAAGCAGAATTGCATATTTCAAATGCAAGGCAAAATAGTTTAGTTGGTGAAACATCACAATCAAAGCCAAGATAATCATGTTTGGTTTAGTCTTGCTGCCTTGAATCAAAACCATGTTTCAAATATTGCTACTTCTATAATTAACATCTAAGTGCAAAAGATATTTTATTCATGCTAAAGATCTCAAAGCATTTTGCACACGTTAAGTGCAGTCTCACAAAAGCTGTACAAAGAGCAGTATTAGAGTATCAATTTAGAAGCTACCAAATGAAATGTAGAAGTTAAAGATATAATTTTTACAAAAGCTGAAGGAGAGCTTAATCTGGGACTGCTGAAAAGATCTTGTATGATTTGCCCCAAAATACCTGGTAAACTGCTAATGGGACTGCTTACTCCAGACTCTTTGCTTTAAGTTCTAAATCACACTAACTTCTTGCAAGCTTTGTGTAAGTCAAAGCATGTTTGAAGTATTTTATGCTACGCACTCTAAGCTGGTGTGATGTTAGTCTGGATAGCATTGGATTCAGCTGTGTTTATAGGGTTAATGAAAAGACTGAGTTAAAATAATATTTTTAGTTTTCACTCTTGAGGTTGGCTTATCAGAGACTTGAAATTGATTTGAATTCTATTTCATCTATTTTGTAACTTTATTCTCTTGTGTGGCTGAATGCCATGTCAACATTAGTGCCTTGTGAATTTAGTGTGAACTTTCCTGCTACTTACCTTAGGTCACTCTAACATTCTCTTTTATTTCTGAGTAATTTGAAGAGAGATTTATTGAGAAGGCAAAATGGATGATACACAACTCTCTTGTAAAGGGACACTTCCATTATATACCCTTTGAAGGATCTAGAAGATTTGATGAACATGAATTTGATCACTTTCAGGTTCACCTCTAATAGCTTTTTGATTACTTTAGTTTTACAGTAAGACTGTATTAGATTCAGCACTATATTCTGCATTATTCAATGTATTCCATGGAATGCTATGTGATTGCTTGCACAAACTTCCAACTGAAGAAATGTCTGCATGAGTCATGCCTTCATTAGTGAGGCCTAATTAAATAGGAAGGCTCCATCTGTAGATGCCTTTGCCACTCAGTCCTTTTATGGCTGAACGAAGTAATTGATTTTTCCTTGGTCTCATAAAAAGAGATGCATGGTAGCAGCTCTTTCATGGCTACTCTTCACTTTTTCACTCAAACAGTTCATGGTTTGCCTACATTTCCATGAATAGATGTTGTGTTTCCATGAGACCTTGGCTGGATGGGTACACTCTGCCACTCTGGGCTCCCAGTTATCAACCTTGGAGATTTAGCAAAGTGAAATGTGCCTCTTCTGTACTCTGCCATTCTGGATTTCTCTAGAGGAAACTAAGACACTTAGGAGGGACTGATAGTAGTGTCCTAAATATAAACAAGCACAAGACAAAGGGTCTATCTTACATGGAGTACCTCAAGGTGCATCACAGGATGTGTATGCACCCTGATATCCCCTCTGATGCCATCTGTGTAGATGAAACAGTTATTCCAGTCCTGCTTCATACATCCCTGTTTATACTTTCATCAACTCTTTGACTGTAAATTATGGAGGTATTAAATACAGCGGTGTTGGTGGTTGGTTGGTGACTGTGACTGATGTCTGGGAGCTACAGAGGCACAGGGAAAGAGCTCCAGTCTGAGAATCATTATCACCATATTTAACTTCCATTATCACATTACATGTGGCTGTGTAAAACTGCACCTAGTAAATGAATCTTTGCAAGAAAATATGGGTATTTAATTAGAACTCCATTCATTGCTGTATAATCTGATGTTACGTTTCCCTATGAAATGTTCAGCACAACAGACAAAGGATCAATGTACATGGAAGTTACATTTATTTGTATGATACCTTACTTTTAGACATACTTAATTGTAATAATAGTCCATTTTGTGATATTTCTATCTATTGTTTATAGAGTTTTTAAAAGAATATTTCTATTTTTTGTTATTTCTATCTATTGTTGATGGAGTCTTTTAAAGAATCTATCTATTGTTTTTTGGCTTTTTAAAGAACCTTTCATTCAAATATTTCCGTAAAAAAGACTACTTGAAGTATAATAAAATACTGGAAATTATGTCCTTGTAATGGAAAGGAGAAAGTAAGCAGGTTATTTGAATTTCTCAATTGCTATCTCCTACTTTTGTATTTTGAATTAGTAGGTTGGTTTCATTTTTGTGGAGTAATTTAATAATTTAAGTGCATTAAGGTTTAGTTGCAATGATGTATAAAATACTTACTTTCACAGTATTTCTATTAGCATTTACTATGTGGGTTAGACTGTGTTTTCTCCTAAGAGTCATCAAGTGTCTTTTGACTATAAAACAAATAATTTAACTACTTTATTTTGTAAATGTCTGAGTGGCCTGAAAAGCGAACTTGCTGTTTAGATGAAGCTTGAAAAAACAGATTTTTTTTTTTAAACAGGTTATCAGATTTCCTTGTCGTTTACAAGAACTGCAGTCATGCCCTCTACACTTGTTCAGCTGTAGTTGTTTAGCTCTGACCCTTTGTGGTCTTCAGCTAATTGCCTTTTTACTCTCTAATCTCCCATTGATCCTCTTTCTTCTTTCCCCTTTTTAATGTCTTTGCTTAAATATTTAGTAAGATTTTCTAGTTCCTGTTTTATTCCTCAACTTTGGTTTTACTTTCCTGTTGTCTTTGTAACTATTTTTTCTGCTGAGGGGATTGTGGGAGGGTCTCATTCCATTGACTGTTGCAGAATCTGGCAGAGGGGTCTCCCCTTTTTGTCACTGGAAGCCTGCAGTTACCCGCACAGCAAATCTTAACTCTTTTCCCTTTGTCACCCACTATTTCCAGGTCTACACAGCTTAGGGTTTTATATGATCCTTCCAGTTTCATCCAAATAACTCCTGGCAATTTTGGTTTTATCTGTGCTTGAATGATCAGAATTTCCTTGGGTGTTGCATCCTTTAAGATGCTCTTGGTACACATACCATGGAAGATGAAATCAGGCTGTTGTGTGGCTGATTATGCAGATATTAGCAAGTCAAAAATCCGTGCTTTCAAGTTATCTAGTCCAGAATTTATCAGGGCCATCTTTCATGTTCCTTTCTTTCCTCATTAAATATGTAATAATTTAATTTATGTCATGATTTTGATACAAAGAATAACACTAATGAAGTTAACAGTGATGTCATTGGTGCCACAACTTTGACATTTAGGCTGATTTTTGCATTTAAGTCAAACATTATAATTCAGCTTGAATAGTGATGGACAATTTAGAGAGTATAGAATTGCCTGTGGTTCCAGCTGAGACACTGAAAAATCACCAGGCTTTCACAAAGCCTTCTCTTCCATTATAGGTCAAGCCAGTAAGCTGAGGTTCCTTTATGGAGATGGATTTTATGTAAGGGTAGAGATTAGCCATTTTCTGATCTTTCCAATCCCAGTTTTTAAATGTGTGCAAGAGAAATTACCCAGGTTGTCTTGGAGAATGGCTGAATAGCTCATGTGAAGAGATACTGCTCCTGCTGTGCAGGCTTTTCTGCATGAACCTGTCAGAGCTGAAAGAAATTCTAAGAAGATAACATTCTTCTGATTCAAGATTACAGCCTTAACAATTACAAGCTTGTCTTCTCCAAATATGAAACGTGAACTCATGTTGCAGGGCATACAGTTGGGAAAGGACCTGTTTAAAGTATTGTTATTTATCAGTTCTTTTTTGTAGAATGCAGTCAAATGCATTTTTAAACAAAAATTTACACCAGAAGAGAACATTTTTTCTTTTGCATGTTTGCACTGTCTGATGAAAAAGTTCCAAAATGATAGCGAGTTATTCAGGAGTTTTAAACCACCTCTCTCTTCTACTGTGCTACTCAGATATGAAATCCTTATTCAAAGTAATGGTCAGTAGCTCACCCACATCCTTTTTGGTCTCTGTGTGACCATCTCATGATACAGAACAGAACCTCCAAGTAACAAAAGATGTTACTTACGGGCCAAATTGTGCCTTCTGCCATTTATGTTGAATTGTCGTTGTTTGGTGATCCACAAGAGGGAGCTACGTCATAAATTTCTAGCAGTTTTGAACTCAGTCTCTTTTTAAAACACCTCTTGGATTAATTTTTTCTTTAATTTTGTTTTTCTTTAAGATTGTATCCAGAAATTTCATGTGGTGCCTTTTTAGTCACTCTGCTTGCAGTTTGCTAATTTCAAAGGACATCCTTAGAAACTTAAATCTTTGGTTTCCTTCAGTTTTCGGTATCAGTTCAGTGTTTGTCTTTAAACACTGCATTTGTATGAAAATCTAAAACCTTTGGATTGCAGTCCATTTTTATTTGAACTGCTGAGTCTTTTTAAATGTAGATGTTTCTATCTGGCATGCCATGGATGTTTATAGACATTTTTTGTAGCAGCCAGAGTGTTGTGGTGTCTGGCCTTCCTTGATGCAACTCCATCTGGGCAGGAGGTGGCTTCTGGGTCATTGTGCTATTTTTTTAGAGTGCATTAATATACTATTTATGGACTACAAAAGTGAAGGACTATGAGGTACAGAGAAAAGGCATCGTAACAGGTACTTAAAAAACTTGTACTCATGGTCAGGAGGGAGACCAGACTTCTTTGGGCATGTTTTGAAGCACATGATTAAGCTGTGTTCTGCTATTGGTAGAACTCAAGATTGCTTCCTGCTGTAATGATGAATTTTGTCAAAACTATCACACTTCCAGGTTAATGATAGTTATTTTGTGCTAAGAACAGATTAAAAAATTTCCAAGCACGCTGGTGCAATGAGAAACAGGTGAGTCTTTTTCCAACTGGATAATATATATTTTGTCATTAAGAGCTAAGGAGAATGCTCAGTATTATGAAGCTTGTCATTGTTTTTCATTTCTGGGAGAGAATCATAGAATGGTTTGGATTGGAAGGGAGCTTAAATGTCATTCAGTTCCAACCCCCCTGCCATAGGCAGGGACACCTCCCACTAGACCAGGATGCTCAATGCCTCATCCAGCCTGCCCTTAAACACCTTCAGGCATCCACCCCCTCTCTGGGCAACCTGTTCCAGTGTCTCACCACCCTCACAGTGAAGAACTACTTTCTTATCTCCAGCCTAAATCTCCACTCTTCCACCTTGCATCTGTTACTCCTTGTCCTGCCATCCTATATCCTGTTAATTCCTACCCCAGCACTATGCTGCTTATTTACCCTTATGCATTTCATGTACATTTTGAGGTGTCAATGGAACTTTCTTTTTTCCTGGAGGCAATACAGGGTGGTAAAAGTCTTTGCAGTGCCTCTGAGAGGGAAGCATTTAATTTGCTGTTGACACTGAATACTACTACTACTGTTGTAGTATCCTGCTGTTGAATTACTTCTGGTTTTGAATTAGTAAATCTCTAAATATGACTGCTTTCAGGGAGAGTACCAAAGGATTCCATTTTTACCTGCAATACATAGATGTGGCCTTCAGGTTACATGCAGATTGGTCTATTATTGTTATTTATACATAACAATAAGAAGCTGTATACAACATTTCAAAACTCAGTTGTACCAGCAGAAAGAACTCTGCAACTAATTCTGTTTCATTTTGTAAAATACTTTAAAAATTTTAAAATGTATTTTTCACATGCCCACACACACGCCTTTTTCTTATGTTCGTGCAAGATTTGAGTGAAAAATCAAAGTACATTAAATTAGATCAATGTACATGTGTTTGACTTTTTCTTCCCCCAGGAGGGGGAAGTACATAAGTACATACTTTTTGGTTTATATACATAATTTTGCTCATAGATCATACATGGCTGGTATAGTTAAAATCATAGAATCATAGAATGGTTTGGGTTGGAAGGGACCTTAAAGATCATCTAGTTCCAACCCCCCTGCCATGGACAGGGACACCTCCTACTAGACCAAGTTACTCAATGCCTCATTCAGCCTGGCCTTAAATATATAATAAGTTAGAATACTTGTATGTTTTTAAAACTGATAGCCTGCTTCTATATTTGTAAGTCTTCCATTGAAATAGTTTCTTTTCAGAATGTATACATTCATCAGATATTTTTCTGTGTTTATTTGCAACAGAAGTTCATATCACAGCAGCCAAAGCTGTCAGTTGGGCTGATGGCAGGGTTATATGAAGTGTTAACGTCATAAATCTTTCTCAACCTACCATATTGTTTCTTTTTTTACAAAATACAAGTGTGATGTGAAAGAGTTCCATTATTTTAGCTGTAAACATTCTGGTCTTGCAGTGATGTATTCAATTCAGAGTGGCCACTGATTTGATGTTCTGTTCATAGGCATGACATTTGTCATTCAAAATGGGAATTGTAAAACTATTTAGCACTGTTGCATCATTAGTGATGTGTCTTTCCATTTCAAACGGCTACCATAACCACTTAACATTGATACAGTCTTCTTGGAATGCTGAGACAGGAAGAACCTGTGATTGTTTTCTTTGAGAGATACAAATTGTATTCTTTCTGTTTACACCTAGAATAAACTCCTGATTTAGGACTGGATACAAAGATGCAAAGTAGAAGTGTTATTCTTGCAAGACAGTTATTTCTTGTTAGATCTGTCATGCTGAGTCATCGCCATGGACTTTGAAAGTTTTAATGCAGAGACTGTTTTTTGATGATGCCTGTTTTGGTCTATCAGGTAACTCATATCTTTTGAAGGTACTTCAATAAGCTTTTGTGTTAGCATTATAAACTCTATTTTGAAATGGAATGTTTGTTCTGGAAATACCCCATCTTTCAGATTTCATTTATTTACAAGAAGCCCTAACTTGGAGTCCATGATATGCAAAGTAGAAATAATCAGTATAAAATAAGGATGAGCTCACATTTTAAGATTAATTCATACTTATCATGCAGTGAAATTTGAAAAATTAATTTTATTTTTTTTTTTTGCCTTTGAGGTTTTTCACTTTAAGAGGTTTTCCTTTTTCTTAAGCTTGGCAAGCTGTTGCTTTGATTTAATTCTCTCTAGTCCATTCTAAACCAGGAAAGTATTGCCGTGTTTCCATTTGACTGCTTTTCCTGGATTTCTTACAGACTTCATTCCTTACGAATACTTCCTCCTCTGGAATGTCCACGTTGTCTAAGTGGCAGCTGAGAAAAGCTTGCAGGTGTGCCAAGAGCATTGAAAGTATATCTGTGCATTGATTTTTCTTCAGGAAGGTGCCAACACGTCTCAGGAACTTTGTGACTTCACGTTGATTTTGCTTTTCCCTCTTTCCTTATTCTCCTACACTTTAAGGAAAAGTCCTACTTAGAACATAATACCTATGTTGACTGTAAAATGCAATTTCTTTCAGTTTTAAATTGCTGCAATATTAGCTTGGTATTTTGAATTTTTAATCAGATGATGGGGAATGATTGTTCAGTGACAATTCCAATAATACCCAATACTTTTACATGATGATATCCAAATGTAAAATATACCAGTGAAAAATACTAAAATGGATATTTTAAATCAATAAAACAAGTTTGAGCTTCTTATTTCCACCATGAGACTAAGCTAAAGAACATCTCTAGTGATAGTTGGATGCTGTCTTTCTCTGCATTGCTGAGATGACTCACTTAGCAGCTTGTGACCTATATTGCCAAATATCACTTCTTGATACTCTTGTGGCAGAAATAACTTCCCTTTACTGTTCATAGAGTACCAGAGCAATATCTGTCCTGAGGGAGGCTAGGCATTACTGACTTCATGCAATCTTAGTGTTGGAAGGGACCTTCAAAGGCCATCTAGTCTAACCCCCCTGCAGTGAGCAGAGACATCCTGCATTAGGTTAGGCTGCTCAGAGCCTCATCAAGGCTGACCTTGAATGTCTCCAGGGATGGGGCTTTCACCACCTCTCTGGGCAACCTGTTTGTTCCATATTTCTACAGCTGTGTTACACTTGTAAAGCATCTGACAGATGTGTGTATCACACATCACAGACCTGAAAGAAGGCAGGTACTCAAGCTCTGTATTCAAAATGTTGAACAAATGAAGGAAGACTGCAACCCCAACAGCGGGTACCCTGTTGCATTTGACTCAAAGATTTTATGTGGCTCTGTTTTGCTTCTTGTATATGCAGTGTGAGCTGCACTTCTGTAGACGTGGATCTGTGTGTTGTTTCTTTGGTAAGCATACTTAAATTTGTCACCATCCATGTAGATTCTTCTCTTCCTTTCCTGCGAAAAAAACCCCCAGCACGTGCTTACCTATGTTACTCTAACATTTGAGTTCAGATGATGGCACAAGTCAAAAGAATTCAAAGATACAGTTCCCACAGCAACCATAATTCAACCTCATTGCTGTGAAAGCACAAAAGCCCACACCAAATACCAGGCAGAATGCTGCATATATGCAAGTGTGTGACTTACAGTTGCTAGGAGAGCCATAAATTTTAATTTCCAGAGGCTCGTTTAGATTCATATTTTGTATCTTTATTATGATTTGTCTTTGATTGAAACAGGGCAGTAATGAAAGACTGGGGTCAAGGGGCCAGACGGATTAGTGTGTATTTTTGCTTTCTTATAATGTACAGACAATAGGTTATTTTACTATCTCTGTCTTTTTGTTGTGTTTTCTTTTATGTCTAGTGAGTAATATCGAATGTGAAATATTATCTGACCTGACTCCTTATCTGTTTCTATTTATTTTTCTTTCTTTATTTAGCCCTGTTCCTGAATTGCAGGTAATGAGGTCTATTTGTTTGCCTACCAAGGATAAATACTCCAGATATCCACCTGTAGTCATACACTTTGTTATTAAACCACATCCATAGATTGAGACTCCATTATAGAATATCTCAAAGCATATGGAATGTATTTCTTTTCAATATCTACTAGGATTCTTAAGTCTCTTTGTTTGCCAGCTCTATCTGTCAATTCCTTAATTTGGTCATGTTAGATACGTTTTATTAGTATTACAGACAGCAAAGAGGTGGAGGTGTCCTTGTTTTGAAATGAGAAATATATAAATATTTCAAGTATGAAACTTATTTGGCACAGGAAATGTTTTATAAATAATAGTTTTAGGATTTCCAGAAGTCAGTCTGCTGAAATAACTATAGGATGTGTTTTACTTAACCTTTCACATCTGGCCAGTGGAAAGAGAGACTATTATGTTTAAAAAATTGCTGTATTAAGTCTTATTTACATGGGTGATTATTGTATCTGTAAGCTGGATTGAGAATTCAAGATTATTAAAAAAAAATCCCTTTGACTGAGGCATGTGCTAGTACCTTATAATTTATTTTAAAAATACCACAATGTAACTATGTCTCACCATTTTTTTTATTACCAGAAAGAGGAAAGAATGAGGTGACATAGGATAAGGACGGTTAATGATAGATTTTCTCTTCAGCAGACTACAAAACATTTAATTTGGAGTTCCTCTATTTTTTATCCTAATTTTTTTCTCAGCTCTCCATTGCATCATGGCCTGTAATATCACCTCTTTTATGGACAGGCTGGGCTGAGCTGAAAGACTGATTGGATGTGAAAATGTTCTCCTTGGGAAATCCTTGGATCCTGTCCTTCCCAGATAGTTAGGCAATCTGCTCTAGGAAACCTGTTTTGACAGTGCTTGTTATCTCTGCTAGGCAGAGTCCTACAGGGACCCTCAAAGCCAAGGTTAAGGGAATTCACTCTGCAGCTCCACCGCCTTCCCAGAACTTTTATTCTTCTCTTTCTTTGTTCAAATTCTATTTGGGAACTGTATACTGGTTAGGAACTGGGCATGTGTTTAAAAGAGAGCTATTTTGTATGAAATGTGTTTTTCCTTGTATTTTCATGTATTTCCTTGTATTTCCATAAATTCTATAAGTATCTGTGAACGAAAGTTCGAACTCTGATGGAAGATTATACCAGAGCATTCCCAGTGGCTCAACAATTTGTTATGAGATAAATGCAGAAGGAGTAGTTAAATTATGGCTACTGCCTGATCAAGAGTTGGTCTAGTCCCTTTCCACAGGGACATTATTGTTTCTGAAATGAGGAAGGGGACTGGGAATTGTGAATCATGGGAACTCTTCAAGGGGCAGGCAGAGTGCTGGAATTTGAGTGCAATCTTGGGAAAAATGATGTAGAAGGTTGTATACACTGCTGAAATGAGACTCATTGAAGACCTAGGATGTAGTTTTTTAGGATGAACTTTGTTATGGTCATAATCTTGCCTTGACATCCAGGTGACATTTCTTGCTCCAGTATATCTAGTAAATACTTTGGGGCTTCCCTTAAGTGGGAATAGTTACAAGGGTGCTTTTATTTATTTCTGTTCATCATCTTACACCTAATAGTTTGCAGTGTTAATATTTGTATGGAAATAAATGAGGGCAAATTGAGTGGAAACCAAGAACTGTGTTGGGATGATCAGAGGTAAGTGGAAAGCATCAAAATTTCTCCTTGAAATGAGCTATTGCTGGTGAAGACATGAAAAGATTTAGGGTCACTTTTGGGTTTGGAGAAGTGGAATGCACAGTTGATTTTGCCAAGGATGACTGGTGATCTTGGCTACCTCATTTTGTTTTGAGGTGATAGGGATCCTGTGAAAGAGAATATCTGAGCAGAGAACTGCTTTCTCTGAAATACCAAAAGTTCCCCATGTTGCGAGGAGGTTCATAGTTTCAACAGTTACTGCCATCAGAGGAGAAAGCTGGTGTAACCCTACTGAACTCCTTATTTTTCCACAAGCGTGTATCTTCCTCTGTGCACATATGGCCCCGGAGATGTGGATTTCCTAGTGGAACGTAGGACTTTGATGGAAGTGGATGGCCATGTCACCTTGCAGTTCTCAGTGGAGGAGAAAATCTTCCTCGGTGGGATTAAAACCATCTGCTTGTGTCATGGGCTATTAGGTGTGAGACATGATTTGACTTCTATTTGTTAGTCACCAGAGTTGGTATGTGAAATAGTGTCGCCCATCTGTTAGGGATTTTTTTGTTTTTTCATTTGAAAATGCTTATTTTTATCGATTACAATAAGCTGATAAGAATTAGTGAAAAGTTTTTGTCTTTTTTTTGGGTTTTTAATTTTTTTCAGTATTTGGAGTATTTTCCATCTGTCTCCAGTCATATATTCTGTCATTCAGTGAAAATTACCTTAAAGATGTTTGGATTGTGTTTATTAATTCTGATAGTTTTGTAGAGGAGTTGGCAGAGCTTTGCTGTTGAAGCTGAGAGTGCATTCGCTTTTTCAAGATCCTTTTCTGCTTTCCAGCTTTGACCAGCTCTAACCATTGAGGCTAAGAATTATATATTTTTTTTCTGAGTTTGCCTCTGGCTGATTTTTCACAGAAGGTTCTAGTCAAAACTCTCTTCTTGACTTTGAGCATAAGCATCACAAGAAAATACCTGGTAGCTTTTTGCCCATTAGAAAAAGAAAGAATTCCATCAACTTTTCCTTAGAAAATCTCTATCACTTGCATGCTTTGAAGCAGGAACTTCAATTTGACAGTGTGAATATAGTCAATTTGACTGTATTCAGGAGTGTCTTTTGCTTTCCCTGTGATTACCCACTCTGCTTTGACCAATTTATAAACCTCTGTAAAATGACAGTTCCAAGTAATCTCATTTAAGTATTGGTAGGATTGGATAGACTTTTTTTTTAATATTTTTTTTCCTGACAGTTCTTTGTACAGTGAATGTTCCTCATTATGGAACAGAAATAATCTTTCTCTAATTACAACTTTGGTCTGTGTGGAACAGATTTATTTTTTATTATATTATAGTCATTAAAAACTCATTTATCATCACAAATTGCTGTAAAAGACACAAGTAAATGAATGGAATTTACTTTTCACAGGTCTGTTTCAGATATAGTAATGTTATGTCGTAATTTTATGTGTTATTAGACTTAACTAGTAGTAGTCTAGTAGCATTTAGAGTTTAGGAAACCTGAACTCATTCTCAATTTGTGCAATTTTAGCTTGTGTTCTAGTCTTGAGGCTTTGGACTAACTTCTAATTGAATGCAAAAGAGGTGAATCTTTGAATTTAGGTGAGAAATCACAACCTAATTACTGGGTTCAAGAGGTGAGCATCCATTCCTTTTGAACAGAGGCTCTCCATTGCACGACAGTGAATGCTTAATACATACAGGGATGTGAATGAAGGATCTGAAAACTAAGAAACACTAATACATTATGAAGTGGCATAAACAATTTAAATTAAACTTACTAAATTAGTTCTAAATTGAGTATCTCTGTCATTAGTATGAAGTCACAAGGTTCCATTGTAATTGACTGTGTATGATAATAATTAAATTTACCAAGTGCATAGTTACTTTGCTTTTTGAAAAAAAGGAGAATATATTTCAGAAATTAATTCTATCTTAATGGGTATCAGTTTAGAACATACTGAATGTTACAGTATAGCTTTTATGGACTTCAATAGGAGCAGAAATCTGAAATTTTCATATGAATTCTTGCTGATGAGATGGTAGCTATGGGGAACAGTTATAAAGTATTGCTTGAAACTATGAAGTAGTAGCTGCTGTCTTTGTTCCCTTCTTTGGGGTGGGATTTGGGGATACAGAACACAGACAAATCTTCTCTCTGAAAATACTGCAGTGTCTGTTAAATCACAGCTTTTCAAATCCTCCCAGAGGAGATTTGCTTAGGATTTTTTTTTTTTTCATACATGCAGTAGATGACAAGTAATAAAATCAGAAGGGTTATTTGTTGTATTTTTATGGTTGAGTCTGTCATATTATATTTCCAGACTTGTCAGTGGGCAGTCATCACTGCCTGAAGTCTCAGAGGTTGATGTCTGAGTGCTGTGCAATGGCTGCTTGAGCTACTGCTTCTTGAGTGGGGACTTAGGCTCCATTATGATGATTTACCTTATTCAAACAGGAATTCTGATTGCTACAGCTCAGATGACATATAAGGAGTCAGGCATGTCATGTATTTAATTATTATATGTCTTGATAGAAAGTGCTGGGGTAAGGGAAGTGTAATAAAGCACCAGTTCCACTGTCTGGGATGTATTTGCTCTTAAACAAACTGTGTGCTTGTGCTGTTCCACTGGGACCTTTTCCAGCCCATTCTGATGCAGCTGACCAGCTAATGGGAGATTTTTTTTTTGCTGTTTTTCCCAGATGTAGTGCAATGGTTTAGCTTTTAAGGAAAGTAACAATTTTTCATGTTGTAGAAGGAAAATTTAGCTGGTTGGAGGTGAGTATGTGGTAAAGTTTAAAGCTCTGTGCCCTTCAAATAGTGCAAAAATACAGCGACAGATGTGCAGGATTTAAGCTGATTGTTATTGTAGTGCTGCAGATATACACAGATAATTAAAATGTCCTTTTTACAGTGTCTTGAGTAGTAGAGTTTGATCTTCTACAAATATCTTTGGTACTGCACCTGGGTTTTGCTCTTGTAGGTTAGGTATTTATATCCCTCAAGGCATGTTTTTCTCTGACTTACACAAATACTTGTTTGTAATGTTATGCTTAATTTTTAAAATTTTAAAATTTTTATTCCTTATTTACTATGGATAGAGCTGTACTTGTAGCCACTTCTTTTTTCCATGTTGGCATGTAGAGGATATTCTCCTGAGTCCATCATAATAATGTTTCTACTCAACTCCTGGTTCCTTATGTTTTAAGTTCTGTGGAAGTACCTTCGCAATGTTGTGGGGCATCACTGCTGACATAATGCTACAATTATACATTTTATCTATATGTAAAAATATTTAAACTTTTCTTGAAGGCAGGATTTCTTTGCAGGCATGAAAAATAACTGCAGATAGCACCCTTATAGAATTTCAGTCATCTTTGGATACAGTCTGAGCTATAGTTTAGTCAGACAATCTCTATGCCTAGCTGGGATAGGCTTAATGCATCTAGACCTAACCCTGATTGGAAAGGACCTCAAGAGATAATCTGTTCCAACATCCCTGCCAGAGAAGGAACACTCAGATCAGATGACACAGGAAGGTGTCCAGGGAGGGGTCTGGATGTCTCCAGTGGAAACCTCACACCCTCTCTGGGCAGCCTGTACCGGTGTCCTGTCACCCTCATTGTGGAAAACTTTTTTTCACATATTCTGTGGAACCTCCTGTGTTCCAGCTTGCACCCATTGCATGTCACTGAGAAAAGCCTGTCTCCGTCCTCCTGACACTCATCATTTCCGTATTTATAAACATGAACGAGGTCACCTCTCGATCTCCTCCAAGCTAAAGAGACCCAGCTCCCCCAGCCTTTCCTCAGAAGGAAGATTATCTGATGCCTTCATCGTCTTCATGGCTCTGTGTTGGACACTCCAGCAGTTCCCTGTTCTTTTTCTGAGGGCCCCAGAACTGGACACAATGTTCCTTTTGTTTTCATGAGAAAAAAATAGTTCCACTGAGGGCAAACAATCTTTATAGTAATACATACAGGCATTGTTGAAGTCTCACATCCATTTGTAAAATACTTTTTTGTTGCATTTTTTTGTTTTTGGCAATGGTTTTATATAGTGTTGTAATCTGTGGAAAAAAATGCAACAGAACATTCTGGTTTTTTTTTTTTCTCTATCGTTTGTTGCTAGCGTAGATGTTCAGAATTTGACATCAGTGACTGGAGTTTTTCCATAGGGATATTTATGGGTAAAATTTAGAAAATACTCTGTAGTTGTAGATCTAATATAGAGCATGAGCAGATATGGATTTGGCAGTTCATTTTTTGTGTAACTTAGATTTTGTATACACAAATTAGCAAAGCATTGTTATGATACTTAGGGGAGTTGTGTGTAAAATAGAAGTGTTGCTTGATATAATTGAAAATTGTCACTGCTTGAAAGTTAATGTTTTTATTGGACAAGTTCACCCTGGAGAAGAGAAGGCTCAGGAGGGACCTCATAGTGGCATATTAATACCTGAAGGGGGCCTACAGAAAGGCTGGGTTATGATTTTTTTAATAAGGTACAGTATTGCAGGACTAGGAGTAATGGATGCAGATTAGAAGAGGGGAGATGTAGACTGGGTAGAAGAAAGAAATTCTTTCCTGTGAAGGGCGGTGAGACACTGGAACCCTCCCTGGAGGTGTTTAAGGCCAGGCTGGATGAGGCATTGAGCAACCTGGTCTAGTGGGACGTGCCCCTGCTTGTGGCATGGAGGCTGGATCTAGATGATATTTAAGGTCCCTTCCAACTGAAACCATTCTATGATTCTAGAAAACAGCATGAATTTGATAGCAACTTGCTATTACAGGGAGGAGTTCAGCATCTTTCAGGAAGCTTTAAAAATAGCAACCTTGTTGTCATGCTGTGCTAGAGAAAGTACATAGTTAGGAAATACTGGTTACTCTGGTTCATCTGTGTAGAAGTGTTGCTGGCCCAGTTATGGCACATGCTGGAAGTGACCTTGGAGAAATTAGAGGCTATAGCTCGACTATTCTGATGACAGTTGGTATGCACTTGATGTACAAGATCTCTAACATCAAGCTACATCTAAGAAAAATTAAAAGTAGTTACTATTCAGAATATTTATTTAGCATTTGGCTTTGCATTTCATTTATGAAGCTTCTGCTGTCAAAAGTTGTCTCTTTTTGCTCCAGCACCAGGCTTTCAGAGAGACTCTGGAGATCAGAAATGGAGATTACTTTAACAATTTAGTCTGACCTGGTTCATAACATGGACTGAGGATTTCTACACACTGATTGCAGCATTAAAGGAATCATTTTTGGTAGAGCTGGGGAACAATTATCTTTTTCTGAAGACAACTTTTATTTCCTAATCTACTCATCCTATTTTCAGTAAGCAATAGAAATCTAAATATTATCAGGAGGCCTGTGTGGGGAATAGCAGTTGTCCTGTAAATTTTATTCTTAAGAACCTTAATAAGCAAATGTTGGGAATTTTCTATAGTGAAAATGGGCAGGATTTGCTTCATTTTCCTTAATGTTCCTGGGTTTAGAAGCATAATTTCTAGTGTATTAAGATGTTTTATATTTATCTTTGCTTTTATTTATTTTATTATTTTTTCCACTGTTCAGTATAATTGTTTATCCTAGATGCTTAACTGACCTGATTTAACAACTGTTGCTCACTTGGAGGAATCTTTTACATGAATGAAGAGTTTTCATCCATTAAAAGGTGTGATTGTGAAATTTATTTGCAATTATCTTTTATCATAACCTAAAAAAAAAAGTTTGTTTCCATAGGGATTGCTCCATAAGCTCTTGTGATTTTACAAGATCTTTGAGGCCAATTTGTAAAATAACCTAGGCTGTAGATGGGATGTGTTTATTTGGAAATTCAGTCTGATCTCAAGCAATAGAACATGGAAGAAGATGATTTGCAGTTCCAAGAAAAGCCCAAACAGTCTGCCAGATGTCTCTGATTATAAGCTGAAATCATTTTGTCTTTACCAGGAAGGTCATCAAGCTCGTTTTTGTGCTTTTGCACACAGGCTGACAAGAGTCAGTGTTTCCATGAATAAGTACTGATTTATTAATTATTTCCTTGACAAATGAATTTCAGAAATTACATGGAAGTGATTTAGTTGCTGTGCACTGAAGACTTTTGCACTTGCCTTAAAGCAACTTGCTGAGGTATGGAGGGCTTCTTGTTTCACGGGAAATGTCTTTTCTAGTCTCATCTGTGCTACAGAAGCCCATCACCTCTGGTTCCAATTCTACACATTAAGTATAAAAATTTGAGAAATGCCACATGAATGCAACATCTGTCAGCATTTATCAAAGTCCTATTAGTCTACTTGATTCTAAATCCAAAACAATTTCAGACTTGCCCTCACTGGGCCAAAAGGGCATTAGGAGAGAGCTGTGCTGCTTTCCTGACTGTAACCACTTCATCAGACTCCAAAATTATTTTTGTTTTTAAATTAACAGCTTAAGGATTGTGTGCCTGGGGAAGTGCAGAGCTTCCTGACCTGTTTGTATAACTCTTTGCTGCTTTATATGTAGGGCCTTCAGTTCTATATTTGAATTACAGAAGCTGAGAATTGAGAAGTTCTTAGAATCATAGAATGGTTTGGGTTGGAAGGGACCTTAAAGATCATCTAGTTCCAATCCCCCTGCCATGGGCAGGGACACCTCCCACTAGACCAGGCTGCTCAATGCCTCATTCAGCCTGGCCTTAAACACCTTCAGAGAGGGGGCATCCGCAACGTCTCTGGGCAGCCTGTTCCAGTGTCTCACCGCCCTGTCTGTAAAGAACTTCTTTCTTAGATCTGGCCTAAATCTCCCCTCTTCTAATTTGCATCCATTACTCCTAGTCCTGCAATACTGTACCTTATTAAAAAATCCTACCCCAGCCTTTCTGTAGACCCCCTTCAGGTATTGATAAACTACTGTGAAGTCCCCCCTGAGCCTTCTCTTCTCCAGGCTGAACAACCCCAGCTCCTTCAGCCTGTCCTCTTTAGAGAGGTCCTCCAGCACTCCAATCATCTTCCTGGCCCTCCTCTGGACCTGCTCCAACAGCTCCATGTCCTTCTTATGTTGAGGGATCCAGAACACAGTACTCCAGTTGGGGTCTTACCAGAGACCTTAAAGTGATTCTTAAAGTTGTATTTTCTTGAGCTAATCTATCAGTGCTGTGATAACTGAATTGTGTGCATAAATTAGCCATTTTAAAATGAGGAAACAAGTGTTCTACATGCTGAGAGGGTTTATGTTTCTGAAGTATGTTAAGAGGAGAAATTACACTAACCTGTTTTTTATAGTTCAGTCTAGCTACTTTATGTTTCTACTCTGAAACCAATGAATAAATCATAAGTGTTACATATGTGTTAATCTAACCTGATCTTCCAGGAAGAATAAGTAGAGCAGCTGTTATTTTTACAGCTGTAGCTCATCATTTGAGTGCTTTCCATTTAGCTAAGTATTCAAATGATGTCTATTTAAATACCGTGCAAGATTTAGACTTGTGGTAAGTGCATTGATACAATACACTGAGCCTCTTTGCTTTTTCTGAAGCTCTAATTTTATATCTGAAACAAGCTCTTAAACTAGTTTAAAATTAACTTGTACCCTGATCCCTTCAGAGAAGGTTTATGTCTTCAAATGTCTCTGCAATTGTTAAGCTGAATCTGTAGGTTACTCTCTCAGAATAAGTATTAATTGTAAATGTTAAACTTTGCCTTACATGCAGATCTCCAGTCCAAGGGCATGGTTTCACTGAATTCTCAAGAACTGACTCATAGATTTTGGGAAAGTCCAAGTTATCCTCCTCAAAGTCATGAATAAGTTCAGGCAGGTAGAACACTTGGTATTTTGCATTCGGAAATGGTTGTGTTGGTCAAAAATTTTGGTACTTTGGCTAGGTCTGTTTTGTTTCTTAACTTAGATATGACCCTGCAAGCTCTTTATGAAGGAAAAAGAGATAATCTGTATGTGCCACATACAGTAAGCAATTACTGATTTGTTCATATGATTTATGTATAAAATATTTTTATTAACTTTCTGTTTAATTTGTCTCAAGTGAAATTTGTTATAAATGACACATGAAAATCCACTCTATAGCTATGTTCTCTGTAATACTGCATTTTTGATAGTACTTTGCAGGTTTTAGAGGAACTATCAGCAACTGTTTGTGATAGAGATAAAATGCTTCTGCATCTTTGAACAAAAAAGTATAGATTTAGAAATAATTATGACAAGGTATATTTTTTTCCGAAAGTCAAAGGATGGAAAGAGTTCATTTTCTCAAAGATGCAGTGCTTTGGATTGGCGTATTGGGACACTAAGAGATTTCTGGTTTAATTTGGTGGTATTGGAGTTATAATTCTGTTAATAGTCAAAGAAAGGCTGAGAGCTTTAAATAAAATCCAATGTTCTTGCAAGCATGCTAGTGAAGTATAAATGTTCTCTAACTTGGTTTAACTTGATACTCCCCTGTTCAGCTACATGCATAATTTAAATACAATCAGTAATTCATCAATCTGTGGGAACTCCTTATGTAATCAAAATGAATTATTGTTACAATTGCTTGTGAAAGATGTGGATTTGGAGCTCTGGAGGAGGGAGAAGGCCCTAATATTTCCGTGGCTTTCTAGTAATCAAACAGGTAGCACAAGCAATTTGATGATGAGTGATGCCCTATATAAGTACTCTTTAAGCCCAATTAGGGTAATGAATGTGTATGTCTATCAGTGAAGGGAGGAGTTCTATTTGATTTCAGAGGTTTGCCACTGCACTCTGAACACCTTTAGGAGATATTTTTATGCTGGGCCTGTGAGTCAGTAGCCCCACAGGCTGCTGCTAAAACTCTGTTGAGGTCTCATTTGCAGTGTAACAGCAAAAAATCAGCTTTTCAGGCGAAAATGCTGTTTTTATTGTGTTCCTCACTGGGCTGGGGGAAGCTGACACCATCAGCTGCCCTGTTGATGAGGAGGGTGATCTAACTGTGCTCTTCTTTGTGTTTTTCTGTCCCATTCTGTGCTCACAACAAAATCCCTTCAAATCTTGACCCTTAGTGAGTTTTTCATAAGGACACCCATGAAAATTATTGGAAATACATGACATTTTCTAATTATCTATGGAAAAAATGATGACCTCATTGTTTTTTATAAATATGTAAAGGGTGAGTGTTAGGAGGATGGAACCAGACTCTTCTCAGTGACCTCCAATGATAGGACAAGGGGCAACAGGTGCAAGCTGGAACATGGGAGGTTCCACAGAAATATGAGAATAAACTTTTATGCAGTGAGGGTGAGAGAACAGTGGCACAGGCTGCCCGGAGAGGGTGTGGGGTCTCCTTCTCTGGAGACATTCAAACCCCACTTGAACATCTTCTTGTGTGACCTGATCTGGGTGTTCCTGCTCCAGCAGGAGGATTTGACTCAATGATCTCTCCAGGTCCCTTTCAGTCCTTGAAATTCTGTGATTCTGTGAAAAATTGTATTATTGTGCTTAGCTTTGTGTAGCTGGGCTTCAATTCTAGGGAGTGGTGACTATTACTGTTCCCTTCAGTGATTGTAGAGCCCTTGGGTGCTTTTTGGCTGGCCACTTTGACCCTCCTGTTTCAATGCTCTGGAAGCTTTATGACTTTTTTGGCTGCTGTCCTTGTAGAGGATAATTCAGTGGATGATGAAAAATTGAGCTACTTTAAGTTTGCCATGGCTGTTGTTCCTCCCTGAGTCTGATTTGTGTCCCTCATCACATCTTTGGGTTTATGAAGCCTTCTTCCACCTAAATGTAGGTAGGGGGTTGGAAGATTTCTATATCAACTTTTCCTGCAGTGTCACGTGAATCAGATATTGTAGTTACTCAGTTCTTTAAAGTTCTGTCCCCATAGTTGAGAGCTGGATTTCAATTGAGTCTGAGGGAAAGAACCTTCTGTATTCTCATTTTGGCTCTAATCTGTATCTGTGCTTTGGTCAGAGCTGTATCTTGCCACAGCCATAGATGCATTTTTCAAAGCTACATTTTTGTTGGTTATCCCACTTCTTTGATTTGACGCAGAAAGTCTTCTTGGCACCAAAGTCAAAAAAAACCAAAACAACGAAAACCCCTTAAAAAGGGGGAAGATCCTGTTATTATGGTATATTTGTAGGATGGGATTTTTCATTATTCAGCAGAATGCCTTGGCAGTTTACAGTGCTGTAAAATCCAAAGAAACTTCGGACCTCTAGGGTCTGTCTGCATGATGAATGCTGATGTTCACCAGCATGAGGTTTTGCAACAAAGACTTGGTGTGTGGATCACAGAGGGTACAGTGTTGATTCCTTTATGTTTTGCTCTAAGGCCGTAAAGGTCCAGTTTTAGCTAGATTTGGGTGTAGGTTTCTGTGGACATGTTACTGACAGGGGCCTCGGAGTGTAGTTAACATTGATAGAATCAGAAATCTTGTCTTTATCCTGAGTATTAAATTGGTTTGACTGTTTGGAAGCAGATGTTTTTATTGTTATTCATTTGTTTCATTTCTTCACAGAAATAATGTTTGTTTGGTTTTGTTAATTTAATACAATGTGACATTTCTTTAAGAACCTGAAAATGTAGCAGTACCTACTACAGTGTCAAAAACTTGATCCAGCTTAGTAACTTGCAAAACCCAACAATGTAGCTAACTGGAAAATATCAAAACAAACTTTAAATCCAAATTGAAAGTAAGTTTCATCTCCAAAGTACTTCCTTCTTTATACAATTTGATTCTGAGCTATAGCAGGTACATTCTTTGATTAACTTTGAGTCAAGATATAGCATAGAATCATTTAGGTTGGAAAAGGTCTTTAAGATTGTTGGGTCCAACCTAACGTTATGAGGCCCACCACTAAATCCTGTCACTAAGAGACAAATCAACACATCATTTAAATACCTCCAGGAGGAACTGTGATTTAACCACTTCCCTGGGCCACCTCTTTCAGTGATAACCCCTTCTGAAGAAAAATTTTGCCTAATTTTTGCCAGGTATTGCTTAATTTCTTGTTTCTGTGTTCTCCAATATGTTAAAATATAGGATTTTTTACAGAATTTTGTCTATGTAATTGAGAATTTGAATTTCTTTTATATAGATTTAAGTGAGAATCAGGAGAATACTAGGTCAACACCATGCTCAATAGGTAAAGCTTATGATTTCATTAATATTTATAAGTCAATACTGTGCTCAAGAAGAAATACCTTCATAATTGAGCTGTAGGAAGATTAAGTAGCTAAATATGAAAGGTTAATTTTAGAAAGTAACTGTCAAGCTAAAGGAACAGTGTCATCAGCTGTGGTGCTTACCATTCTGTTCAAAATGGTGTGAAACAACTGTTGCAGGACTATTTGGGGGAAGGGATGGGGCATCTACCACAGTTCAGATCAGGTGAAAACAGACAGGTAGGTATATTGTAGGTATGTTCTTACACAATGATATTTTTAACTTACTTTATCTTAAAAGCAGTAAGTTCAATAATATCATTAGATCTTGGCAATTGTGCAAAGTTTAAAAGATCATTTTAGCTTTTTTTTAAAGTGCTTTTTATTCTCTGTAGCATGAGAAGGTTTTAGATTTCTCAGTGGAAAAAAATAAAATCAAAAAAGAACAAACCAAATGATTCCCTCTAAACACAATAAAAGAACCTTTTCTACTTAAAATTATTTTGCTTGTCTTTCCAGACAACTGCATAAGTGTTACAACTGATTTTTTCTGGAACACTGCATACACGGGGGAGAGAATAAGAAAGCAAACATCACCTGGCATAACAAAGGATCTAGAAACACTCTGTAGGAAGTATTTCAGGTGCTTTGGTGGTAAGGATAGAAGATGACCTCTATAAATTAGAGCAACAGTGCTTTCCCCTCTTGTTTTTTTTCTTGCTGTCTCTCTAGCTGTCCTGCTTGTCCTTTGTAGAAGTGCTACAGGGCACTAAGTAATTCAACACAATAAAATTACCTGTGTTTATGAGGAGTTAAAATGTACTGGCAACATATTTCCTCAGTCTTGCCTTGGTTGATGAGATCGTCTATGTATCTGTTTGCAAAGATGTTCTCCCTGGTGCACATTAGGTTGGTTCTGTCTCTTCCCAGAAGTGGTTCCTCACCTCAGAGAAGACAAAGTGATCGAGGAAGCCAAGTCCTTGATGATGACACCAACTCTGCCCTCTGGTGATGGTCTGTGGATGTATTTGCTGCTACTTGTGCCCCTTCTCTGGCTAGGATTTATGAGGCATTCTGGGTGCATCAAGGAGCTGGCTGTATGGTGCAGAATGGAGACCAGCAGAGAGATCTGAGCTGCAGTCCTGTAAAAGAGAGTAATTTTTGCCTCCTTTGAGTCTGTTCTCCTTTTCCTCAGTTGTGCTGTTGTGAGTAGGCTGAGCACTGCTCTCTGCTGTTTGTAGCATCTAAAGTAGTTTGTTTGTCTCTGCCGAGCATTGTTTTGTGCTGAGAGAATGCCTTTAATCTGATCTTCTGCATAATAGAGAACAATTTATTTGATATATACATCTTCTATTTGATTTCCTTCTCCAAGTTTGGCCTGTGGAACTCTGGTCTCAGGCTCTTATTTGCCTGTTTTACAGGCAGCAGTTATGATTATCATCTGGCTGTGTTTTCTGTGAAATTACTGGCTTTATTTTAGGGCTGCTGACAGGTTGGAGCTGCCAGGCTGTATTGTGCAGAGACTGCAGATTTCTCTGTCAGAAGTGGAAAGCCCTATTTGCATTTTCAGCTTAATGCAGCAATACTGACTGGACTGGAATGTCATTCCAATTAGTTTAGAGGATAAATTTCTGGAGGATTTACAGTATTGCTGCTTTGTGCTGCCTGGCACATGAGGCTCCAGTCTATCACAGGAATCTCTAGGCACTAGTAAAGCCAAGTACAAATACTAAAAGTCAGCATAAGATAGGATAGATTTCAGGTGTTTCAACTTTTACTTTACTCAGTGGAGTGCTCAGAAGTGGCCTAGAGGCCTCCTATAGCTTTCAGAACCATCCCAGTGTAAGACAGTGCTGTTTTTACAATTCAAGGATGGCATTTGGTTTGAGATCTGAAGATGCTTTTCCTGTTTATGAATTTGAAGTTCAGCCTGGCTGCTTCTTTAAATATTTCATAATGACACATGAGACAGTAAACTTATTTGATTGCTTGGCAACACTTAAATGCAGCCTGCATGGTTATGAAGACTAGAAAAACTGTAGCAATAAGAAGACATTCAAATTATCCTTATCTGCTTGAAGCCTTTCCCCTCACAGATGGGAAAATAAAATATATTCTTCACTACTCTTGAAGATTGGTTGTATAATCTATTACTGCCTATGTGAAAAGCTTTTTGAAACCACTTGCAAAACAGTAAACTTAACTCCTAATGCTTACAGGGCTGCCAACTAAAAGCTTCATGACCTTGAAAATGAATATAGAAAAATTATTCTTTTTCCATAACTTATTTTGTTATTTGTTTATATAAAAATGAAACCAAGAGGTCTGCATGCTTTCAGGACAATAGAAATTGACCTAGGTTCCTCATTAAAAAACTTGATTAAAAATGTGAGGAGGTATTTTAGCAGCTGTGGATTTGACTTCAAGAAATAGCACAACTGAATATGAGAGGATCAACCATGGTTCCTTAAAAACGCATGTACAAAAAAAGAGCACAAAAAAGTCTTTCCATAAATGCTGATGAGGTAAATCTTTAGTTTTGGAAATTGGAGCTAAATATGAACATACAGTATAAAATAAGAAAAATGAGGGAATCCCCATGCTGACATAGAGATAGAAGTGAGTGGAATCAGGTAATCTATGACAAAGATTGGAGGTGTTCAAGGCCAGGTTGGACGGGGCCCTGGGCAACCTGATCTAGTAAATGTGTTTGTTTGGTGGCCCTGCTAGGCAGGGGGGTTGGAGCTACATGATCCTTGAGGTCCCTTCCAGCCCGGGTCATTCTGTGATTCTGTGAAAACAGCCAGAGAAAGGTCTTTCATAATTGGGAAGTGGATAACAGATGGTTTGTCTCTTCAGGTAACTGGCCTGATGGAAAAACAACTTAGAAGTAAGAATAAATATGAGAAGTATGTTTGCCCAGAGCAGGGTAGAGGCAGTGGGAGCTGAAGGGACTGCTTCAAGCTCTGGATAAAAGAAAGAAGTTCTGTACTGTGAGGGTAGTGAGACAATGGAACAGGTTGCCCAGAGAAGCTGTGGATGCCCTCTCCCTGGAAGTGTTTAAGGCCAGACTGGATGAGGCATTGAGCAACCTGGTGGTCTAGTGGGAGGTGTCCCTGCCCATGGCAGGGGGGTTGGAACTAGATGATCTTTAAGGTCCCTTCTAACCCAAACCATTCTGTGATTCTATTAAAACTTGGTCTATTGCCCTGCCCCATCTAGTTCACTGGGCTAGAAACTGCATGGTGTGTTCAGGCCAAGTAATCTCTGAAACTCATCAGTTTATCTTTCTTCCATTGATCTTTAGAAAATCAAAATAATAACTGTGCTAAGTAGAAAGAGCACTTAATGGGTATGAAACAGACATAATTTAATTTCCACTGTCTTGTCTTTTTGGAGACTCCTGAAATGGATGCTTTCCACATGTCTATAGTGGCTATAGATATTTGATATCTCTAGTCCAGCTAGTTTCCAGAATCTTTTTTGTCTAAGATTTGTAAAGCTAGGGGTAGCCTTTTCTTTTTTTTTTTTCCTCCAGTCTGACTTGTTCCTTGGAAGTCTCTGGAAAGAAGAAAGATGTGTTAACTGCTGTTAAAGACCTGCCATGACTGGCTGAAAACGGTGAATGCAAAGCTCAAAGGAGCAGCTGCTGTATCCTGTGTGAGAAAGCGTGTTGTTTCCAGTAGCCTGCAAGATGAGCAAGGCAGTCTGAGAGAGCTTCAATTAAAATGAAATCACCAGGAGCTGTTCATACATCTCTTCTTTTGTGCTTGAGAAGGGGTCATGCAAGGTGTGTTTTCTAAGGGCATAATAGACCACTCTGTCTTTGGCAGTGAAGTTTTTTGCCAATTACCCTATCTTTAACCTTCCTTTTATGATGGAAAATTAATTAGAAGGTTCTGAGGAGGAAATGGGGACTAACTGGGGTCTTAATTTTTTATGGCCTATTTAGCTTTGAAAGTGAAAATTAGAGTTATTTTCTGAATATTTATAATGAAATCTCTCCTCATTCTGCTGACTGGTGATTACAAAACAAAAGCCCAGCCTGCAAGGCTTCAGCCTCTATAAGGGAAAGAACAGCAGCCATGTCTTTACTGTGCCAACTGAAACAGAGGCATGAAGAATTTATCCAAGGCAGCACAAGATGTACTGAGTCACAGAAGTCTTTTTAAAGCAGAAATCTTGGTATCTGCCAATGCTAGAAGCTGGAAGCAAAATAAAACCATGAGAGCTTACATGGTAGGATCTGGCTCCAGCTATAGCATTGAGTGGAGATTTAGTCAGAAAAACTAACTAATATAATTTAGGTTAAGCTTACAAGGAATCTGCCTCCTACTCGGCTTTCTCAAAGCACTGCAAAAATGGGAAATTATTTAATTTTGATAATGTTAAAAGCATTTGATGTTGATTTCATTGTTAGTTTGTGCCACATCCTATTGGAAAGTATAGATAAGCAAAGTCAAAGTTTGAGTTGAAATATTTTAGCCATATTAAAATAACAAATTGTACCTCCTTGAAAGGAAACCAGGTGATGAACAATAATCCCTCAGTCATTCCAAATCATAGAATGGTTTGGATTAGAAGGGACCTTGAAGATCATCTACTTCCAACCCCCCTGCCATGGGCAGGGACACCTCCCACTAGACCACCAGGTTTCTCAATGCCTCATCCATCCTGGCCTTAAACACTTCCAGGGAGAGGGCATCCACAACCTCTCTGGGCAAACAGTATACTAATTTCCATCCTCCTGCTTAAAATTGAGTTATCCCTGTTGGAAGAAGTTAAAAAAGCCATTAGCAACACTGTTCCAACCTTATTACCCTGTCCAGGTAGGAAGTCTGTCTTACTGTGTTTGTCTGAACATGGTGCATCCCTCACAGCTTGAGTCCTTGCTGTGGGTTGGTGTATCACAGATTGATAACTGCAGAGCAGATGGAGAACAGAATGCCTGGGCAGTTATTTTATTAGAAGATCAGGAATTATGACTTTATAATCTTCCTTCTTGCTATTTTGGAGAGCAGCCACATTTGCTGCTTTTTACAGTAAGCATTAGCATAGCAAATTATGCCATCAGCCATAACGAGTGGTGCTAGTGGAAGGGGAAATAAATAGGGAGATTGCACAAGGCAAGCCTGAATGTGAAGGACTGAGAATCCTGACTGGAAACAGGCATTGATTAAGCAGCCTTTGTACTGAAACATCAGTGTCTGATGATGAGTCAAGACAGAAAAGAACTGAAACACCTTCTTATTCTGTATTTCTTTTACCAACAGCTGCAAAAAACTGAAACAGGAGGCATATGTTCTTGTTCTTTGCAGAGGGCATGGACAAAGAGCATTAAAGTAAACTTAGGTTTTTCTGCAGAAACATTAAAAAATATCAAATCCATTTATTCTTCTTGTTGTTTTTATTATTTTTAAGTAAACACGCTCAACTTTAGCTTCAGTCTCATGCTCCTGGAGTCAAACGGAGCAGTGATTTATTTCATCCAAATTGTGACTCTTTTATACTTATAGAACCAAGCTGCAGTGTTTGCTTTGGGTCAAATGTATATTATTGTTTATCTGTGTGCTCTTTCATGGCTTTTTAAAAATAGTTTGTAGTTCAGGACCTTTACATCCCCATCATCTTCTCTGTGAATCTGTTTTTCTCTTGCCTTTCTTCTCCTTCTAACTGCCCATAGCTCTTTCTGTGTGAGAGATTGGTAGCACAAGGGTTAAAAAAATAATTACAGAGTGGATACAAAGTGTCATCACAGCATCTGGTACAGAGAAAAGAAAAATTCAGGGAGGTGTTTGTTAATGTACTCCTCTTTGGATAAATGGTGAAAATTAAAAGATATCTAAATTTGTATCTGCATGTAAAAAAAACTGCAATGAGATGCTATTGAGTTTTGCATAAAAAATGAACTTAAGGCAAGGGAAGTACTCTTTTATCTTGAACACACTGCAAAGTAAAACAGGGCTCTGAGAACTTCTTGTATAGCCATTGATTTTGTTCCACCTTTGTTCCAGTAGAGGCAATTTTTATTTTGCTATATAACAGTGGCACATATCTTCCTACCTCATCCACTGACATTTTGACCAAGTATTTTCTGTATTGGAATTCACCTCAGGTAGCAGTCTTCAGTTCAGGCTTCCTGCAGGAGATCATAGTTACCTGTTTGCCATTCTACCTACCTCAACCTATGGGCTACAGTGGGGAAATAAAATGCCTTGTCCCTAGTATAGCCTGAGAAAAGATTACATTTAAAAGGAGTTGTGGATATCCCATCCCTGGAGGTGTTCAAGGCCAGGCTGGATAGGGTTGTGACCTATCCATTCTAGTCTCTTTGCCCTTGGCAAGAGGGTTGGTATTAGATGACCATTGTAAATCTCTCCTATCCCAAACCATTCTATAAACCAGATGTAATAGTGGCAGGCTTTTATGAACACCTTGACCCCTCTCCCCCCCCAACCCTTTCCAACTGTTAAAAGTTACAGCAGTGTGGGCAGTGTAGACAAAGCCACAGTGTCTCTGTGGTGCCAGTTTGGCTCTATCCTACACTTGGCTCACTTGCTGTGACAATTTAGCTCCTGCGTTCCCTTTTGAAGTTGTTTCCTTCCAGAGAAACATTGAGGCAAAGTGAGCAGAGTATGCAGGGTCTGCCCTAGGCAGTACCAGTGTGAGCCATGCCAAGTTCCACTGTGCTTCTGCCCTGTCCCAGCTGTATCAGCAGCTTCATATGGTCTAGCCTGACCTACTTCTCTACATGTGCCCCTGGCATTGTGCTCTAGTTCTGGTGTGGTGCAGCACAACTTCCTCAGCATTTCAAGCACTTGAACTGAAAAAAAATATCCCCTTACAGAAGAAGTCTTGCATCCCAGCAGTGTAGCCCAGGGGATCCCAGTTCTATGTGTTGTGAAAGGTACTTTTCCACAGCAATGTGTGTGGGAAACAGCCCATTCTAACTAGGGTAGGACACAGGCCTGTGTTAAGAGCCAGCAGGTGTTCCAAACATTGCCATTTCTTACCAAGCTTGCACCATCCTGGTGGTCAGACTTAAAAGGTCTGACGGATCTTGCATTTAAAAAGCAGCATGTTCAACTTAAATAATCTAATTAAAAACATTTCATAATATGCAAACACACACCTTTAACTCTCTCCTCCCCATTTTCTAGTTTCAGATTTAAATAATTTAAAGTTGGGCTAAAATTGCTCATGTATAAGCAGCTCTGTATACTGGTAAAATGACCTGACAGAGGACACTCTGTGGACTGTCCTGCCTTGCCTAGGACAGGTCATCAGTGGTTTTTCATATGTTTCAGAACAATGGAATACATTCATAGAATCATAGAATGGTTTGGGTTGGAAGGGAACTTAAAGATCATCTAGATCCAACCTTCCTGCCATGGGCAGGGACACCTTCCACCACACCAGGTTGCTCAATGCCTCAGCCAACCTGGCCTTAAACACCTCCAGGGAGGGAGCATCCACAATCTCTCTGGGCAACCTCTTCCAGTGTCTCTCCAGCCTCCCAGTAAAGAACTTCTTTCTTATCTCCAGCCTAAATCCTCTTCCACTTTTCATCCATTACTCCTAATCCTGTCATCCTGTACCCTATTTGAAAGTCCTACCCCAGCCTTTCTCTAGGCCCCCTTCAGGTATTCTTAAGATTCATGGAAGAAAAATCTAAGAGAAACTGACTGAAATCCAAAAGCTGTATTCTGTGGTAGTCCCTGGCCTACAAATTGCTGGAGCCCAGGAGAGGACTCTCTATCCTGTCTCTAGTTCTTTATATTCCTGCTGAGGATGCTGTTCCTGGCAGGATGCTGAGATACAGGGAACTTTGAACAAATATGATTGATTTTAGCTCCTACTTGTAGTTCCAAAAAATACCTGCTGTTGCAGCTGCTGTATTTTCACTCTTTTTCATGCTTAAGCATATTCAATTTTGTTTTAATAAAGGGAATAAGAGATGTTTAAAAAGGAAACTGCTACAAATGAAGAGTGGATTCCAAATGCTGATATTGTTGACACTGTTCTTTACAGAGCTGGAAACTTTGTTGTACCACAGCTGTATTATGTAAGGGAAAAGGTGGTACATAAACATTGCTGCAAAGCACACAAATGCTGGGTCCTTGTCCCTTGGGGCTAATCTTCTGAAAGACACAAAGCAGAATATGACTAAGGTAGAGAAAAAGAAGCATATCACAGAATTGGCATGGTTTGCTTTTATCCAAGTGGTGCTACAGGACATTTTGCAGTTTTAAAAAAGAAACTAGAGCTAAGGAATTTTTATAGTGTTAATTTATATATTTGGTGTATTGGCAATTAAAACAGATGGTGATGGTATGTGTCCAGAACTGAGCCAGGAAGGAATTTGGAGGGGGAACGAACCTTCTCAAAAGGCCAGAGGAATCCTTTGTTTCTGTCAAGAACAGAAAGGACACACTATGGTTTTCACCACCCACATACCAGCTTTCAACATTATATTAGTAAGAAGGGCTTGGAATAGCAATTGTTAATCAGTTTAATATTTTTGTATTTTATTTGACCATGAGTTGTGATTCCAAGAAAATAGAGAACCATGGATAAACTTTGTGCTTTAACTTGAGCTACCTTAATGTAGCTTTAGAAGGAAATGACATTTGAGTTACATTTGTGAGCTTAAGTTTCAACCACTTTTGTTTGTAGCTTTAAATTCATCCTGGCAGCTCCTTAACTTTCTGGTTTTAGAGTTTTAAGAATGTAAGGTATTGGTTTTCAGCTTAAATTATCTTCTGATTGAAAGTCAGAGGCTTGTTGGTATATCACTTTTTTCTTTAGTAAAACTGTGGTGATGAGATTTCTAATCTTGTATTTTAGAAAATGTTTGATAAACCACTTTTCTACATGTAGTAGTTATATGCTCAATGCATGATTGTTTTTGTTTTCCTTTCCTAGTGCCTATTGATTTTGGAGTGATGCTTCTGCTTTTTTCCCCCCAGTTTTTGTGACCTCGTTGTATCTCTTGAGTACTGCCATGATAATAACTTCTATTTTTTCTATCTGCTGTGTGTATTAATTTTAGTCTGTACTGATTTTAGCTGTAACAATAAGAACTAGAACGGAGGCACTGACCTATTTGTATTGTGTTAGATAGTATGCATCTTCAGTATAAAGGCGCATCCCCAAAATGGGTCACACCCTGAAATCATGACTAAAGTTTACTTCAAGTTCAGCATATTTTTAAAAATTAGAGATGAAAGTCTCACCAATATGACATGAAAGTGAGAAATTCACCTATAAATGAATGGTCGGTTCACAGATTTCATTGAAATATTTTTGAAGTCATGTCAGTTCATTGAGCGTCTGTTCTTCCTGATTTCTCACTAAAACCTCTGCATTATCAAGTCAGTTGCTGTGTTGATGAGACACAAAAGCCAACTCCTAAACTTGCACATTTAATTAGTACCTGCAGTATTGTGTAATGTCCAATTACACGTTGTGTACAACTTTGTAGAACATTTGATGGTGCTGTTCAAATTGTTTCTCTTTCACCTTCCAAAATTGCCACTAATTTTGAACAAGATTTGATACCTTTATAGATATAAATTTGTATTTTAAATGTTCTAATTTTATTAAGTATGCTACATAAACAGTATTAGTAAGGGGAGGGTCCTGTCTATCCTTGCAATATTAATGGATGTTTTATTTTTAGTTCTTTATTTAATTTCTTTATCTAATGATGCTACATCTTCTGTCCTTCAAAATTTCTTTGTGCAAAAGGAATTCCTGATATTATTAACTGCAGAGCCTGGATCCTAGGCTGTCATATCATAAACTCACTTAAAGGAGGCGCTTTAAGAAAGCACAGTGCTTGTATTAAGAAGGGAAAAATAACTTCTGAATTCTTCTGTTTATCTGTTAAGGTTTTATTGCTGTGCAGGCATGTCATGAAAGTCTCTGGCTTCTTTTTCATTGCTCCCAGTGGGAACTGTAAATCCAGTTCAAATGTGTTAGTGAGTTGGATATAAAATCTAAGTTTATCTCATGTTCTTCACTTTTGCAATGAACCCTGGAATACCCGAGTACTCTTACGTAGAGTCAGATTTCCATTACTTGCTTGTTCTAAATATTCTTTGGAAAATACTGTTTCCTCTGAAACTTTTCTAAAAAGCATTAAAATAGTTTTTTTCTATTTTTTTAGTAACTGGGTTATTTTATATTTGTATCAATTGTAGTATCATCTGTTTTCTTCAAGAAATCACTAGTAACTAGAAACAAATTGGAAAGTTAAGAAGGTTAGATTTGAGAAAATCTATTTGAATAGTAAAACTTCCTTCTTTGGATGGTCTAAGGTTTTAATGACAGAAATAGGAGGATACTTTTGAGACCTTTTACTGGGCATTCACATTTGTGTTGCCTATTTTTAGCATCACTTTTTTCAGACTGGCCATTAGTTTCTGTAAAAATACTGTTCAACACTCTTAGAAAATATTTTCTGCATTTCACCTTAAATTATGATTCAGTGCTTAAAGTACCTTCATAAAAATTCTTTCATTATGGATATTCTACTCTACTGTAGTGGAATTGGACATAGTTTTGTGTTTTCCACATTGTTGTAGTTTTTGTTGGTATTAGGGTGAGTAAAATTACATCTTTTCCATCTTACAATGTGTAAGAATTTTCAAAATTGTATTGTCAAAATAAGCTGTGCCACTCTTGCACTTTTAATCCATCTCCACCTCTCTTCAAGAGCTGGAGATGTGCCAAGAAAAACACTTGAATTTTAAAAATCTGGGGCTAGTCCCAAGTGTGCCAAAGCAGATGCTCATTTGTTCAAGAACAAAGCAAGAAGAGCCCCAGTCTTGCATAATATGATCCATGTAGAAGTTCCTCTGAAATGAACCTTCTTCAAGATGGAGCCCTTTATAAAATTAGTGAAGGTCCTTGGGATCAGTCTGTGATGTGGAGCCTTGATTTGTTTGTCTAGTGCTGCTTTGCATCAATAAAAAAAAGATAAAAACCTGGGTGCAGGGTGCTGCAAAAACCTGCTGTACAAAGTAGGACAAAGCACTCATCAACTTCTTATATTTATAACAACTTCTTGTAATTGCTTTGCTGTACATTTAAAAAATATGTTTGTATTTAGAATGTTATTCTTACTGAAAATTAAAATTGAGTGGAGTGAATCACCTTTTTTGACAATCCACATAATCAGAGCTATTTCCCATCTGCCAGAGTGCTTATAGCAAAGGCAGTTTTCATTGTAATTAATCATGTATTTGATTACAGTTCATCACACGTCTACGTCTGTAGAAATTTCTCTGACAATCTTTTTAGATAGAAAAGATTCCACTTGGAACATAATTTCAAAATTTGAGTGGGGAACTTCAAAACTGTTTGATCTGGAGACCTATATGAAGTCTATAGAACTTGACAGGAGCCTGTGGGGCAACACAGAGGTCATTGACAGCACTTTGGGTGAAGAAATGACCAGGCCAGTCAACTTATCCTGGGGACTTGTGGCTTTTTGATGAAGTTGTCTTAAAACTGTTTCTTTGATGTGCTTCATACCAGGGAAGGGCTTTGTGCTGCTTTTCCTTATCAGCCTTGAAGTGGTTAAATGTACACCCTGAATGGAAACCTAATTTGAACGTATTTTTTTCTTGGGCAGTATTCCCCCTTTATGTTCTGTGGTTGGGCTCTTGGAAGCCATTTCCTTTGATAAGGTTCCTACATCAATAAGAGAAAATCCTACTATGAAGAAAATTGGTTGGCCTGGCCCTCATATCAGCAAGAAGTTGCTAGATACAGCAAGGAGGAGAGGAAAGACAGGGTCTTAGGTGAAATTATCTGATGAGGACAAGATACATAACTTGTGGAAATTAACTGGTAGAATTTTCAGCATGTAAATACTTTGTGCAACATGGAAGTTACTGGATATTCTCTATAACAGTGGTTACCATCAAAATCCACAGCATGAAGACAACAGGCTGTGAGTTTGCAGCTTTGGGTCCCCATGCAAAGCTTTCAGTGATGTAAAGAAAAAAAACCACCCTGGGAATAATTGCAAACACAATTTGCCATTCAAAGGCAGATCAATTGCATTCATTTTCTGCCTGATAAGAAAGGGTAGCAGTAGCAGTTGGCCACTAATTATGAATAAAGACATAGGATTTTTTAACCTTGCAATCTTCAGTTTGGAGGCTTATTTTAAGGGATTAAGCTGGAGAAGATTTGGAAGCAAGCCAAGTGTCAGTGGTGTTACTGGTTTAGACTTTATCACAGAATCCAGTCCAAAGGATGGATCTGAGTCTTCCTGCACTTCTAAAGCAAATCCAAGTGCTTTCTTAGATTTTGCCAATTTCCCTATTCCCTTGTTGTACTTTTTTTTTTTTTACTTGACAGTCAATTTTTGAAGAATAATTCTCCTGCACCCATTAACTGTATTATCAGAAGGAAGAGCTGCCAGAATCCTGTTAGCTTTAGTTTTGGGCTTTATCTGATTTTTAACATTAGCAGCATAAGCTTTGCTTGTCTTCTAAGCTGTGTTTGTGAGAAGACACTATCCCATGATCCTGCAAAGCTGAGTATACTTATCTGAAGTGTGAGGCCTGTGAAAGACAAAATACAGTATCAAGAATGAATAAAAACCTTGTGATGCTTATAATGACATGCACTAATCCATGATATCTAGGTATTGTTGAAAAATAAAAGTAATGAAGCAAGAGCAAAACACAGTAACCTGTTTTCTTTCAGAACACAGTTCTGAAAAATATTAATACCTTAAAATAGTGACATATTAGCATTTTAAATAATGCTTACTGAATTTTGGGGCTTTTAAAAATATGATTTAAAATCAGCAGCTGCACACACCATTTGATGCTGTGAAATTGATCTCTCTTGTTTTGGTACAGAATAAGTAATTAATGATTCATCTGTTCTTACAGCTAGCCAATTTATATTTTATGTTGCCAGCTGGTTTATGATATGTCATAGACACAGAGAAAGGTATCATGGGTGCAGTACATAAAAAAATACATTTTTTCTGTATTGGTACATAGATACAAATTAATCAGAAAGTAGGATTATGACCTTGCATTGCTGAAGATATTATGAAAACTGCATGTTTTTTAAAATTATGACAAATAGTGTGTAAAGCAAGACAAGATGAAAACACTCAGTGGTTGCATTTCCACAAATGAATGAATCTTTCTCCAACTGGAAATGGGGCATTAAGTTACTTGCCAATGAGATTTTAACTAGTCCCCTTAACTGGATCATCAATGTCATACATTGAAGGTACTTATATTACTGGGTGTTTTCTTTAATTTTATCATTGTTACTATGTCAGCTTTTATTATCATTAACAACTAGGCACACATACTCAATTGTATCCCTGCAGGATTTCAGATTATTCCTCAAATTATAGCAATTTGTCATGATGTCAGTGTTTTTTAACCTATAACCCTGGGTTACCCACAGAGTCTGCAGAGCCTGGATTTCCCATGTCATAGATTCAATATCTCTTGCATGTAAGCAATTAGATGTAAACAGAAGGCAGGCAAAGTCAAAACTGAGGGTTGAAGTTGAGCTTGTACTGAACCCATTCTGATCGGAATTTTTTTTTCCAAGCAGGATATATACAATGTAATTGTATTGGCTCCTCAATATGAAATGAAGTAGGAATGAGCTAGGCTATTGTTAATGGCAGAAACTCTACCTCTGTACTAGGGTTTAGAAGAATTACTGCTTTGCCTAGTATTTATTACAATGCGTGTTTTAAAAAGTTTTAAGTGTATTGTAAAAGAGAAAGAAGCAAAATCATCTCGAAGCTTAAAGAAGGTTCTGGCTCAGAGGCATCCAAAGCCAGGGGAGGAGAAGGGAGGAGGGTAAATTTTGATAAAATCATAGAATGGTTTGGGTTGGAACGTCGCTTAAAGACCTTAAAGTTCCAACCCCCCTGCTATGGGCAAGGACACATCCCACTACACCAGGGTGCTCAGTGCCTCATTCAGCCTGGCCTTAAACCCCTCTGGGGAGGGGGCATCCACAACCTCTCTGGGCAACCTATTCCCATGTCTCACCACCCTCACAGCAAATAACTTCTTTCTTCTATCCAGCCTAAATCTCCCCTCTTCCACTTTGCATCCATTACTCCTAGTCCTGCCATCCTGGACCCTATTTGAAAGTCCCATCTCAGCCTTTCTGTAGGCCCCCTTCAGATATTTAGAAGCCCCCCCTAGCAGGGATTGTTTGGCATCCCCAGGTGTCTTCAGTGCTGGAGATGGAGGTGTATGGTTTGAAAGCCCTGAATCAGCCCTGCCACTATGGTGCCAGAGCTGTCATAGGGGACATGACTTTGCTGATGCTTACCTGTTCAGATGAGCTGCAGAGTGGAGACTGGGATAAATTTACCATCTCCACAGATTTTGTGTGATGTTGAAATGACTGAGGGGGAATCTAATTGCTAAATCTAATGTAGAATTGCTTTTCTTTTATTCTCTTTTTATTTTTTGATACTATTTCAAATTCTGCAGCCATGTTTATCTGCTCCTTTTTTCTTCAACTTTGCCTTCTGTAACAAGGTGATCTTACAGAATGTTCTGGGAGGTTGTAGCTGTCCCTGTGATACAAGGGCAAGAGCCCTTCTACCTGCAGCCCTCAAGCTTGAACCCCACTTCAGCCCAGCTAAGAGAGATCGGCAAGACTGCAGTTCTCAAGTGCTGTTTTATAAATCCAAAGTAGAAATCAAACCTCTGTGTTCTCAGCCTCTCCACCACCATAAGCATGTAGCTAGTGAACAGCAAGCTTTTAGAATGGGATTTGCTTTGCCACAGTGTGATTAAAGAATTTGAGTTAACTTTCACGTTATGTGGCTTTTGTGTTTTCTATTTTACTTACCTATGAACAGATTGTTTGCTGTGCTTTCTCTGAAATGCTGTTGTATTGAATTACTCATTTATTGATGTGCTTTCTGGTGAACTTGAAGTGCTTATACCTATCAATTTTGTTGGCACAAATGAAAGATAAATCTTCCTGCTTTGTTATGGACAAATTGATTAAGTAAGAGGCTGCTCTTAATGGCTGTCCATCAAGTGATAGAAGTTACAGTTCTAAGCATGCTATCAAGTAAGTCTGTAGAATAAATCTCCTTAGATAGAACTATACAAAAAAGCACATTGCTAGAGGTCTCTGACACTTCTTATTTTGAGGAAATTTTTATAGTCTAATTGCAACTTGTTAAAAATTTTTAAACCTGCTTAATTGACATGAGGTTGAGATTTATGGTCAGATACTATAGAGGGCTTAGATAGATACCTAAATACAAATATGATGAACTTTAGTACATGGATTTGTATTTATTTGCTACCTATTAGTGGAGATGGCTAAACATGCTAGATTGTTCTGTTTCTTCATTGGGTTTCTGAAGCTAAGCAGGGAATTATCCTCAAAGCTCTGGAAAATGCAACCGTATTTCCTTTTTGCTGTCTTTTTGGCATGGTCTTAATGTGGCTTAGCTTCTGTGGTGAGAGAATGTGCAACCACATCTATCAAGGAAGACTATTTATACAAGGAGGTAGGATTTTTAACAGCTTATACAGGTTGTCAGTATTTATGGACAGTATTTTATTGACAGCTAAGAATTGGTGTAGTTAGCTATGGAAGAATAAGAACAATCGAGGACGACAAGCAATCTCAGCATTCAGACCACAATGTAGATAGTGATGAGGTAAGAATGTCAGCAGGTGTGTTGACATAGGAATTATGAAACTAAAGAGATTGTAGCTATGAAATATGAGGAACTGCCAGAATCATTAGTATATCTAATTTTGTATTTACAGTAGATGATTTTACTCCTGGATGCGTAAGCTCTCCCAATCCCTGAAGTACACAGGCCCTTCTCTTGGCCTTTATAGTACACACTCATGCCTTGGGGCATGATGCTCCAGGATATTCAGCCTGGATATTCATCCTGGAGCATTAGAATCGTTCAGAGGAGTCCTCATCTCTGCAACAGTAATTTTCCTGCTGATGTGTTCTGCAGTGTCAATCCACTTTGGCTGCACCCACCTTCATGGCTTTTGGATTTTCCTTTACTCCCTGAAAACATCCACTTCTTATTTCCCTCATTTCTTGTATTGCTCACTACTTTTACTGCTTACTTGCCTCATTTCCCCTGTTGCTCACTTGTTTTACTGATTCCCTTCCAGTTCTTAGATCACTGGTCACTGTGCCCTTAGGCACGATGTCTCATAGATGGTTTTCCTTGTGCTCTCTGGAGAGTAGTTCCTTAAAGCTTAAAGACATTGTTCTCTTTTCTTTGATTTACAATTGTCTTAAGCATACTATTATTGCATTAGTTTTCCCATGCAATGGTCTTTTCAGCATGCTGGCTCAGCAGTTCATTAGTTGAAATGGGTTCATTCCATTGCAGACTATAGATATTTTAAGGCCTGTTATTTATGCTGGCTCAGCAACTGCTTTAGTCCCTGTCTAGCTGTAAGTCAGGTTAAATATAGTTTTGCCGAGTTTAGCAAAAAATTGTACAATTAGGGAGCTGCTGCTCTCCTTCAGAGGGCTGGAGTACCTCCTTTATGACGACAGGCTGAAGGAGTTGGGGTTGTTCAGCCTGTAGAAGGGAAGGCTCAGGAGGGACTTAATAGACCTCATGTGGCTTATCAATATCTGAAGTGGGCTGGCAAGGAAGCATGGTGTAGGACTTTTCAATAGGATCCAGGATGGCAGGACTTAGGAGTAATGGATGCAAATTGGAAGAGGAAAGATTTAGGCTGGATAGAAGAAATAAGTTCTTTACTGTGAGAGTGGTGAGACATTGGAGCAGGTTGCCCAGAGAGGTTGTGGATGCCCCCTCCCTGGAGGTGTTTAAGGCCAGGCTGGATGAGACACTGAGCAACCTGTTAAAGTGGGATGTGTCCCTGCCCATGGCAGGGGGATTGGAACTTCATGGTCCCTTCCAATCCAAACCATTCTATGATATTTTTCTCATAAAGTGGTCAGTGACAGACCTTTATTTTCCATGAGAAAATGATGTTGAAGCCTTTTAGCCTGTGCTGAGTGAGGGCTGCTGTTGCCTCTTTGCCAAGCTGAATTTTCTGCTACACAAGTTTTTATGTAGCCATGGTTCCAGAGCCTATTTGCATGACTACTGCTTTTATGTGCATGAGGTAATTGCAAGACACTGGCATAGGTTGCCTAGAGAGGTGATGAAGGCCCCATCCCTGGAGACATCCAAGGCCAGGCATGATGAGATTCTGAGCAACCTAATATAGTGCAGGATGTCATGCCCTGCTCTAGTTTAAAGCCATTCTATTGCTCCATGCCTTGGTACACAGTCCCTTGCAGTCTTTCTTGCAGGCCTGAAGTTTGCTTATCTTGCAAATTTGTGTTTTCATTTAGTTTTCATTTTGTTTTATCATGTTTGTTTTCTGTTAGGTGGTTGGTTTGTGTTTTTTTTTTCTTTTCCTCTTTCAGTAGCTTGAATTTATTTTTAGCTTTTTTTTTTTCAAGTGAGTGTTATATCAGAGATTGCAGCTCTCACAGCAATTGCAGCATTTCTTCTACACTTCATGTGACCTCAGAGTTTGGATGATCTGGAGGGAAGGCTAACAGCAAAATGATTATTTGTATTCAAGCAGTTTCTTTTTTGTAGAGGTTTCCACCCTCTATAGGCTTCATCAACGATACTGCAGTGAATTTTATGTACGAGGAAAAATATATCTTGGTATAATTTTCTAGAACATCTCTATTTTTGGTATTTTTGTTCAGCAGCATCACTTCTCATTGGTCTGGGATGGCTGAACTCTGCAGGTGCTCCTGGGTTGCTGGATTTGCATCTTTCATATAATCAGAGAATGTCAGGGATTGGAAGGACCTGGAGAGATCATCTAGTCCCATTCTCCTGCCAGAGCAGGAACACCCAGACCAGGTCACACAGGAGGGCATCCAGGTGGGGTTTGAATGTCTCCAGAGAAGGAGACCCCCCACACACCCTCTCTGGGCAGCCTGTGTCACTGTTCTCTCACCCTCACTGTGAAAAAGTTTTTTCTTCTATTTCTGTGGAACCTCCTGTGTTCCAGCTTGCACCCTTTGCTCCTTTTCCTATCATTAGATGTCCCTGAGAAGAGCCTGGCTCCATCCTCCTGACACTCCCCCTTTACATATTCATAAACATTAATGAGTCTCCTCCTCTCCCAGCTGAAGAGATCCAGCTCCCTCACTCAACCTTTCCGCATAAGGGAGATGCTCCAATCCCTTTATCATCTTCATGGCTCTGTGCTGGACTCTGTCAAGCAGTTCCCTGTCCTTCCTGAACTGGACACAAAACTCCAGATGTGGTCTCACCAGGGCAGAGCAGAGGGGGAGGAGAACATCTCTCCAACTACTGACCATGCACTTCTAATAGACCCCAGGATGCCATTGGCCTTCTTGGTCACAAGGACACATTGCTGGCTCATGGTCATCCTGCTGTCCACCAGGACCCCCAGGTCCCTTTCTCTCACACTGCTCTCTGTCAGGTTGGTCCCTAGCTTATACTGATAGATGGGGTTGTTCTTGCCTATATTTAAGACCCTACACTTGTCTTACACTTTCCTTAGTTTCCCTGCACTTTCCTTAGTTATTGTGCAACACTGAAATACGCAACTACTCTTTGCAGGGTAGGTTAATGCCACAGAAGGAGCTTTTTGCACTTGGCCTTTACGAATTAATTAAACACATGGATAGAAGGAAGGAGTCAGGGTAGATGTCCTGTCATATGTCATGTTGTTTCTCTGCAGTCTGGTGGAAAACATAGTCTTTTGGGCTGAAATCCCTTCAAATCTGTCATGTTTGTATGACTGTGTGCGGAATGCAGAGACATTCATAAATGAGCCTTTGTGTTAATTTTGTTTAATAGACTTGCCATGTGCAGGAAGTGCTCCTAAATTACTATTTTCTGAAATAATTTAAATTCTGAATTAGCAAAGTGTTAAGAGGAGTGGCTGTGGTTTGCCTTTTACTGTGAAAACAAATACAATCTGCTAATTTAATTTTTTTTTTAAGGATTATTTACTTAGATCTGAAAAGTGTTTTAGAGATGACTAATTCTGAGGCAGCTTCATGAAAAAAAATTACTCTGTTTCTTCTCTTGATCTTGCGCAGAAAGTTTATTCTTTGTATCTGCTTTAATGTCTTTTTCCCATTTTTTTTTTCCCTGCTGAATTTGTTCAAGGTCCTACTCTCCAGGATTTTTCCATATTGTCAGGTTTTGGAAACTGTCTTAGAATCTGCCTGTCTTTTGCAATGTTTTGACTGTTTGGTAGCCTCACCACCCATGTCACTTCATGATGCTGTTTAAATGCGTGCTTTAGTCCACTGCCATTTGGGAAGGATGTTTGTGACCCTTAGCATGGGTTTGAATGTTGTTCTCTTAAGGTTCCCTCTCTTGCTTCCCAGTTCCTTTCTTGCAAGCTTGTCTTCGAAGTCTAAGGTAGTGCCTGCATCCCTGCTCTGAAGTCCCTTTCTGGGCTACTTTCTGACTTGTGTTTTATAGCATAATTTCTTTGGAATTTCTCCAAGTGACAATTTTTACAATTATTTCACACCAGGTGTGTTATTTGCAGGTTCTCTGTTTTAAGACTTTCCTGCCCTAGTTTGTTTCACGTCGCAGACTACAGCCTGATGTCTATGGAGTTCTTTGAGGTGAGGGTTGTCTTGTCTGAGGGTATGAAGCTAGCTTTTTAAATTGCTGCCTTGCCTGGCTATGGAGTGATAGGTCTTGTCTGGAAACTGTTTCTGACAGCATGCTGGGTGAGGTGCCAGGAAGGCAGCACTCAGTTCAGCTTCTGAGGCTCCACTGTTGTGACAGTGCCCATCAGCAACCTCTAGCTCTGCGTGCTCCACTGCCTGTGATCTGTTCATCACCAACAGATACTGAAATATCTTTCCTTTGTGATTTCCAGCCCCTTCCAGCAGGATTTTAGCTATCTGTTTTAGGACCTACTGCTGCTTGGCAGGTTCAGTTGTGTGAGTGAGAGGGTGTAAGGAAAAGGTTAGTTTGAATGAATGGCATCGTGATTTCATACACTTGCAAGCAAAGGCCAAAGTAATTTTCAAAACTTTTTCACCCCTTCACAACAGTAGAATGTGATAATGAGTTGCTGACGTTGTAGGGTAATTCAGAGAGAGGATGCTGTCACAGTTATCACTTAAGAAAGTGTCCCATATACACCAGGCAGTGCTGACAAGGGAGATACTGGTTCATAGACTAGATATGAGGCAGCTGCATATGATGTCAAAAGTATGTAAGTTATTTATAAAACTAAATTAAATTTGTGAAATGAATATGTATTTCTCCAGAAAGTAATGCAGTGGTACCTCCATGTACTATTTCTTATTTGGAATATATGTACATATATATTTGTATTTTTATTTCAAATTGAGAAACTGTTGGAAGCCGAGTAACCTTTGCTGTGAGTAAAGGCTAAGCTGGAAGCATTTGTTTCAACAGTTGTCCCCAACCTTGCCTCTGTCCTCAGGCTTCAGTTTTGTTTGTCCATCAGTGTCCGTGGCATGCTTGGCAGTGACAGGTCCTGTCAGTAGGAGGTTTATCTACTTGGGAGTCATCTTGAATCCTTATTCATGTTCCTACATTGTCCTTTTCTATGATGCTGTTTTCTGGGGAGTAAATTATTTGTGTTGTGTTTTAAAGGTCATAAATCTTGTTGTAGGGACAGTGTCTCATTTTGATCATTTTATGACAATGTAATTTTTGGTTTAAACAGGCAAGGCAGTGGAATAGTGAAAAAGAGCCACAAGGGAAGAAAATGACCTGGCTGACGCCTCACAGACAGAATTAGTGCTGAGTCTTTGATTCCCTGTCCTCTGCTCTTCCCTTGGCCCACTCTTCCTGTTCCTGATGTGGTCAGCAAATAGTCTCCAAATTACTAACTTGTGGGAAAACTTCCAGCTTCTCCTTTTGGCATCTTGCCCGTTCTTAATTTTTTCTTCCTGTTTTATTTTGCAACCTTACTTTCCATTTCCAGGTAAACCTAGATCCTGCTGGAATCTGTTGAAATTTGCCAAAGGAAAATGTCCTTAGACTGTGCAGAATTTGCTCCAGTCACTCTGACTGGAATTTCTTCACACTCTTGTTAACTGGTTCCTTGCACACATTAGCTGATATATGGCAGGATTTGATTTAGATGTGATTTTAAATCACTCCTAGACTGAGATGAAGGTGCAGTCAATGTCTCTCACACTGTGTTGCATTAAATGATGTCCAAGACTGTGACTTCATGGGATTTGAGCCTTTCACAAATCCCATACACTATAACTCCTGCCTGGTTGCTCCAGGCTTTTTTTTTGTTGCAGGCTTGCTCTGACCAGACTCAAGCCAGTAGATAGGAAAATTTTTATCTTTCCAATTTCTTTGTTTCTCTGAGGGGAACACCTGAAACCAATTGGGTTGCCAGAATGCGGACTGATATGCTATTTTGGAGCTAGGAGAGAGCTGTGGTGTATGCAGCTGCTGTGAGAGGATGGGGAAACCCACTGCTTCCCAGCCAAAGGGATGCAGTGGCCCTAGGGAGGAGCTTGTATCACAATGGGTTACCCTGAGGATGCTAGAGCTCAGGGCATCTGTTCTGCCTCAGGAGGACTGCTTGCAGGAACTATTACATCCAGATATCCTGGCAGTATTCTCTCAAAGATCATTAAATTAGAGCAGAGCTCTCCATGCTGATTAGCTCCACGGATACCACCAGCATGCCACAAAGAAGAGGAACAAAACTGCTGCTTCCTGTGTGAAAAACTCTTGAGTGTGGGATGGATTCAGTTCATCCTGTGCTTTGGCTTTCTGCAGACCATAAAGTGGCATTGATCCTTTATACTACCTTCACCAGAACAGACCAGGGTGAAAGATGCTGAAGGAAGTCAGTTTCCATAGTTTAAATTACTTGCTGTTCCTTTTTAATTGCTTGCTTTCTGATACTGCCAGATGCAGGGGGGCATTAGTTTTATTCTATATCTGGAGTATGCAGGCTAAAAATAGTTTTTTCTTCTGGGGAGGTGATATTTTTAGGTTTAGCATGGCGAAAGGTAATGTGTTGCAGAACATTCCCCTTTGTGAATAATTGTGATAGCAGCTATTAGTCTTTTCAGAATTTTTGGGCTACATCATGATTTTTAATATTAAATAAATTAATATAGAGTAACTAAAGAGTGTGTGTTGCAATATAAATGAAATGCTATGAGTTTGAAAATTTTAAACGATGTTTAGGTGTTGGAGTAAGACAAAATTTTTTACTTTTTACTTAGATATGGTTGATATAATTTCTCTTTTATTAATTTTAATGTTAACTGTTGTCAGTATCTGTTTTTATTTATCTGTCAAAGAATCAAAAATGGAATTCCATGTTAAATTCGATTTGGCTGTTAGAAAAATGTAAAGGGGACTATTCAGAGATGTATGAGAATATAGAATTTTAGATGAGATTAATGCAAATATTATTGTTTATCATAATTAAAGTAATAGTAGATTAACTCCTTTGCAAATAGGCATCATGTAATGAGATGTATTTGAATCTCTTGAAAATAAGCAGTTGTAGAAAGATGTTTGTACCATTGCTGCTTTAATTATATGAGGGTAAGTTCCTTCCAAGGCACTCAGCTCCTGCTGGGATCTGTGCCATCAGGGCTGGACTTTTTTTATGATCTGACTTATTTAAGTATGAACTGCACTATATAATCTTATTTTCTTGGACATTTTGAATAAATAAATAAACAGCAAAAATAATTTGCTGATGGCCTAGCTGGAGAAATGGGGATCTAAGCTTTTTATATCTCTCTACATTTACTGGATATGCATTAGAAGGAGAGAGCATCTGGCTCATATATATACTGCTTGGGTGAGCAAATTCAATTGCAATAGAAATATAACTGTAAAGGTTTGTCTAAATGGCTTTTTTCTATTTTACTGTTGCAGAGTAATAATATGTGTTACTTTATTCCATTTGAGGGTGAGAAGAGAAGGCTTGCTCTGTTTCATGGAGTTTGCAGAATCTAAAATATGGCTAGAAGCAAAACTGTCAAAGCATTAAAAACCTCCAATGACTACAAAAACATTGAATTAAGATAACATGTTAAGATAGTCTGCTTTTGGTGCAATTTGTGTAACTTCTTAGGAATTTTAACTTTGCAGTGTTTTGAATGTGATATTCTTTAACAAAAATTAATTAAAAGTTTTGTGCCAAATCAAAATTCCATTCCATTTCATTTAAAGTCATTGTGTTTTGCTAAATGAAGCACAGAATGATCTGTGTATGAAAAGCTTGGTGAGACAAAGAAAATATCTAAGTGCTCAACCACTATTTCTTCAAATTGCATTTCAAGTTTAATTGTTTTGATTCAGACTGAGTGAAGAACTGGGGAGTAGAAAAATGGAGACTTGGAGTACTTGACTCTATTTCAGATATTGAATGTTTAAATTATTAAAGGCTGAACTCTGATATAAGCATCTAACAAAGTAAACAGAAGCTCTTTGTGAGAATGTGTTTAAGAGCAGAGCAAAAATATTCTGCAAGAGCAAAAGAAGCCAACCATTCATTCAACAGGTGTTTAGAAATAAGATCACGCAGAAACCTTCAGGACCTCTTTCCTTAGACATTAGGAAGAAGTTTTACACCAATGAGCATGGTGAGACACTGAAACAGTTTGCCCTGATGCTCCATCCCTGAATACACTTAAGGCCAGGCTTGTTGAGGCTCTGAGCAACCTGATCTAGTGCAGGATGTCCCTGCTCACTGCAGGGGGTTAGACTAGATGTCCTTTGAAGGTCCCTAACATGATTCTAAGACTCTAATTCTTCTCCCTCTCATGGTGCAGAGCTTCTTAAGGGAAATGCAGTGAGCAAACATTAACAACAAACATTCATCCAAAGATTTGTTCCCATCATCTTTCCTACCCTCCCATTAGGCTACATTGTTCCCTCATCTCACCTCCTCAATCTCGTTTGTCTCTGCCAGTTTGGACTTACATTTCTGGTTCCTTCCCTTTTTCTTTTTCCAGTCCTTCTCTCCAAAACTCTGACAAAGTGAGATACAGGTTTCTTTCTCTCTTCGAATTAATTTCTCTCACTATCCTATCAGGTTTTTTTCTCCTCCTGCACAGATAGGGGGTTTTGTTTGCTGTCTTTTAGTTCTTTTATTTTCTCTCTGATACCTGCGGACTGCATGGGAGCCTGTATTATGCCTGCCCTTGTCTTTTGTTTCCCTCTGTAGCTCCCACTCTCCACTGACACTTTTGGTGAAACCCTTAGTCTCTTCCATCGATGGGAAAGAGAAAAAAAATAAGCAGATCTCGACCTGCTTTCTGGTGTTCCTTTTACCTCTAGACTCGTATTCTTTTGTCTGTTTATTTTTCAGCCTCTTGAATCCAATTGTTGCTGCTCCCCATGAACCTTCTTTTGAAGAAAGCTCAAAACCAGGACTCTGTCCTTATTACCGACTCAATGTTTACTTAAATGTCTTTGCTGATTTGTATGTAGCTCTTCCTTTTCATAGCTTGTTTGTAAATTCTTTGGGATAGGCCACTTTTAAAATTATTTTTTTCTGTGTTTGTATCATATTCAGCTCAATTAGTGGGTTGTTTTATGTGTAGAACTTTGAACTACTGTGGAAGTACAAATAACTAATACCTTTTTGATCAAAGGTTCCTTTTTCCCCCACCTTCTCCCTGGATATTTAACCAGATCAATTTATGTAGGTTATCAGTGGGATTGATAATAAGTAGCATTTTAAACTGCTACAGCTCATTATCCACAAATCTCATCTCTCAAATTTGCATTGCACTAAAATTTTAGAGTGGAATTTTGCTAATCTTTCTCATGTGAACTGACTTACTTAAGTCAGTGGACTTGTAATATTTGCCACACAGTGAGGATTTGGCTCATAATCTTGAGGAAAGCATTTGCATGCACACAGGGAATATTGTCTAGTGTTTTTGTTAAAAGCTTCCTCCTCATCCCATTCCTCCCTATGAGATTTTTAAAGTGAAGAATGGGAAGAACAGGGTAAGCATGATCTGACGCAGATGTGATGCCTAAGGAAGTTGTCTCTGAACCTCTCAAATTCCAGTGGTGATAGGAAAAAATAACCTCTGGATGAGAGTTATTATTTTAACTTCATGACAAAAAAAGCCCACTTGCCTCCTAGAAAAAAATAAAAACACTCTTCCACTGCTTAAACTACACCTAAAAATGACAAATAAGGGGGAGAGGGCTCAAAATAATAGACCATGGAAATTGTAAAGCTGCAGCTAATTGAGGACAAATAAAGGGCAATGATTGCTGAGTTTACGTGGGAGGTCAGGAACATTCTCTCTGACACTGGTGAAATTGCAGACACCCTGGTCGCAGCAATTTTGAGGCATTTACCAAGAAAACAATTTGCACTGTTTATTTCATGTACTCAAGGTGGCTTTTTTGAGGTTTCATTATAGTTTCATTTCTTATAGTTTCATTATTTATTTTCAAGGATAAATTTTCTGTTTATTCTTTTCCTTGGGAAGAATACGTGCTCATTTTTTCACATATTTGTAAATATAAATTATTCCCATGCATTTTTACTCAGCTGTATTGCTTGTATTTGAGGAAATCCAATTTCAACAGGGAAGGAGCTGCTCAGTTTGAATTCCACAGAAGAATCCTCACTCTGTGATGCTATAGGGCTGACTTGGGCACCAGCATGAGCAACTGAAGAATACAACATGCAGAATGTTGCAATAGAAGTTTCTGATTCAAATGTCCCTAATTGCCCTCCAGAAGCTATGCTGAGTCGGTGAAAAGCTCAGGTTTCTAACAGAAGCATCTACATTATTTTTCTAAGACCGTACAATTTGACTATCTCCTGCATGCCCTCTTGACCTGTGGAGTTAATTAGTGGAGTGTAAACTTGTTGTTTGTACTATTTGCCACTGAGTTAATTGGGTCAGGGTTTCATGTACAGTGTGTGTTGCTTACAGACTCTTTTGTATTTGAAGTAATAAATCCAAGATGGCAAAATGACATGGCAGGGAAGGGTGAAATAAACCACCTCCATCACATTGGTTAGGGTTATTATAGAATGAATATGAGTAATTGCAAGGCCTTCTCCCTCAGTTAAATTAAATTCTAGATATACTTTCTCATTCATTATATCCACAGGTTCTCATGGTTACTTTATGAACTGTTGGTAGTATTGCTGTCAAGTACTGATGTTGCACCCTCTTCCAGTAAACAGGTATAAAACTCAGAGTGATGGAATCCCACCATTGTCCATGCAAAGCTGCTGGCAGGATGCTCCTTGTTTTTAGTTACCACTTTATACTTAAGACTTCAACTAGGCACCAGGCCATGCATTTCCTCAAGGAAGATGTTGCTGGTGGTAAGGCAGTATCTCTTAGTTTGTCTGGTGTTGCTTACTGGCGTGTTTACCCTCTAACCTGAGAAAGAAAGTTGGTTTTGTGCACAGTCTTGAAAAGTTGATGGCACCAGTGTGTATGCAGATGAGATATCCTGAAGCTGAAAGGACTTGGTACCTGAACAGGCATTGACAAAGGCAGCAAATGGCCAAAGAGGATGGGAGTCACTGGAGATCTTTCAGTACCACCACAGCATTGACTGATGCTCTCAATGCAGAGATAACGTTTCTGCTGTTGTCATATAGAAAAGCTACATGTAAATAAAATGTGTTCCATGCAGGTGCAAATGTCGAATATCTGATTTTACTTTTCCACCTTCTCAAATGTGAAGATTTTATTATATTTACTTCTTAGGATGAAGAGTGTCCTGTTTTATTTTGCTTGATTAATGAGAAAGTGAAGAAGGTTGTTCTATTGCTATTCTTTCTTCAGCTTGAAATGAGATGTTTACCCCTGGGCAGGCATTTACACAACTCTCTACTTTTTCCATAGTCATATGTCTGTTTTGTAGTAATAAAAGAGTACCTGAATTTACTTTCAAGATTTACTTAATTAAGAAGAAATAAAAACAACCCTCAAAACTTATGCAAGATTTATACAGGGTCACACAAAATGCTTTATTGATTCTGACATATCTTTTTTGTGTTCAATCCCAGGGCCTAAACCACAGGACCATCCTACACTCTACATTGGCTCTGTGACTTTATACTCCCTTTACATGGTGTTTGGTGTGCTGCCATGTGTTTTCTGTTCAAATTTCTGTACTTCAGTAGTGCTTGTACCCTTTCAGAATACCAGCCTTCTGCAGCAAACAGTTCATCCTTTCATGATTAGATTCTGAAAGTTTAAGGAAACTGCTTGACTGCTTGGTTGAGAGAATTTTGCTGGCAAGGTTTATTTAAAAATGCAAGTGAGCAATTTTCCTCTTCTACTTGTTTTCCTGTTTCCCAGTATTCGGATTTCAACATTGCTTTTTCAGGGTGATGGGATAATGCTGTGAATAAAAACAGTAGCTCTAAGAGAACTCCATGACCTACTAACATTCTCTTTGTCCAGCCTTCCTTTCCTTTTGAGGAAAGCCAGAGATTGTTTTATGGTCCTTATTTTTTTCATATATATATGCTTCATAACACACTGACTTTGTAATTTGCCTTATATCTGCCACTGTATTAAAAAATCAAAGATAAATAACATTTTTACCTAGTTTTGCTGGCTGATTGCCTTGCCTCTCAAGATTCTGTTGGCATAGGAGGGGATTTGGCAATTTAAGTATTATCATAGAATGCATTGAGTTGGAAGGGACATTCAAAGGCCATCTAGTCCAACCCCCTTGCAGTGAGTAGGGACATCCTGCACTAGATCAGGTTGTTCAGAGCCTCAGCAAGCCTGGCCTTGAGTGTATTCAGGGATGGAGCCTCCACTACCTCTCTTGGCAACCTGTGTCAGTGCCTCACCACCCTCATGGGGAAGAACTTCTTCCTAATGTCTCATCTAACACTGACCTGCTCTAGTTTCAAGCATCTTACAGGCTGACATTGAACGACCGTTGCTTTTGCTGCAGATGACAGTGTTACCCAGCACAAAACCATGCTCACAGGTTGGTGCTCATTCATGCAAACCCCTTTAAGCAGCTCACACCTTTTTCTCCTGCATCTCCTCCCTTAAAATTTTTAATATTTAAAAAATTCTTTCCCCCCTCAACTCACTGGCTAAAGAAGAGCTAAAATAATTACCTGCAGTCTCATTTTTCACTTTAGTAGCTGCGGATGCTGCGCGGTTGGGCAGCGAGGGACTGATGGGGAGGAGCTTGCGCTGATGCAGCACCAGCGATGACAGCGGCAGCAGCATCGCTGGGAGCCCGGCGCCGGGCGGGTTCTGCTGCAGCAGCACATCGCTCCTTGCCACCCCACAGCAGCCAGCCACAGCCCCGGCACCAGGCACTTGGAGAAGACTCTGCGTGGGCACTTGTTTAAGGAGTACCTGGCTAAACAATTCGGTTATTCCTGAACTGCGAGGAGAAGTGCCTCCGTTCCCTCCACGCAAGCTCCCTCACTGGCTTTCTGCATTCCTTATCTATCGGAGCCGTTTTTCCCTCCGTCTTTTTCCTGTTACTTATTTTTATTTCCTTTTTTTGTTTTTAAAATTTTTTTCTTCTCTCCCCCCACCCAAATCTGTGCTGCATCACCAGCTCTAATTATGCTGTGCTCAGTAACCCAGTGCGTTCCCCGCCTCTGCTAAGGCAGTGGCAGCATGGATGGTGCTCTTGCGACGACCTCTGCTGATGCTATCAGTCCACTGCGGATAGGCATGCTGAGTAATCCTGCTGTAAATGGGCGAGGACACGGACACACGGAAAATTAACCACAGCTTTCTTCGAGACCACAACTATGTGACTGAAGGTAACCTAAATACTGTCATTATCCTCTTCTTGCTTTGCATATTCTTATATTCCGTGCCATGAATGCCCTGTCATCTTTGGAGATGTAGGCTGTTGCTTGCTTGATTTTCTTTTCTATTTTTTAAATTATTTTTTACACAGGGAGACTGTCAAGGCGTTTTTCTGTGTGAATATGTTTGAATGTGTTAAATCCCAGAAGCATTCTGTCACGCTATGGCAGAGTAGGAAACTATGGGCTAAAGGAGGTCGTGCATTGTGCTGAGTTGGTGCTAGTGAGGTGTGCAGTACCTGGCATTGAATGCACAGGAGCTGCAGTGTGGAAGACTGGAAGCAGCTCATTGCATTAAAAATTAAAAAAAAAAAAAGTAAAAGGGTGAAAGTTTCGAGAGCACTATAGAAGATGAATAATCTGTGCAGTTAACAGTTGGCTGTTGTAATAAAGGTTATGCATCTCGTTTTGGTAATTATAGCCCGAGCATCACAGATATTGCTAAGCTGATTGTTCCCAGGAGAACAGTGCACATTTAGAAGGGATATGCAAGCATAATCTTTTGAAATACTGCTGCCTTCTTGCTATCTTCTTGGGTATGTGCAAGGTACCTAAGAAAAGGTACCTTCATTTGAAATCACTGGGTGGCTGTTGGCTTATTACATAAAGAGGAATTCTCCTGCAGGTGAGACATGTTAGATGCTGAGAGAATTTACCTTGGGACAAGTGAAATGGTTGGCTTAGGCACTTCTCTCTGCCAGAAAGTTGGTTTAAGAGCAAGCCATTTTAAAATGGATGGATGGACTGATTGAAGAGAAGGAATGTATTTGTAGGTGCTCGACTTTGCAAATGTATTTGTGTGTGCAGAGTTTTAACAGCACTTTCCAGCAGCAGAAACAGTTCTTCAGTTTGGGCTTATATAATGTGAACATACTTAACATCAGGGTCAGCCAGTACTACTTGAGACAGTCCATATTCTGTCATCATTTGATCAATGCTTGGTCACTTAATACTCCCATGCTGCATCCTGGAAGGTGATCAGATGATGCTTTCTTGATTTTTGATGATTTGCATTTTTTTTTTTAGAGTGTAGAAAGCAGCAGGGTGGTTTTTGACATACTGGGAACACAAAGCAGATTCTTCAGAAGAGAAATTAGGAAAGCTGTGTACTCTGTTTCCACTGACTGGTGTAATTGTTTGCTAATCTCTGCTCTAGGGCATTCTTTGCCTTCTGCTTCATGTCTCGGTGCATTTTCAGATTTGTTCTGAATTTTTGTTTAATGGTTTTTGTCTGAATGATGATTTATGTTTTGAGATGTAGTCATCTGCCACGTTTGAAGAAACTCTGTGTTAAATTTATAAATCCATAACAGGTTCTGAAAAATGCAGAATGTAAGTACTGCAGTGTACTTGCTACATGTTGAGATTCAGCTGTATATTTTATGGGCGTGTACAGTGATGTTAAAATTTGGACTTTCAAGTCTAACAGTTTTGTAACCTGAGGAAAATAATCCCTTGTGGATTTTGCAGATCAATATTCTTCTTTTGTATGTTGTGGGTGTTTTAAAAATTAGATAGGGATTTTTAGTACTTTTGAGGACACTACTGATGCACATTTTGGATTTTCTCATGTTTTATTTGGATCAGGACCAGTGTTCTTCTGTGATTCCAAATGGACTGTCTTGTCTGAAATGAGTCAAAACACACTTTGAATATCACTGTCAGCCTTTATACTTTCCCTGTGGTCAAAAGTCATCACAAAATATCTGATGTTGAGGTAGATGAAGTGCAGAAACCCTTCCAAGAGCAAAGTGTTAGTTTTCCACTGTAAAATGTTTCTTGGGAATGCTCATTTGGTCAGCTGTAATAAAATTCTTCACATCTGTCATATCTGACATTGCCACACCTTTAAAAAAATGGTAAAAATCCCAAGGGTATAGATTTATCTTTGAAATGCTTCCATGGACACCTTCAGCTCAAAGAGGACACTCACAAATTTTAACTTCTCATTGATATTCTTTGTTTAAAATGCATAATGAATACATAAGTTAAAGTGATGCTTAAAATGTGCTTGGTTTCTTCTGTTTTGTGTTAGTTTTATTAATTTTTAATTGAAGCTATTGTTCCAGGAAACAACCTTTAACACCTCACATCTGTAAAAGTCCTGAAGTCTTTGCATTTGATCCTGTGATATGTTATAGCAGAACATATGATAGAAACATACATATAGAAACAAAGTGCAGGCACACATTCTTTGCTCTGCTACATTGGAAAACAGCTCTACTGAAGCCAAACCCAAGTCTGTCTTCTGGGGTCTTTAACTTTTGAAAGACACTATTTTAAATTAATATTTTCCCTCGTATCCAGTGTGTTACAGAAGTTCCTTTTGTTGTCTATGAATAACTATAGTTTTCTGTTTTCAGAGTTTTGCTGCTCCACACAGCAGACTAAATTAATTTGTGAAAGGAGGTATTTATGACCTTTATATGCACTTCCTCTCTATTCTTTGCCAAGTACAGCCAAGAATAACCAAGCAGATGTGGTTGACTACAGTATTGCTTTAGATCTTTTCCTCTTTTACCTCTTCAGTGATTTAAAAAAATAAAATAAAATCAGGTGACATAGGAATTAACAGATCATAGAAAAAATGTGGGCCAAAACTGATTTTCTCTGTTCTCACTAGTGGATCTAGTGTGTTGCTGATAGAAGTGCTCACTTGAGCAAAGTTGAATTTCATCTTTTTGTTAGGTCATTATTTTGTAACAAATGTGACTTTATCTTGACTGAGGAAAATTGAATTTGTCTTTGAATCTCAGAAATTCCTTCTTTTGATGGTTCACTTTTCAGTGTTTCAGTGTTTCTGTTAATAGGCATTACAAGCACATACATGACAGCATTGACACCTGGTCTTGCTTTTCCTGCTATATGAGCATATTTGCAATAAAAAAAAGGAGGACCTGAATAATTTTGTCTTTGTAAGTTTTAAAGGTGGGTTACAGTAGCACAATGGAAAGAGGCAATTTAATTCTAGCATCAAAACATAGTAAGCTTTTTTCAATTATCTCTTTCAGAAGTGGTTTTTCAGGGAAATTGCTTTGATTGTAGCAGTTTGTGTGGGGAAAATAGAAAAGTCTTGTTAAGAAAGGGAGGATAAAGACCTGAAGCCTAGAAAATGTGACCTGTGAGGAAAGATGGAGCTTTATAATGTGAAGGTGGTGAAACACTGGCATACATTGCCTGTGGTGCTCATGTGTTTTCTGTCACTGAAGTTTTTAAAAGCAGGCGACTTAGATGTCTGTAAGAAATGACATAGGGATAGATGAGCCTCCCTTGGGGCAGATGGATGGATTAGATGACCTCTGAGATCTGTTCAGGCTTGTGATGCATTGCTGAGCTGTGTTTTATCTATATTGCCTTTTACACCCCAACTGTGGGAACCAGCTACCCAGGAGGTGGCATGTCAGGAAAATGTGTTATTTCCACACCTTTAGAAGAACAGAGCAGAGTGGAGAGGCACAGTGAAACACACGGAACAAAATGGAGAGACATGAACTTCCATTACTTCCAGGCAAAATCTATTAGAGCTGATGGCAAGAAAAGTTGTGGACAGTGAGTAGGGGGAAGGGATAGAGGAGACAAAAGGCTTGTGTCCTTCTGGGTGGCAGCAAATGTCCTTCAGTTCCTTTGACATTACCTGTGCTTGAGCTTAAGAGTAAAATTGACAGGACTTCTGGGTGTGCTTTGCTATCTAAGGACCTTGGGACCACCCAGAAAGGATGTGATTCAGAGGAGGGGGTTGTGTGGTGTGGTCACTGGATTCCTGACAGAGGCAAAAAATTGTGGGGAAATGATGGTGCTGCTCCTTTGTGCAACTGCACTGTTTAATTAAGTTACTCTGTGTTCTATAAATTTAGTAAGTCAAGGGTGGACTAGGTGATCTCCAAAGCTCCCTTCCAACCCCTGTTGTTCTATGGCTTTGTGATTGACAGAGAAACGGTGACCAAAATTCACTACTGTCCTTATCAAACCATATTAAAGGGTGTGGCTCATATCCACAAACCCAAATTCATCTGGAGAAATGCTTCCCTGGTGGCAGAAGCTTTCTGCAGGTTGTATGTGGACATGCTTAGCTTTTCACATCCCTGTTTTTTTATGGATTATCTCTGATTTGGGAGGAAGAAGAAAGTTCCTTATACTCAGATTCTATAGGGGAGAGAGGTCCCTCCTTCAGGCTAGGCCTACAAATTCAAGAGTGGCCAATGAAGTTGCACAGATGCAGTGGGGCAGAAGCTGACCTTCACTATCTAGTCATTTCTATGGCCGAATGGTGCAGATTGGTTCCGTATGGCTTAACTTCTATTAAAAAGTTAATCATGTTAATGGTGTATTAACCTCCTCACATGTGATATTTGAAGAATAATGAGAATTGCTAGTGTAGAGTAAAACATATTGAATCATTACCATGTGAAACATTTTTGATAGAGGATGAAGAAGCCCTTTTCCCCCTGTGAATTTAAAGAAGAATCTTCTGCTGATACTGAAAACAGATTCTGGGGGCTGTTTTTCACCTTAACTGAAAAAGTTAGTGTATTTGTTCTTCATTAAACAAAGTTAAGGAAAATTATCCATTTCATCTGCAAAGAAAAAAATCTATTTATGAACTTGTCTTTCATAAACATCCCAAATATAATTTGAATAAGAGCTGCCTTCCTGAGAGTATTGGATGAATATGTTGAACAGGTACTGCTCTAGTGGCTCAGACTCCCCATTAATCCAGTCTGTTCATTTATTTCTGATGATAGCTGGTAACAAACTTACTAAGAAAAGCACCTCTTTGCTTCTTAACCTTTAGCAGTTTGGTTTTAGTGACTGTTTTTTGTGAATACTGATAATTTTTATCTTTTTACAAAATTCATTCAGAAAGAGTTTTAGAACAACCTTGGAAATCATTGCTCATTTTTATTCTAGTTGCATGTGTTATTTGGTTTTTTTGTTTTGTTTTTTTCCTAAAGCCATGAACAAAGATAAACCCTGTTAAACCATGACTTTACCTCTTGTTAGACAAGATGCAGTTATGTCTCTTTGTGCATGGATTTGGTTTGTCTTTCATTCCCTGTGCTGTTTGGAGGAGTGTTGTGGGTAGCCTTGAAGATTTGGATTAGTGAGGTTTATTCCATCCAAGTGCTGTTGCTGACTTCGTAATCTTTATTCATGCAGCTTAGTTGGGAGAAGCCATGGAGACAAGCCTAGAGCCAAAATCCTTTGCTCACCTACTCAGGCTTGTGGCTCAGAAAGAAGCAAAACAAACACTGATATTACCCAAAGCTTAGCAAAACTCAAACATTTAAGGCAATGTCCACCATGAGCAACATGGGGCAAACCTGGAAAAAAGCAATATAAATTCAGCTAAGGTGAATTACATATTACCACACAGTAACAGCCACACACTCAAACTACTCCATTGATGTAATTTTTATACTACATCTATTAGGCACTCATAATCATATCAGTATCTGAAGGGGGCACACAGGAAGGCTGAAGTAGGAATTTTGAATAGGGTACAGGATGGCAGGACTAGGAGTAATGGATGCATATTGAAAGAGGGGAGATTTAGGATGGATATAAGAAAGAAGTTCTTCTCTGTGAGGATGGTGAGACACTGGAACAGGTTGCCCAGAGAGGTTGTGGATGCCCCCTCCCTGGAGGTGTTTGAGGCCATGGCAGGAGAGTTGAACTAGGTGATCTTTAAGGTCCCTTCCAGCCCAAACTATCCTATCATTCTGTGATTCTATAATGTCATAATTTCTATTTTACTTGCCAAATCTGCTTTCTGAGGAAATCACAGTCGGGAGTAGGCTTAGGACAGTTGCCTCTAGACTGAAACTTTGTAGTTTCTTATTTTTCTGTTACCAGCATTGCCAGAGAGCAGGGACATGTGTATGTTTGCTTGTTGTTGCTTCCTGAGAAGACCTGCCTCTTCAAGGATGAGGTTAACTTAAGACAGGCTGTTAGATCATCCTAAGACAGCACTTAGAACTGTAGGATATGCTTAAAAGGCACAGACTTAACTTGGTTTGGATCTCTGTTTAATGTAATGTCACCGGTGTTACATGTATCCTGTAAAACATTACAAAGTGTGACTAAACTAGATTAAAGTCCTCCCAGTTTGCACAGGCATAAAACTCCAGTGCTAGAAAACTGGTTTTAGTGGGCTGACATCAGGGACCAATGGCAAACTCTCTTTGCATGCATAAGGAAGAGGAGATCTCCTGCTCACTAATTAAATAATAGCTATGAAGAGGTGCTGTGCAAATGTCCTGGAGAAATGAATAAGGTGTATTGGCAAAGGAAAAGAACCATCCAGAATGGTTTATCTGTAGGATGAACAGGTCAAGCTCCTTCCATGACAGTGATTATGCAGGGCCACAAAAGAACTTGGCTGTCCCATTTTGGGGCTTTTCTCAGGTGCCAACAGCATCTGAGTGGCAAAAAGAAGACAGTTTCAGTAAGTTTGTCTATGTGTGATTTATCCATGCATATGCTATTTTATGTAGAAAAATATGGATTAGGAACATTCTAAAGAGAAATATTGATTATATACTTAACTTTATAACTACTATATGTAATAGATTTATCTCCATATAAACCTTAAAAATGTTAAGTTCAGGAGGTCAAGAGTGTAATGCATGTGTAAAATGCAGTCACAATATGTGTTCTGTGCAAACTCTCTGTGCCAGATTTGTTTCTAATTGAAAGTGACAATTCAAAAGCATTGAATAATGTAAAACTAAACAGCACAGCGCAGATAGAGTCACTGTCATCGTTCTCCCCAGGAGGAGTTTATTTAGCATGCGTATTATTATGGCAAGAAAACTGCACTGTGCAATATATTCTGGTATTTTACATCGATCTCAGACATTTCAGCAATGCATCATAGGCTGAAATGCTGATTTTATGAAGAATAGATGCCATTCTTACACCAGTTTAAATGTGCAACATGATACAATAACACTGAATATTTTATAATAAGGAAAGAGCTGAGTATCTTTTATTACAGCCATAAAAAGGTAATCAATCATTACTTTTTCTGTTTTGTTACTGCATCATTACTAGTTTCTGGATATTTGAGACTTTCCTTCCACAGTTTATTTTATCCACCACAGGAAGGCTTTGTATGGAGGCTTTGTATGAGCTAAGAGAAGTCAAGGTCTTTGCTGGTTCATATCATAGTGCTTAGCCCAGAAAATGGATGGCAGTGTAGGTAATTATCTCAGAAAAATAGGAGATTATTATGGGGATTTTTGTTTTTTAAACAAGAAAGCGTTTTAAATGTGCCTCTAGCCATATAGAGGCACTTTCTTCATCAACTATTTATGTAGTTCTTAGGCCGATGCTAACCTTGCCTTTGGTCATGAATATGGTCTTATATTACCAGCTCCTGGTGAAAGCTCCCCAGTTCTTTAGCAAGAACAAAAAAGCACTTAGCAAGGCAGCAAGGCAGTAGTAAGAGAGCTCCTTTTCTCTGGACTGATTCCTTGCTGAAAAACTGTTGCTCTGCTTATTTTTATTGCTATAGATGCAAATGAGAACAGACTGTGTTTTGCCATTGCAAATACAGCTAATAAAAATGTACATTGAAGAGACTCAGTTCCTAATAAAATCTCTCAGCACAACACGTCATACAGTTCAGTGACTTCTGTGAATTATTAATATGACAGAGATTTGTGAACTCTATTGTTTAATACAGCAGTGCTTTTCCTTCCATAATTACCGATTCATCTGAAAAAGATGGAAATACCTGTGTGTAGGGTAATGACACTGGTGTGTGTTTTACTTATGGTAGAGTATAGAAGAAACTAAAGGACTGAGAGATGGTTTATTATCCTCTAGTTCCAGTCCAACTCAAGTTTGAAGAGAACTTAATTAACTGTCACCAAAATTCTTGTCATTTGTAGTACTTTTGTTGTTCTTGTGACTCAGGCATTGCAAGTAGTTGATGACTTTGCAAAATATCCCCATTTCCATCAGTCCCGATGTTAATATGGCCCTGTGATAGCACTGATTGCATTAAAGACAGCCGTAGAATGCTCTGCCTCTTGGGCCAGACTCCATTAAAAATAATCTGTGTTCATTTAATAACAAATCAGGGTTAGGGACAGCCTCCCTGACAGAGGCTTGAGGTTCAGAGAGGAGCCTCTTGCTTTCTATACTCCTTCTCTGAGACAAGGGGCAGCTGGATCCAATCCTAATCCCAGACTTGCTTAACAGTTTGTGTCTAAAGGGTGATAATTGCACGGTCACATAGCTAAGATTTCAAAGTTAAGCATGCTCTTAGTTGCTTGCTGAGGATCTGTTGTGACAAGGAAACTGTGAATCTCCTACAACAACTGGTTGAGAGTCTTGGGGTTGTTCAGCCTGGATAAGGTTCCTGGGAGACCTTATAGCAGCCTATCAGTACTTGAAGGGGGCTCACAGGAAAGCTGTGGTGAAATGTTTGCTAGGGCATGGAGTGATAGGGCAAGGGGTAATGGTTTTAAAATACAGCAGGGCTGTCTTAGATAAGACATTGGGAAGAGGTTCTTTGCTCTGAGGGCGGGGAGCCACTGACACAGGTTGCCCAGAGAAGTGGCCCCAAACCTGGAGACATTCAAGGCCAGGCTTACTGAGGTTCTGAGCAACCTGATCTAGTTCAGATGTCCCTGCTCACTCCTGGGGGGGTTGGACTAGATGGCTTTGGAAGATGTCTTCCAGCTCTGTGGTTCAATGTGTTTATTTTGACACCCTGCTTGATTTGATGTCTTTGATGTCTTTCTTGTCTGCATGCAGATCTGTGACACAGAAATAACCAGTATGAGATGAAGTCTGATTGCGCAATCTCTAGCCTACTTTTGAATGGAAGATTTAGGTCAAATATATTCTCTTTAATCAACAGTGAAGCTCAAAGCAGAATCCACACAGGCAGTGTCTGTGTATCATTATACATCTTGGAGAAACTGCTGGAACACCTGACGCTAAGAGGCAGGCAATGGTGGTGTTCTTGTTGCTTTTGTGCAATGTGGAGATAATCCTTTAAATGTTGTGTGCACTTGTCCTTTCGTATATACATTGCACTCACAGAAGCCTTGAGGACTGACTGCTGGTCTATGACTTCTGGTGTCTGTATTCCCTACAGTTGGTATGTTTGCGGTGTGACTCCTGAAGCACCAGTAGTAGAACATTGTAGAAGTTTCTGCATGGTGAGGTGGGACAATAAGGGCTTCTATTTAGGGCACTGTAATTTTTTCAAGTCCCATAGGATTCACAGACTATTTTGGTCTATGTATGTCAGTGTTTGGGACTTGGTTTGAGACTGGAGCAAAGCTAGCTTTGTATCATGGCATGAGAGGCAGCGTCCTTCCACCCTGATTTTCCCTGTGGTGATGGGGATGAGCTGCAGTTTCTCTGAAAAATGGATTATTTGGACATGGATTTTATTTCCAAGGGTTAGATACGTACTTCATTTTTGGATTCAGCATTTCTGTGCTTCTCCTTCCAGTTCAGGAAAGTAGGTCATAGACTATAGTGACAGCACGTTAGCATTAAAAAGTTGCTGGATTAAAACCAGATAATGAATTTCATCTGTTAGTAGTCAGGTATTGCAAATATGGAACCTTTGTGACCATCAACCTACAAGAAAAAGAAAATATTTTTAGTTGCTTAGATTTTGAACTGCCCTGAGGAGATTGAAGCAGAGTATGATTTGTATGAAGCAAAAACTGTTTGTTGTGTTGATATTTTCCAGTTTTTTGATTAGGTTGAAATACTTAGAATATTTTTTCCCATACCTTTAAATTAGTTTGGGGGTAGTTAAAATCTAAGGTCTATTTTGAAAGCTGATTGTGGATGCAGTTATTGGAAGGCAGAAGTTTGTTCTCCAGAGGAAGCCCAGGCTGCTCACCTTATCTTTTCAGCTGCTCTTGGAGCCTGTTCCATCTCAGGAGGAGTCTGACCACTGGTTAGCCGAACAACCTAAGAGTCCAGTGTCTTTAGAAAATGCCAGCAGTCTTGTCCTATTTTTGAATTTGTCCCTTGCTAGCAGAGAGGGAAAGACAGTACCTGCCTGCTCCTGAGAGCTCAGATTGCTTTGAATGGTTGCCATCTGTCCAGTTCTGGAGCCCTCAAATTAAGAAGGACATTGAGCTGTTGGAGTGGGGCCAGAGGAGGGCCATGAAGATGATCAGAGGGATGGAGCACTTCCCTTATGAGGACAGGCTGAAGGAGTTGGGGTTCAGCCTGGAGATGAGAAAGCTCAGGGGCGACCTCATAGTAGCTTATCAATACCTGAAGGGGGCCTACAGAAAGGCTGGGGTAGGACTTTTTTTATAGGGTCCAAGATAGCAGGACTAGGAGTGATAGATGCAAATTGGGAGAGGGGAGATTTAGGCGGGATAGAAGAAAGAAGCTCCCTCCCTGGAGGTATTTAAGGCCAGGCTGGATAAGGCATTGAGTGACCTGGTCTAGTGGGAGGTGTCCCTGCCCATGGCAGTGGAGTTGGAACTAGATGATCTTTAAGGTCCCTTCCAACCCAAACCATTCTATGATTCTATGAATCTATTCTGTCGTTCTCAAGCATTAAGTGACATGGTCTTGTGGGAGGTGTTCCTGCCCATGGCAGTGGAGTTGGAACAAGATGATATTTAAGGTCCCTTCCATCCCAAACCAAATACGAGCTAAAAGTACACTGCAAAAATGGTAGTTATCCTGGATGTACCTAGGAAATGGCACTAATAGTAATAATTTTAAACCTGAAAGCAGAAAGCTTTGATGCTTCTTCCCTTTAAATAATTACTAACAAATGTGATTGCAGATATGAAGAACTGTTTGCAGAGGGATTAACTTCTGATTGTTATGTCTAAGTATATTTAGACAGAAAATTATATTTGTTCCTGAAAGCCAATGAGTTGGTGTAAATTGGAGGAATTAGTGATTCAGATTCCACGGAGTGAACACCAGCCTGGTTATTACACATGAAACTCAATAGATGTAGTTAGATTGAGGCTAACAGAGGAACCTATTCCTTTACTTTTTAGTGGCTGAATTCAGCTATTATTGCTGGCATATTATTGTTAGCAATAGAATTTACACTGCTGGTTTTTTTTTTTTGAGTGCCAGTGTTGTCAGTTTCCCTTCCTGAAATGTTGCAAGTATTTCTAGGCTCTTAATGTGCCTCTTGCTACTTCCCCTCTGTTCCAGAAATCTCCAGTCATAAATATGTTTGTGCATATGAACATATACATTTGTGAATCTTCATTGTCTAGCACAGTAGTGGATCCAGTAACTCTTCTGAAATTTTGAAGAATAAATAGGAAAGGTTGTCTGAATTTTGATGGGATTTAAAATGTAATTTTCTTTGTTGAAAACCTTACCTTTGGAGCTGCCACTAACCACTCTGACTGGCTTCAAATCTGATTTCTGGAATGTATTCTTCTGTCAGCCACCATTTCTCAAATGTTGTTTTGTTTTACAGCTTGATAGATTCAGAGTAACTTACGAGAACATACTGGTTGTGTAGTTTCAGATGCTTTGAAAGATCTGTATCAAGTTAACAAGGTCAATATATATGAATTAACAAGTTTGTAACGAAAGATGCCTAACTATATAGAACTATGAAACAGCTTGGGTTGAAAAGGACTTTTAAAAGTCATCTAGTCTGATAAGAAGGGACATCTTCAATTTGATGAAGGTATTCAGAGCCCAATTGGACCTTGAAAGCTTTGAGGGATGGGGCATCTACCACCTCTCTGGGCAGGGTATGCCAACATTTCAGCAATTTTCATGTAAAGAATTTTGTATTATCCTGGACAGGGAATCTGTGAAAGTCTTGTGTTTCAGTTTGTGAATGGTGGTTCTTGTGAGTTTATGTAGAGTCTTGTGTTTTTGCTGTTCCTTTTTCTGTGCCCCACTGAGAACCCCCCTGCTGCAGCATGGGAAGATTTTCCTCTCAGAGTTTTCATTTTATTTTTCAAAAACTGCCTTTACTTATGGAGGGATGAACAGTTTATTGAAGGAATGCAGTAGTAGCAGAAACAGGCATTGAGGCAAAACATCTGTTCATAATAGCAATAACCCAGCTGATCTCTGAAGCTTTTATCCAATTCAGGATCTCCAGAGTCTCTCTTTCCAACTCTGGGGCTACCCAGATTGCATCTACAGACAGTTCGTTTCTTCTTTTGAAGTCAGTGGCTTTAAAAACTGTCCACTTTTGATGCAAAATAGCTGTTTGTTCTGCAGCCAGCTTGTTACTTGTGATGCTGTGAGGGAGTTTTCAGTTCTGTCCTTCTCTTCTGTATATAGTTTCCCTGTATATAAAGAGAAGAGAAGAAAATGATTTTGAAAGCTTATGTGTGAGAGGGGAGATACTTTCTGCCTTGCAGACAAACTAAACACAGAAGTTAATATTAAAACAGTTTGAAAGTCTAATAAATATGTAGATATACCTGTGGATTCTGTCTGTCCTCCATCTGCTTCTCTTTTTCCTGCTTGCTGTGTGTCACGGGGGTGGTTAATACACTCAATACACTCTCAAATTACTGCTGCTACCAACCTTTTTGTGACAACACTGGAAACAATCGCAATTTTTACCCTTAATGCTACTTTTAAAGACTAAGTCTTTAATGATGTTACAAAAGAGAGTGGTGAATAACAAGCTTTATGCTGCTATGGGTGGTCTATTAGCAGTAGCCAATCCTACTTGGTTCTTTAGATTATTAGAAGCTTTCTAGGTCTGTGTAGTCTTCTCATTTCTTTCTTTCTTTCTTTTCCCACTGTTTTTAGTTGAATGTTAGTTATATGTTTCATCATACAAGTTTTTTGGAAAGTCTCAGTCTCCACCATAAATGCTCATGCCTATAGCATATATTTGCCACAATAAATGTAAGACCCGAGCTGTAGTTGCTTTGTGTTTTAATTCACACATAGCTGGTGTTTTCTGGAATCTAAATTTCATATGCAGTAACACACCGCACTTGAAGAAGAGGATGGAAGGTATGCTATATTGGATCTCATAGTTCAAAACTTTGGGCTGATTCTAAAATACATCTGTTTTTCTATATGTCTGACGTGGTCATATTAGTCTGGAAATTACACAAGAATAATTTGAATTTCCCCTTGGTTCACACAGCCTGCTACCCAGTCAGTAGATACTTTCTTAAACCTGATGGTCTGCCCTGAAATCCCCTTTCATATGCTTCTGGTATGTGTCTTCATGCTGCTAAAGCTCCTTTGATCTCTTTTTGACCACTTTCCAGACCATCTTTTAATTCCTTTTATAAAATTTCCATACCGGCTTTAATTCCTGCCAGAAGGCAACTGTTTAGCCTCAGTTCTAGAAGGGCCCCAAAGCTCAGACTTTGAAGAAGTCAGGAATATGTAGATCCAGGCATTGTTGAGGAGAGAAATAAGGAGATGGAAATACAGTAATTTCCTTCTTGACTGCAATTGTTCTCCTACCATTTGCTGCTTGACTCAATTCTAGTTGTACTCGACTTTTATCTGCAGTTCTTGCTGCTCTTCAAGCTCCAGAAGATGTTACCAAAAAACCCCAGCCAGAATCACAATTCCTTTGACACTCTTTGACAAGTTTGTTCTGCTCTCTGTACTTACATCCATTGAACCTTGTGAGTGGAAGACTCAGGATTACCACATTTCCATCAAACAGCAACCGTTTCTTCTTTAAAACCCTCACAGGTTGTTGCAACCTGTATGTCATTGTGATTCAGTATTCAATGAAGTGTCTTTAGAACCTGCCACTGCCTCCAGTGGGGTTGGATCAGGCTGCATGGCTTTGGACAGGTGTATTCTATGTATGTAATATAAATCCATTAAAATATATGTCTGTATATACAAACCACATGTTTTTGTGTGTGATTTGATGGTCCTGATTTCAATATCTACACCTATTTATTTCTAATTACTTTGCACAGTAACCTAAGATACTTCTGTCTTTAGTACTATACTGTGTAAGTTGTGGAGAAGTAGTGTATAATCCCAAGAGTTTTTTTGAAGAGTTTGCCTAACTTAGTGCAAGAAGGGATAAAGTAATAGTTTACCAAAACTCATTCTGGGAATCTGAGGGTGCCCAAATCTTCAGAGTTTAATCTCATTACTGGCTTAGTTCTGTAGGGCAAATAAAAAGATGAAGATGGAAATCTGGCCTAACTTCGTTGTATTAAAAAATCTTAGTTTCTACAAAGCTTAGAATTTTTCTACATACTGTCAGGAAATGTAAGTACGTTCCCCACTGTCACAAGACAAGAGTCCTGGGAGCTCAAATAATGTGGATTTTTTTAAAGAAACCAGTTGATTTTGTTAAAGCTGACTGCATTGCTGTTCTTACATTTATCCCATCAAGAATTTCTTCTTTAGCTACAAGAGCAGATTTTTCCATAGTTATTAAACCATTTAGAATGTTCATTTTGTTTCTTTGAAGGAAATCTACTTGGAAATTCTGTATAATATTATTAGATAAATTTAGGGTATTATTTAAGTTATCCTTTTGAATACTGTAACCCTAATGCTATCTTCGCAAGTTTCCTTTGAAGCTTAACGTGTTCAAATCTGAAACAACAAATAGGTACAATCCCACTTTTTTTCTTTGATCTTTTTGTCTGTTTCTTCTATATGATTTATCCTTGCCCCTCATTGTTTTCTTGTAAATGCTCTTACATTTTTTGCTTGAAACAAAGCTGAAGTCCAGGATTCCACTTTGAGGTAATTGTTGCTTCATGCTTTTTTTAAACTTTCTGAGAATGCAAAGTCATTGTAGTTCACATTTTAATGGTACATCTCTTCTATGTAACAGGAAACTGCCCAGACACATTATCAGTCTGTTATTTAAAGGGCTGATAAATGTGTCTAAGTTTTATTAATTTATGTTGCAATAGAATTCAAATTAATGCTAACCAGAAGGTCTTTCAATGGGTGAGTAGTATGAAAGGTATAATTAAAACTCACAGAAAAAAAAAACCCAGGATATTTCCTGAATGTCAGTAACTTTCAGCCCTTAAACAAATTTCTTTGTTGCCGATTTTTTCAGGGTCATCTCTAGCAGAGGTATAAAAAAACAGAGATGTCTTAACAAAACAGTAATTCTTCTTCTTGATCTGACCATACAGGTCCTTTTAGGTTTGGATCTATTTGTTAGTTTTATATAGTCACCTCTAAATGGAGCTTTTATAGCTTCCATAAAATTCATATTGTGTAGTGTTATAATCACACTATGAATATTTTCCTTTTCTATTTTTAGCTATATGCAGAAAGTGTAGGTAAATACTTGGTCTCAAACTGATGAGGAATCTCCCTGTAGTTGATGATTACTTTAGGAACATTCCAGAGTGCTTTGGTTGTGGCCTTGCCTCAAGGACTATCAAAGAATAGACTGTGGCTGAAGAAGTTTCACAGTCACGCAGTTGCATTGCTGGGAGTAAAAATTGTGTGCTAAACACAGAAACAGTCACTTAGAATCATAGAATAATTTACATTGGAAAAGATGTTTAAGATCATGTCCAACCCTAAACCTAACACTACTGAATCCCACCCACTAAACCCTAATCACCATGTCTGTACATTTTTTAAATATCTCCAGGACTGGCAACACTGGGCAGCCTGCTCTGATGGTGGATAACCACTACAGGGAAGGAATTTTTCCTAATATCCAATATAAACCTCCCTTGGCATAACTTGAGTCTGTTTCTTCTCATCATATCACTTGTTGCCCAAGAGTAGAGATGGACACTCACCTCACTTACAGCCTCCTCTCAGTTAGTTGTAGAGAGTGATAAGGTCTCCCCTGAGTCTTCTTTTCTCCAGGCTAAATGGTTCCAGCTCACTCAGTCTGTGCAAACATCCACAGAACTTGACCAACTTTGTAGGAGCTTAAGGCTTTTCTGGGTTTTGTCCAACTTCTCCAGTATGGTGAGATTGGAAACTGGGTAGTGTTTGAAATGTGCTCTCATTAGAGATGAGCAAAGAGTGATTTCACTCTTTCTGCTGGCCCCATTCTTCCTGGTGTTAGCCCAGCATGAGGTGTGCTGATGTGTGCCCTCTGTTGACTCATGTTCAGCTGAGCATCCAGGCTGACCTCAGGTCCTTCCCAGCCAGGCTGCTGTGTTTGCAGTTCCTTTTCAGCCAGATGCTTAGAGCTCTTCTGCCTCAAGTGCAGAATTCTGGACTTCTTACCTCTTGAAGATTCTCCAAATCCATTTAGATCCTCACAGATGGCATTTTTTTGTTGCTTTACAGCTATTTATTTTCTTTCCTTAATTTTTAATGGAGAGTTTGTAGTAATAGTTACATCGTCATGGATATTTTTAGAGTGACAATGTCTTGCCGGCCACAGTGAATACACATAAAGCTTGGATGGCACCAAAGTGACTTTTCTGTGTTTTCTCCTGAGTCAATGTAAATTTTGGCTACCTCCAGCTGACAAGATTGTTTGAAATATACCAAAGAGCCTTAGATATTTCTACTTCATGAAAGACTCATTGATTCTATTCTTAGTGAAAGAGATGGCATTTTTATCTAACATCTCAAATAGCAACAAGTGGGAATTGCATTTAGTGTGCAGCGGACTTGAAAGAAATCAATATTCTTTTGTGGCTGCTGTAAAAAAGTAACAAACAAAAAAAAAATTGTAGGTTCTTAGAATACCTTGGCATATAGTGTGATGAAGCTGTCATTATTCCATGAAATTTCAGGTAGCAGCAATGTAATTTCTGGATGCTGGAATGTAAGTATGGATTCCATAGCAGTGATGACTAACATGATTGAGCTGTTGGTACAAATTATAAGGCTCTTTTTAATTCACCTGGCAAGTGTTAGCTGTGGAGATCCTGCTGGGGAACAGGAAAGGCTACCATCAGAATATTGTCACTGGTTGAAGAATGGAGATGATAAATCCAGTACTGCAGCCATCTATGCATTTTAAATTCATCTAAAGGCCCACATAGTGGAATGTATCTCTTTCTCCTGTGGCAGATTTTTTCTCTTTCTTTATTCCCTGAGCTACCCTCTCAGACGGTGAGAGCAATCCTACCTGTTAGAAATATCCTTTATGGCTAAAATGCCTCTTGAAGTGCTTGAACTGTGTAGGTCGACATGGACTGTAGGGGAAATTTAAGAACAATAGTTAACTTGTGGGGAGAAAATCAGGAGGATCTAAGTAAAGGAAAGGCTCTTTAAAGCATTTGATGCTTAAAGTGCTTGGTTTTGAATGCTTAAGGCTTATTTATGAAATAAATCTAGGTTACCCTCAATGTGTGAAATGCTTGGCATTTGAAGTTTTTGTGTAATCCTAAAGCAAACAAGCGAAAACCAATAGTGTGACTGTTCTAGCTCCTGCTTTCAGTTGTAACTCCCTGCCCTCCCTCCCAGTTTTATCTGTAACCAGTTTGCATTTGATGGAGGGTAAATTTGGTAACAGTTGTGGGTTTGGGTGAGACATGTTTCTGTTAATGCTAGTTTTTCTAAGGATTATCAGAAACCCCAAACATTTCAAATAGTTTGAGATCTTTTCTCTGTCTAGAGAAAAAGTATCAGGAATGTTTGTGTTTGCAGCTGTAACGTCTAGATTTTCATGGTATTTTTGGGTCAGCTTTTTGTGAGCCTAAAAGAGATTTAGAAATTATATAAAACCTGAGGTCATCAGGATTCCATGGCAATTTTGGTTCTTCCTATTATTTGTCACACAAGGAGAAGTAGCAGATCTATTATAATTTCTGTTAGTGCTTAGAATAATCACTTTCTGAGAAAGTGAACATAACATATATCTGTAGTGCTTAGGACAGATTTAATCATTGTCCTGTTTCTTCGAGCCAACATTCTGTATCTTAATTTGTATTTAAATACTGGGTTTATTAAATGTGATATATATACATGACTAGTTGTTATTATTTCTCTTAAAGATAGCTCATCAGAATATCTTAGCCAAATTCTATTTATAATCATAGCCCATGGAGAGCCATTGCCATAGTCCAAGGTATTAGATGAAAGGAGAAACAAACTAGTTGTTTTGAAGTGGTCAGTTTGTTGGAGACAGGCAACTTCGTGAAGAGCAAGTCAGTACACAGTGGCAAATAAACACATAAAAATTAAGAAAACTTTTGGTCTGACATCTTTGTTCAGGGAGTGATGCGTAAGTTTGTTTTGCCCAAATAATAGTGAGCAATTTTATTAGCCCCTACATTTACTCTTGACCATAGTGCTTGCTGTAGGACTGAGCTGAAGTAATAGATATAGTAAAAGCTGAGTTTGTTGTTTGTTTGTGTTGTTTTTTCCTTGCTAACAGAATTCCTCTGCCATATTTTTATAATCGCAATTTTTTGGGCTTGCTTTCCATGCTTTTCAGCAGTTGTGAATTATATATAAACCTCACATGCACAGACTTCGTCTTGTCTCTCAATTCCCTCGCAAGATTAACATTGCTGTTGACCAAAGTTAAGCAAATGTAATGAAGCTGATATGTTTCCAATTAATTATTGGAAATTGTTCCTGCCTGTGAACATCAGTATTCAGTGCAAGCTCCTGCTGGAGTGAAACAGTTGGTCATTTGCTTCCAGTTCTGTGCTGATACTTGACATTTCCTCCAACAAAAAATGTCATGGTACTCCTGAAAGATACACTCTTGGAAGTAAACATGCGTATTTTAGTAAAGCTTTAGAGAATTGTTTTGTAAATTGTACAACATTGCATTCATCACCACACTCAAAAGAATGATTTATTCATGTATTTGAGACCGAGGGTTTTTCTGCCCTGTCTCTAATGGACTGCACTTTGGTACATACAACTCATTTGTATGTGTCGCACTAAAAACTGGTGGCTGAAAACACTGTCCTTGCGGGAAACCATGAGGATGGTGGGAAGTTTTCTTTCTTGCTTTTAAAAAGCTGCCTTTTGCCAGGATTGGATCTTTGGGTAATCCTGTTTGGATAATGCAGAAGTGAAATAAATTGCCTCTTTTGAATGGATGGAACAGGAGAAGCAAACAAGCTGCTTCTCTTTCAAGTAATTCATATAGCAATGGTTTCTATGAAGGAAATGTGGCAAAAGAAGATTTGCCCTTTTGAAAAGGAGGTACAAGGGAAAGAGCTACCCAGCGGCAAGTGCATGTTCATGTCAGTGTGGAGAGATTAATTTAAGCATTATTCATTTATTTATTTTATTTAAAATGTAGTTAAGTTGATTCACAGTGGCCATATCCCAGCCTGCTATGTAGGTTACTGGCAAGAACATCATCCACCCATGAACCAAAGAATCCAGCTTCCTGGCCAGGAAAACCAGTGCTCCACAGAAGGCGTGAAAGCAACTCAGATACATCAGTAGAAAATGGAGGTTCTTTACCTTGCCCCAAAATGTACTCAAATTCCTTTCTTTTTCCTTCACTTGTAGTGTGGAAGGTGCTGACTGGCAGCCCTGGAAATTAAGTCCTCTATTTTTCCACAGGAAAGGTATAGCAAGGGCGGCAGCAATGCAAGCTTCCCCACATTGTCCTGCCAATGTTCCTCAGCCCAGTTCTGAAGAAGTCACTTCTGGAGGTGAGTGGGTGGAAGAGTCTCTGTCCACGCAGTTACAGCTGCCTGGTTCCCACAGGACAGGCTGTTGGACGGAGGCTGCCCCGTGTCTTGAATGAACCACCAGTCCTTAACAGATGATCACTTGATGTATCCTACAGTGGTGTGGGCTGGATTCGTTGAAGTTGCATTCTCCTGCTTGACTGCTGTCATGTTTTTTATTATTTCTTTGTGGTTGGATGGCACCTTTGCATTTTTTTTTATCCCTTTTTTGCACTGTTTTGCTTTCAGAGACTTTATCAATGCTTTCTGTATGTGTCTCCCAAGCAGCATGCGAGTACCTGAATGCAGTCTGGTTGTCAATGTGCTGCAGAAAAGCAGCTGCTGGTGGCAGCCATGTGTGCAAAAGGAGCTGTATAGCACTAAACCAGGAGGCATGCTTTTGAAATTGCACCCAAAATTGATAAGAATGTTGCTTTCCAGTATCTAAATGAACTATTAGGTTTCTCTTGAAAAGCCATATCTTAACATTTTCTCTTTTCGTAATTACTATGTAATTTAGATATTAACAGCAATTAAGCTGGTAAACTAATGTTCCTTTTTAGATTATTTTACAATTAGTGAAATCTGCCCATCTGAAGTTAAGCAGGCAACATCCAATGCTATGTGGAAGTAATGGGTATGCACTGTGGTTACCACAGATAGCTGTCATCCAAACCAGATGATATGTGATAAATTATGTGAGAGGAATTAACATCACTGATGTGAGTTCTCAGAACAGAAATGATGAATGCTCACAAGTTTGGCAGAGGAATTCTCATATAGAGTTACATCTGGAATTATTTAATCCTGTGTATTTCAAATTCATCAGGAACTTGGCAGCTAAATTTATGTTTCTTAAATATATAAATGCAATAAGGAGAATGAAAGCAAAGGTTTAGCAAGGCTGTTTGGTCGTGGTGAATGAATTTTGTGGCTTCAGATGGTGTGTGAAAGTTTTGCAAGTATTTGGTTGTCCTTTCCAGTTGAGACTTGTAGCTACGTTTAAATCTGCATCTGTGGCTGTTTGTAAACAGGTATGAGAAGAAGACAGCGTTGTCTTTTTCAGTAATTGTATAAAATTTGCATTATTCCTGACTATTTCCACAAGAACTAGAAGAAGAGTTACTTTTCCTAACTGTCCAATTTTGCTATTTATATCTTAAGGATATGAATCAGAATAATGTTAATTCCATGTACAGCTAAACCAGTTCCTGACTGCTTTTTCTGTCAGGATGGTAAGAGATACAGAATTTGATTCATAATTAAAATGAGTGATGGAATCCTGATGAGAAGTAATTTGGGAGTGATCCATTATTAATTTGAAGTGAAAAATAACTTGAGCATCCCTGTAACGAAAATACATCAGGTGGCATAATATTAGGCATATTTGCCAGTAAGTGAACTTCTTAGTATTTGTATGGTGCCAAGAAATCAGATGGATTTGATTTTTCAACTCTTTTTGACTGCAGTGCAGGTCTCCCACCTCTTATTGTTGCTGACAAAGGCATAGAGAGGTCCAGAGGTGACCTCCTACACTTGTGTGAACTGAGTCAAAATTACCTCATATTAATCTTTGAAAATCATTGTATACCTTATCACAATTAAACCTCTTTTTTTATAATGGGCTTTATTTTATACTAAAATACAGAAATAGAGTTAAATCATTGTCAGTACAAACATAAAAGAATGTCCAGAGACCTTCTTCATGCTGTACTTTATTCATGTCACATTTATCCTTCTGTCTCTGCCTTCTGTGACTTCTGATTAATACAGAGTCTGGTTTTTCTGCATATTTACATTGAATTATGGTGGTCTAAAGGTGCATAATGGAGCAACAGTGTATTGCCCACAGCATCCCAGAGCAGGATAATCTTCACAACCTTGATGCTGGAGTCTAATTAGTGTGAGTAATTCTATAGATTCCACTGTGACTGGTCATATGAAAAAAAAGCTTCAGCATTAGGTTCATAGTTATAGATCCCTGTCTTAACAGCTTCAGTTTTATCACCTTTTCCTTATCTCCAGTTTCATCCTAGTGATTGTGTAGCCTCACTGGAGGCCTGGGAGTAGGGGAAAGTTAAACCACTCCTTGTAGAGGATGTGCAAGTCTCTTTCCTGAATTACAGTGAGTTGGTTTGAGGCTTCAGGCTCAATTCCCAAACTCAATTTTCCAGCTGATCACTAGGTAACAGCAAGTTTTAAGGAACATATGCAGAACTTTGGGTTAAGCATCAGAGGCAGAAACAGTAAAAACAAGGAATAGGCAACTCATTTTAGCTTTTTATTGAGTGTGTGGACTGTGCTAGCTCACATTTGGGAAACCTCCATGCTAAAATGTTATTTATTTCTCTTATATCTTTTTATCTGTGAAGATAAAACAGATCTGTGCTTATATGTAGGTATTCCAGAAAGAACTTAGCTTACAACCAGTGGGTTGGGGGTGTCTCTTCTGCAGCAGGTTTGGAGCTTGACTAGAGTATATTGATGATCTAGAATGATCAGTGTGATGTTAGATTGTTCAGAAGGAAGCATTGGAAATAGTTCATGTGTTGGACATATTTCACATGTCAGCACCAGACTTCTAAAAATAAGTGACTGAGATGCAACAGCCAGAAATTCCTTCTAATCAAAACTTCATGTCACTGGTGTCTGTAAGTAAAAAGGAAACTGAAGTACCAAAGCTGTTGAAAGTGAAAACTCATTGCTCAGATATGCACAACTGATTTCTTTCATCTACCAGGTAGTTTTTCATAGATTCCTAACACGTCATGGTTTAGTGAGAAGTAATTTGTCACCTGTCTCTTCAGGTGTCACAAAGGACAAGTTTTGACGCTCCATTCATCTCTAGTTGTGTGGTTTTAGTCCAGACATACTCATTGATGAGTATTGTTATCAATCAACAACTTTGTAACAGTGTATATGAAAATTGGTTATTTATATGTTTATCTGGTTCCTAGTAACCTGCAGTGTTACTATGGCATCTGTAAAGTTTCAACTGTTGGGACATATGGAACTCACTGCAGGATCATGATGCTGTGAATTCTTCCAGGCATTTTTCTGTTTGCACACAAAAACTCATCCCTGCCTGAGACTTTGGATACTCCTGTAATGTAAATAGTAAGGAAATATGTATTTATAGCAGTGTCTGTGCAAGGAACAAACAAAGAAATAGTCCACCAAATTCCATAATAAATATTTGAACCATTTAATTTTTGAGCACCTAGGAAATTGGGGCCCATTGAAACTGCTTTTGGAAGTTTCCCCTTGAATCTTGCAGCAGGCTGTTTCAGCTCAGACACTGGAAACAGTTTAACAAACAAAATACTGCAATTATGTGAGGAGATGCATAGACAAAGACAAAAAGGTGATACAGAATTTAAATCTTCTTTCCAGGGGCCTCATGAGAATCCATCTGATTATCATCATCACAAATACAATGCAGATACCTGTCATCCTCTGCATTCCATAAAATCCAAACTCAGAAGTGAGTTGGGTTTCCATAGGAGTGGATCTATCATGAAACCTCATGTAAAGTGTTTTAAGTTTTGTTATTCTGTTTCTAACTGTTAGATCAGTGAGATCTAACAGCTGAGGAGTATTGAGGCTTATGAGTTTAATCTAAATTTTCAGTAGAGATTTTTCTGCATTAGGATGCAGGAAGTTAAAAGTTAACAGAGTAAATACTGAGACCCTAGAAATGCAAGATTTCCTGTAAAACTATAAAGCTTAGGCATTTATTCCTTGGCCAGTACCATAGAGGCAGAAAATGTTTATCATGCCAGGAGTGTAGAGAAAGCAAAGGAAGAAGGGAAAAAAAATAGCCTTATGAGTATTCTTGAGAGGCATCATATACAGACAGCTCTGGCTGTGCGTGCTGCATCAGCTCTGACCCAGAACAGAGCATCTGTTGCCTTTCTATGCAAGCTGGTGCCTTCAAGGGTGCATTTTAAAGAAAAAAGAAATTTTGAAGGTGAGAATGAGTGCATAAAACAAGACAGGCTGAGCCAATGAACCTCTAACTTTGCAATAGGTATATATATATGTAAAACATATGTATTTATTTATCTGCAACATATGTGTGTTGTTTTTTTTTTTTTCTTTCCTGAGGTCAGACTAATGTCTTGCAATTATTTCAAAAGCTCTTTTTTTCTTTGAGCTGCATCTTTCAAATCTAATTGAGAGAAGCAACATGTTCTGTTACTGAAACACAGACCACTCAGGCATGCATCTTCTGTTTTGGATGCTTTAGGGTTGTTATGGATTTCTTAAATAAATACTTAAATAAGTAAATAGCAACAGTTTTGAAGATATGATCTTAGTGTGCACTCGGTTGTTGTGTGTATCTAACACTTCCCTTCTGCCTTCCTAACAAGCCTTTTGTAGACTTATCTTTCTGGTATAGTCACCTGCACTGCTTGCTAACACTGACCATGCTTCTGAGACTGTAACCATAAAATCCTGAATATAAAAGATAGATACTTCTATGTGATCAGTTTTCTTCTCCTTTTTTTATGGAGGCTCCTATTGTCCCTTCTGGTGAAATCTTTCTATATTGAGGACTCCTTGACAGGTAAAGCTGGCTCATGGTAACTTCTAGTATTTAAAATTTTTGAGAATTGGGAAGAAATTGCCACTAGATGAGTGTGCACATGAATGATTTTTCCCCTCCCCACTGTTCTTGCTGGCAGATGGTCCTTTAGGGACTTTTGCCAGCAAGTGCAAGTCAGAGTAGCCTCTGGAAGTGACTGCACCAGTGAAGAGACTGGGCAGCCTTTCCTTCTTGCTGAGCTCAGCAGAACCAGGCTGCCGGTGATTTGAACATCAGCCAGAACCAGCCTGCAATTTTCAAAGTTATTTCATAGTTTTCTCCCAGTAATCACAGTAGCTGCAGAGGAGAGTGTTCAGCTCCCCCATGGCAGTTGTCAAATATAACAAAATAAGAAATGGAACGATTGTTAGAAAATAAATGCCTGGAAGGTGGATTTTTCCAGTCTTAGAGCTTTTCTGATACATCAGAGGTACCTTTAAAAACATAAGCCTTAACATAAAATTTTCTCTTCAAAGCAAATATTCCTTCTGAAACATAAACTCAATTACAAGAGCTTAGCAGGTTGGAATACTTCTCATTATGCCAGTAAATGCTGTTCTGTAGCACTACTCATCACTGTAATAATTCTGTATATAATCCTGATTTAAATAATGAAGATCTATTCAATAATTAGCCGTTCATTTTTTTGTGGAAAATAGCAGAATTTAATTTTGTGGATGAGATTTCCTGTTTTCATGTGAGGTTCTCTTTGAATTTGTATTTCTAGTTCTTTTTTAGCTTGTTCCTTATCCTTCCCTGAACACTTGCCTTTGCCTGACCTCTAATGCTGTGGATTGAAAAAAAAAAAAAAGCAGAACTCCAGATGGTTCTCTTCATAGAGTGAAGGCACCTTTATTTGAAAGGGATTTAAGTCATGTGAATTATCCAGCAAAGAAAATAAACAGCCTTAATCAGCAGTCCTTAAGAATTATCTGTGAGGTTTCAGACATCCACAAGTGGTACCACAAAATTGTAAAGACCTCCCAAATTTCTGATGAACTGACAGAGGGCTATTCCAGCTATCCCAGTCTCATTAGATGTCATAAAAGCCTTTGTTTCTTTTTGGTGGGTATCCTGTACTTTCTGATCTTTTTTCTAATTACTATAGTGTTCTAATTAGTATAGTAGCATGTTTTCAACAAGGGTTTGGTGTTTGATCATCAGTGAGTGTTTATATGTTATAGCAGAGGTTGATCCCACAAGGGTGGTGAGACACTGGCACAGGTTGGCTAGAGAGGTGAGGGGGCCCCATCTCTGGAGACATTACTGAGTGTCTGAGCAACCTGAACTAGTGCATAATGTTCCTGTCCATTGCAGGGGGTTGGACTAGATGGCCTTTGAATGGCCTTCCAGTTCTATAATTCTATGATTCTGTGCCCATCATGGACTAAAGCAGATGTCTTCTAGTAATCTTTTGATGGATATCTTCTAAACCAAAGTAATCTGAATTCTGGGACTTCCTCTTTTCACCAGTGGATTTAGGAGAAATACTTAATAGGAAGAGTTCATTTAATGAAAGCATAAAAATACCATTCATACTTCTGTTTTATGAGGCTGTGCAAGGTGTCAGAACTGATGGGTGACTGAAAAAAAGAGTCTATGTCAAATATGATTTGTATCAAGAAGGTGCCAATCATAAGGATTTAATATGGAAGTTCCTAGCCTTAAGAGTAAACATTTATATTTTGATAATGCAGAGGTTTAATTGAGTATGTTGTTCAATGGTCTGCCATAAATTGTGATCAGGTTTATATCTGTCTTGCTATTTATGCACTAAGAGTGACTAGATGCAGATATTTTGGTAAACAAATGAGAAGGAGGTGATTTCTGCCTGGAGGAATGTTAGTGTTGAGTAGGGTACAATGTGGGGATGTGTTAAAAGAAGGGAAACACAGGGTTACAGTGACTGTGCTGAGCAGCACAAACAGCAGCTGTAAAATGAGCCTGATGCCAAGTGCCTTTATTTGGTGATAAGGTCTTTGTTGCAGTGCCTTGAGGAATGCTGAGCTCAGAGCTGGAAGTTAGATCAAGTAGATCTTGTCTGTGAAAACATTCTTCACCTGGAAAATATTCTTACATTGCCCTTAGTGTTTTCTGCACATATTGACACAACAATAATCCTTACTGCTGTAATAACTGACCGAGCATTGGACTCATTGTCATGCAGTTGTGTGATATTCTCTATGGACACTCAAAAAAATTATACTAATAAACTTTGTGTTTACCAGTGATTATGAAAAACCTTTCCTCTGATTTCTGGAGTACTGGTTATCCCTTCACCCATGCAAGAAAATATATAGAAATAGAAATACAGTGGAGGGTTCCTTAAAAATCTGCAAGATAAATATGCTGGAGCAGGGAACTCATGGCAGTTGTCTTGTCTGGACAGACTCAGACTCGTGTGGATGATGGAGTCTTAAACAATTTAATATTAGTGTAAGTAGGTGAGACATGGATGGTTTTAGTGTCTAGTTAAGAGATATGTACTGTAAAAATTAGTAGCTATATTGTGTAGTTTGAATTTAGTGCATTAAATGCACTAAATTTAGGCTGGGGATAAGAAAGAGGGTGTTTACTGTGAGGGTAACAGGTTGCCTAGAGAGGCTGTGGATACCCCCTCCCTGGAGGTGTTTAAGGCCAGGCTGGATGAGGCATTGAGCAACCTGGTCTAGTGGGAGGTGCTGCTGTGCATGTCAGGCAGGTTGGAACTAGATGATCTTGGAGGTCCCTTCCAAACCACACCATTCCATAATTCTGTGATAAATGGCCTTGTTGTGGAGACCTGACATGCCTTAGGAAATGCCCCATGTGTCCATAAACAGCCTTCAGGTGTGAGGCAAAGGGCTGGTGGTGCTGGGGTCGGGAGGGTGGGTAGTACTTTCTGAAGCAACTTTGTAGCTAAGCTGTTAAGATACTTATTTGTCCACTAGCAGGCTCCAGCAGATTTAGCGATGGGATCCTATGCCATAATTGATCCATAATCTGTCTCCAGAGAACTTTTTTTTTGTGACTCTTGGTTAGGAGGGAAGGAAATTGGATTTGAATTGTGCTAAGCTGGTCTCGGCAGCAGATGTCAAGTAATGAACAGTCATGTCTGAGAAAGGCAAGATTATTTATTCTTTCTATAATCTTGGGCAAATTAATCTTTTACTCTCAGCATGTTTTCCAAAATAGTTCTGTATCTTTACTGTTGATGAAATATTAGGATGTAGATAATGTATGAGTGTTATTGTGGAATTGAATGCAATTATATTGGGAACGTGCCTTGCTCTATTTTACTTTTAATTCATTTCCCACGTATTATTAAATGTTAAAGTAAAAATAAGAGAATTACAAGTAGTGCCATAAATCATTATGTCCTGAACTGTACAGCAATTCATTTTTATAAGAGGGCAAGCCCTTGTATCTCTAATAAATCAGGTTTGTTATCTTTTGAGCTTCCTGATTAAAGTAATTAGTCATTTATGCTGATACAAAGCCATCAGTGAGTACACTGCTTTGTTTCACAAATACCAAGTCCTAAACTGTTTTATAAGGGTCATTGGTGCTAATCAGCTGCACACTGTAGTGTAAATATGAGGTTTTGTTGATGGGGAGGTAGTTTTCCTCTAACCCTAACTATAATACTCCAAGCAACTGTTCTTAATAGAAAGTGTTTATTTAATGAAACTATTTGTAAAAGTACAACTTATATTTCTGTTTTATGAGGCTGTGGTAATAACTGCAAGATGTCAGAACTGATGGGTGACTGAAAAAAAGAGTTTATGTCAGGGAAGATTTGTATCAAGAAGGTGCCAACCATGAGGATTCAATATGGAAGTTCTTAGCCTTAAGAACAAACATTTATATTTTGATAATGCAGAGGTTTAATTGAGTATGTTGTTCAATGGTCTGCCATAAATTGTGATCAGGTTTATATCTGTCTTGCTATTTATGCACTAAGAGTGACTAGATGCAGATATTTTGGTAAACACATGAGAACGAAGTAATTTCTGCCTGGAGGAATGTTAGTGCTGAGTAGGGGACAATGTGGGGACATATTAAAAGAAGGGGAACACAGGGTCACAGCAGTGACTGTGCTGGGCAGCAGCTGTAAAATGAACCTGGTGCCAAGTGCCTTTATTTGCTGATAATGCCTTTGTTGCAGTGCCCTGAGGAATGCAGTTTGTTTTAGCTGAGTTCAGAGCAGGTCTTCCTCTCTATGCTCTAAAGTTAGAACTGAGATCAGTTTAAGTCTGTTACATGAAAACTAATTCCCAGTGAAAGACTGGCCACAGCAGCTGGAGTTGGGCAGAGGAGTCAGCATTAACTGATGATTAGTGCTGAGAACAGGGTCACAAAGTCAGCTAGGGCTATTCCAGACTGTGCACATGGTTGCTTCTCAGGAAGGTCTTCATGGGCAGATTGCCCCACTTCTACAACAGCCCTGCCCCTTCCCACAGGGCCATCTGGTTAATATAATTCACGCAATCTTTGGAAAACTGGGAACTGAGCATTGTTGGGAGGCAGAGAGCAAAATGTCAGAGCTCTATAGTTCTGATCTCTGCCTCCCAAAGAAGCAGGTTTTAATACCTGTAAATCACTGCTAGTATGAGAGGGGCTTCAGTTTGGAATGTGAGTTCTCCTCTCCAGGTGGGTGTAAAACACACATTATCACCAGGTAAAAATTCCTGCTCTTGAGATATGGAGTACATGCAAAATCAGACTTCTTCCTGCTCTGCTTTAGTTCTTGGTAAGATTAGTCTGCTCTGGGGTAGGCTCAAGCACAGCTTGTGTTTCAGTGGTGTGCATCTGGAATATGATAGTTTCTCTGTTTTCCATACATCAGTTTTGACCAGTAATTACTTGGCATAATTTCCACAGAAGTCTGGAATAAAGACATACATGGAGGACAAAAGACAAAGCTTCTTTGGGAAATACAAGCTTAGAAGTCTCCTGAATTGTTTTTTTTTAATATATTATTTGGGTATCCCTATGCTCATAGGTAGGATTACGTAGGATGAGCCAAGGAATTTAGGATAAGTCTAGCTTTTCCTCTGACAACATTTTTGATTTTATCAATTCTGCTGTCCCAGACTGGGTGCTCCCAAGAAGCATAATACTTGAATAATATAATTAATTGGCAATTTATCTGCCTTTTCTAAATGGGGTGACAATTCTGCTTCTAAAATGAATGGCTTATTACTTATTTAAGGTCTTCTAGTAAGGAAGAAAAGTAGCTGAAAGTAGAAGTGAACTGTGGCCTATATGTGTCTCTTTCAACATTGTTCTTTACCATACTGTGCCTTGTTCCACAGACTGTAAACCCAACATCTTTCCCCTTGTCTTTCAGTAGCTGGTTTCCACTTACTTTATAAACCATAAAGAAAACAAAGGTGGATTGGGCTGCTCTTCTGATAAATGTCCTTTCAGAAAAGCATCACCTAATATAAAAAGAAGTTGATGTTACAATAATAGAATATGATGCCTTTTCAATTTGTATACATGAACTTAACTATTATCCTGATGGTCAGATATTCTTAAAACTGTTCCAAATTCTGTCCTATACTGGGAGTTGTAATGTCTTTTTCTGTCCAGTACATTGTGTTGGCATCTGACATCAATGCCTGAAAGCCATAGGAGCACAATTATCTTCCTTTGGATGCTGCAGCTGTGTTATCTATTAAGAACTGAAAAGTGCTTTTAAATTTGAATCTTGATCTTTCCTATTTATATTAATAGCAAAACTTTCCCTGACTGTGAGCTGATCACAGCATGTTACAGCATCTTGTGAAAACGAGAAAGGACCTAATGATTTACTTCAAGTAAAAGTTCTATTACAAGCAAGTCTTGTCCTGATTTGGTTTCTATGTAAAATTCCAATTCAAAGGTAATTATGAATCTCCAGTTTCTTTCATTTCATATTAGATTACCTCCTTTGTTTAGGGTTAAAATAAGGGAAAACTTCCCATCAGTTACTTAGGTCACCCACTGTGCCAACTAATAATGCCATGCTAATCGAAAAATGAGTGTAAGCTCCAGTCTCATTTGAATTCCTGCATAACAGGAAGGAGACAATTAAAAGAGGGAAATTAGCTGAACTGTTGCTATTTTGTACTACTTGATTTTACAATCTGCAGTCATTCTAATGTATCAGCTATAGAGCGAGTGTTTTTTTGAAGAGGCATGGATTTCTCTACAGGAACGCTCTGTGAAATAACTCTATAATATTAATAAATGAGACTTTTTTTTTTTTTCTTTTAGCTTATACTTCCATTAGAAATAAGTAATATGGGATGAGGATCTGAGAGATTTGGCTTACAATGAAGGGTGCTTCTGACTGAGTGCAGGTTAATACATGAGCTCTGGCATTTCCCCCCCCCCTGTTCTTAGTGATGAAACAGTGCAATTTCATGAAGAAGCTTAAATATGCACTAGAGAAGATCTTTGTGTATGCTAGTTTTCTAAGAAATCCTGTATTTAGAAGCGTTATAGCATCGCCCATAGTAACAAAGACAGGCTACAAGAAGCCCTTTGAAAGGATGAACATTGTCATTTGAAAAGAAAATAGGTACTTGCGGCTGTTCACCACCTGGGTATTAATGCTGCCAATTACTGTGTCCTGCCTTTCAAGCATTATTATGTTAGAGCAAGAAAAGAGCCAATATTGTATTTTATATGACCTTTCTAATGTTATATATACACATATAGATTTGTGTTATTTGTCTCTTTGATTCACCAAATGTTTCTTATTTGTGGCTCAAGGCATTTATTTATTGCAAGGCTTCAAGCTGTGGTAAGCAAGGTCATAGATTAAGAATTGATTTCCACAGTTGCTCTAGCATACAAACTAAATTTCCCTTGGTTAGTTATAAAAGCTACAGCTGGCCATAATTTCAGCTTTTCAACGTTGTCTTGAAAATTACTCATAAAGCAAATGAGAAAAATACTCTTGGTGTGTTTTGCATGTTTAATTTTGGCCTCCAGCTAAAACCAAAGGAAAGCAAGTGCTGCAAGCATTTAAGTTAAGCCGTGCTAGTACTGAAGGATTTTAAAAAATTCATTTGTTCTTTGTTTGTTATTACTTTATCTTAATTTTTAAAAAAATCAAATCTTCTGTGCAGTTAGTGACGAATCATGTTTTGGATCTATATGTTGATTGATCTTTTGGTTTTGCTCTGTGATCATGGAGTCATTTCTAATTGCAGTAAGACTGTTGGCTTCAAAATGGTTCATGGTTTCTCTCCTTTGGAAGTTGACAGTCCTACAAGAAATAGAAAAATACACTGTTTTATGAGCTTTGTCTCTAATGTCAGAAATGGGTATACTGAAGGAATATTTAGATTGTAAACTGAAAATTAACTGGAATCAAAGAGGTGTGCTCTGGAGGTGTTTTTAAGCTGTTTTTGTAGGATCTGGGGGTGTTTTAAAGCTATTTTTGTGTTTTGTGGAGTTTTGTTTTCTTTGTTTTTTTTTAAGGTGTGCTTTGTGTTGGTAATGATGGTAGAGATACACTGCACAGCAATTGATTTGTATGAATGTCAGGGATGTGTAACTCTTTCATGAATCTTTGCTGCAGTGCACAGATTCCTCGTGACTATATAATACATTTCAAGTTACAAAAATTGGCTTCTTAGGCACATTTGCTTTCAAGAAAATATTTCTGATATAATAGCCTACCCTGCAGTATTGAATTAGTATGCCTAAAGCAGCAACAATAATACGTGGTGTTTGTTTTCAGATCATAATCATAGAATCATGGAATTATAGATGTTTTGGGTTGGAAGGGACCATAAAGACCATCTATTTCCAACCCCCCTGCCATGTGCAGGGACACCTCCCACTAGACCAAGCTGCTCAGTGCCTCATCCAGCCTGGCCTTAGATACTTCCAGGGTGGGGACATCCACAGCTTCTCTGGGCAACCTGTTCCAGTGTCTCACTACCCTCACAGTGATGAGCTTCTTTTTTATATCCATCCTAAATCTCCCCTCTTCCGATTTGCATCCATTGCTCCTGGTCCTGCCATCCTGGACCCTATTAATAAGTCCTACCCCAGCCTTTCTGCAGGCCCCCTTCAGATCAGGTGGCTTTATGAACACTAGCTTGGCCTCTGGCATTCCTCCATGTGTCAGAGTTACCATTACCAGATGAAACAAATAACAAAATTATTTTTCCAGGGTAACAGAGTATGTTGTGTTTCCTGATGGGAGTTCTTGGTTTGCAATACACAAATAACACTGTATCTTACAGCACTGGCCCAGAAAGAAGAGACGGCCATATCAAATGTGTTGTGACACTCAGTTATACTGAAATCATAGGATGTGTTGGGTTGGAAGGGACTTTTTAAAGCCCGCATAGTCCAACCTCCCTGCAGTGAACAGGGACATCCTGAACCTGACCAGGTTGCTTAGAGGTCATTCAAGCCTCTCCCTGAATGTCTCTAAGGATGGGGCCTCCACCTCCTCTCTAAGGAACCTGTTCCAGTGGCTGGATTGCCAGCCCTGTTGCGCACCAGTGTATGAAATAATTTTCTTCAAACTGTTCACTGTGTGTGTTTAAAGACAAGCAATTGGAACATACTGTGTGTGATGAAAGTAGTAAAACAGTTTGGTAGTTAAAAAGAGGTGTGCAGTTATTTAAAAATACAACTTGGCTTAGAGAAAAATGTGTGCACAAATGATGTACCTTGGACTTGAGAATCATTCCTCTTTCCAATTCAGATGGATGCTTTTGAGGACTGAAGTTGTTACCAACTCTCATCCCCTCCCTGAATAGTATTTTGGAGGGGTAGAATAGATGGATCTTGTTTCATAGCTGTTCCCAGCTGCTGTTTTGTTAGCACTTGATTTTATTTTGCAGACTCTTGAGTCTCAGCTTATTTTGTTATTGGGGTATTGAAAACTGCAAATTTTGTCAGTCTAAAATGCTTGTGTCTGTAGTGAACATCCTTTTGACTTACTTCAGGTTTCCATATGGAGATATCTCAAAAACATGGAGGTTTGTGGTGAAATGGAGTGAATCTATTAAACTCTGACTTTCTCTGAATAACAAAATAGTCTGACTGAAAGCCTTGTTAGGAAGGAATTATAATTATCAAGCCTGGTGTAGTCAGGAAAGCTTCTTGTTAGTGTATTACTGCAGCACTAACTCAAGCATGGTTATGCCTGACTGAATACAAGATTTCCAGCCATTTCCAAAATGTTGATTTTTTTTTTTTTTGTAGAGCACTTAAATATGGATGAAGAATCTTGGGCTGATTCATTAACTTTGAATAAATTCCTGGAACAAATGAGGGAAATGAAGAGAAAGCAAAAAGTAACTGGTTGAGCAGGACTCCTTGTGTGAGGTTGACTGCCTGTGGAGGCAGAGAACTGGCACGGCTGTATCACTGACGTTTCATTCTATATCTGCTGACAGTCAACTTTGAGGAGCAGATCCTTCCCAGAAGTAGATGTGGCACCAGCCTCAGATGTTTTAATCTTCTAATTGGATGAAAGAATTACCAACCAGTTTTATTCTGCCTCTGTGATGAGGCGGGTATAAGAATATTATAGAGCTAGAAATGTGATATTCTACCAGCAGATCCTTCTTGATGACAGATGTGTTCTGAAAAGCTTCAGAATCTCTCTGCAGTTTTCTAATTGTTATGACCTGGATGCTTTCACATGGAACCATTCCCCAATGATTTTCCAGTGCACAACTGGGGTTTCCAACAAATGGAAGGTTGATGAAACAGGAGAGAGAAGCAGTCTTGTAGTTTGTGCCTTCTGCATTGTGCTCTAGAGAGAAAAAGGAATTGAGAGAGGTGAAAGGAGATGAACAATTTCTTACATAAACTACCTGAGAAGACCCTCTGAGAGTTACAGAGTGCACACCTGGGGAAGGTCTCTCTAGCTGCAGCCTAGAAGTTTTGACTTCTGTAGTAATCCGTTGTGAAAAATGCTGTCCGAAAAAATGGAAGCACAGTGTGCCTGGTTCTGCTGGGGTCTTTGAGTCAGAGGGAAGTGTCCTATTGTGATGACCTCAGTCTTCCCTTTACTTTTTAATTCTGACGGCTTTGCTACCTGAGCACTTGATGAAAAATCTAGCAAACTCTATGATTTTTATGACTTTAGTTGGAGAACTCAGCCTGTAAAGTTCCCTGAATGTTTAGAGTTTGTAAATGAAAATATTCTTATAATATTTTGGGGTTTTGTGACACTGTTCATGCTTTCTCAAACATGTTCTTATCAGTTGGTATCTGATCCAGTTGGTAGTATTCAGTTACTTTAGTGGGAAGCAATTCCTCTAATTCCAATATCTGGAGTCAGGAGGCTGACTATGTTGAGGTCAGAGAGATCTAAGGATAAGTCATTTATATTTGATTCAACTTTCTTGGACTCAAATAGGTCAAAAAGAGTGCACGAGAAATTGGGAGGAGACACTGCTGGAACAGCTGTCCTCAACTAACCAAAGGGCTATTCCATACTGTATGGCATCATGCTCAGAATATAAAGCTGTGGGAAAAAGAAGGAAGGGGGAAATGTTTTGAATTAGGGTGTTTGTCTTTCCAACTCACCATTATTCATGAAGGAGCCCTGCTTCTCTGGAGATGGCTGAACACCTGCCTGACTATGGGAAGCAGAGAATGAATTCCTTGTTTTGCTTTCCTTGCACATATGCATTTTGCTTTACTTATTAAGCTGTATTTATCTCAACACATGAGTTTTTACTGGTTTGATTCTCTCCTCAATCCCAGCTGGGGAGGGTAAGCAAGCCAGTGCCCATGTGTCCAATCTGCTCACTGGAGTTAAACCATGACAGGATTATAGCTCCTTGCCATGTGTCAAAACAGCAGTGAGACTTCTATAACCATTGGGGTGGGGGAGAGAGATGAAATCATTCAAGTAGTATCTAATTATGCATTCTTGACTTGATCTTCCTGCCACCTTTGCCTTGCTCAGACATGGATGATTCTGTAAACTACACTTGGGCAGAAGTTGTGAACAACTGATCTTGCTAAGACTCTCCCTGATCCCATGCCTCCTTCCATATGCTATTTTCCTTGACACCAGAAACAACTTCCCCAAGAATTGAGAAAGACTTCAGGTTCCAAAACTTAAGCAAACACATTCATACCTTTTTTATCTCATGATGGTATTTTCATCAAGAATCAGATGCCAGCATCAAATGATGGTTTGGTTCTAGGTGACTTTACCTACTGTCACCAAGGGAGAGATTTGGATGAGCAAGAAGAAAAGGCTGCCAGAAAATGAAACTGTGTGACCAAAGGAGTTCTGATAGCTGTAGATTTCAAATGCTCCACAAACTCATCAGTGTGTCCTATCTGTTTTGAAACAGCTTTGGTCATGTCTCTCTCTTCACTGCTTCTCTGCTGTGGGCTTTTTCCTTTGTGATACAGCAAACTTCAAACATTTTGGATTATTTTTCTCTCCCCAATAGAAGGGGTGAACTCACAGGCAGCACAGCTCAGCATGATCTATAAATATGTAAAGGGTGAGTGTCAGGAGGATGGAGCCAGGCTCTTCTCAGTGACCTCCAATGATAGAACTTGGAGCAATGGGGGCAACGTGGAACACAGGAGGTTCCACAGAAATATAAGAAAAAACATTGTCAGGGTGAGGGTGACAGAACACTGGAATAAGCTGCCGGAGAGGGTCTCCTTCTCTGGAGACATTAAAAACTAGAATGGATGCCTTCCCGTGTGACCTGGTCTAGGTGTTCCTATTCTGGAAGGGCCATTGGACTGGATGATTTCTTGAGGTCCCTTCCAATACCTGATACTCTGTGGTTCTGTGAAAACACTTCTGCACTGAGCATTTCACCTCTGTGCTTGCCCCATTGCTGTGATTACCTCTGAGCAGCTTGGGATCTCAGTAATGGTGCATCGTTTTGCTTTGATTTCTTAATTAAAAAGTTGTCATAGCCAGGGAACAGAATAACAGGGGGTTTGTATCCACCACTGGTGCCTCACCCAATGCCCCTACAAAAGTCACTTGTGATAGAGATGGTGTTAAAAGCAGCATTTCTACAGATGCCGAGTGGGAAGAGACAGCAAGCATGTAATAAAGAACAATTCCTTTGTTTCAGAAGAAATAAATATAAGAAATTAATTTAAAAACATGTTTTCTTCTATTTCTCTTAATCTCAATTTTCCTTAAGGATAACAGTAGTAATTATCTAACTACACAACAAAGATTCTGGTTCCAATTTTCATAACAACAAAAGTTTTTGTTTACGGATGGATGAGCACATTAAGTTGTGGAATACCTTTGTCTCAGCAGAAAGAGGCAGGTGTTTACACTGGGCACAGGTTATTTTTTTTTCTCCGGATACGTAGGCACAAAGCCTGAATAAAAATGCAATTTTTAGCTTATAGACATTGCACAATGTCCTTTAGTCAGTGGGTACATTATACAAACAGTTTGGGTATTATTAAATTTGAAGAGGGTAGATTTAGGCTGGATATAAGAAAGAAGCTCTTTAGTGTGAAGGTGGTGAGACACTGGAACAGGTTGCCCAGAGAGGCTGTGGATGCTCCCTCCCTGGAGGTGTTTAAGACCAGGCTGGATGAGGCATTGACCAACCTGGTGTAGTGGGAGGTGTCCCTGCCCATGGCAGGGGGGTTGGAACTAGATGATCTTTAAGGTCCCTTCCAACCCAAACCATTCTATGATTCTGTGATTATCAAGCAGTGCAAAGTAGTGATCATCAGAAAACCCAGGCTTGGCAATAAGAGTATCTGAGCAGAAGGAGACCTCTTGGAAAAGAAACTTGCTAGAAAATTCTTTCATTTTGAAGAGGTGTTATTGACTTTCTGAAATTGTGGTTGTTTATACATCAGACCAATGTACCCAATAAAAAAAGTACTAAAGAGCAAAAAGGAGTACTAAGAAGAGTCCTGTGACATCTATAGTAGAGCTTTTATTTTCCTGACCATGGGAATCCAGTGTTCATTGCTTGACAGCATTTGCTTTTATAATCAAGAATTACAGATGTTTGTGTTCTTGTGAGCATCATAAATCAGCATTTGGAACAAACACATTTCAAGTGTGAATATGTAACCAGAGCTTAATATTTTACCTGATGCATTCCATCTATTTATTTGGTAAGTGGTTTTATATTAAAATAAAATATGTAGGCTTTTTTTTTCCAAACTATTTTCTGCGGATGCTTGATCACTGAAAATGGATGTTGTGCTGGGTCCTTTATCAAATTGCAGTAGTATGCCTTCCGAAAAACATGAATGCTGGTTTAGAAGAGCACTGTGCATTTAAGAAGAGGCATCAGCAGTGTAAGATGGCTCTACTCCAGTTTTCACTCCATGGAAGGTCTGCTCAGTGTTTTGCAGTGCCATGCACACTCTGTTCCATGGCATTCGCCTACACTGGCTCAACCACCGGGAAATGGACATATCACGCAGATGCTGAGAGAGATGCTTGAAGAAGCTGAAGAAGTAGAGGTCATCTGCTGTGAAGCTTCTAGGTATGCCCTTCTTTTTATCAACAAAATGACACAGTACTGAAACTATTTTCTTTTACTGCGTATCTGAATACAGATTTTTAAATTATATTTATCGCTTTCTTGTTGATAGAAAGTTAAAGAAGGGAGTTGAACAAAACATATGGGGCATGTCATGTTAATAGTGAACTTTTTTGCCTTTTCCACCCTCCAAGTACATGCATGGCATGGAAAAAATTGAATGCCATCCTAATGCCATGGAAAAGCAAAGGAGAAGGCCACAGACTTGCAAATAAAACTTGTTTCTTGTTTATTTGAAGCTGGCAAAGAGACAGCCAACACGTTGCTGCATGACTCACTCTAAGTTATTAATGGGACCTGAACTGTGTTTTCTGTGTCGCATCATTCATGTACTCAATCATCATTCTCTCATAATGTTTTCTGTTCTTGGCCTGTCCAAGTTCATTTGTGGTGGAGAGAAGCCTCTGTGCTCTTTTCTGATGGGTTTTAGTTTTTGTTTTAGTTTGTTTTAAAAATAATCAGATTGCAAATCTTACACGGTGGGATGAGTGTTGGGGCTCATTCTTGCTTTGCTGTCTGGATCATGACCGCCTAACACATGACAGTTCTTTGCTTGCCTAAACTACTCTAGTAACTCCATGCTTTTCTGATTGCTTTTTGTCTTTTTTTTTTTTGCCTCTCAGGGCACTGATTGTGGATGTTCTCTAGTTCATTAGTACTTTTAAAAAATTACTTGAGAGTTCTATTATTCAAAAAGAGAAGGTGATGCTAAACATGAGCTACTGAATCACAGTAGCAGAATAAACAACTAGCTATTCAGACTCAATTTTGGGAAAAGAAATTTTGCTGTTTTTTTTACATAAACCAAGAGGTGGTTTTGTTCCTTTGTCCACACCCTTGTTTCCACTTTTCTTTACACACATCTGCAGACCAAGTCCATGGCTAAACTACCTTCAGTCCATGTTGCTGTTTGCAACCTGAATTTGCCTCCACATTTCCCACAGTGTGCCAGAGAAGAGCTGATCCTGTAGATGAGTAGTCCATTTCTCCATGTTGCCCATTCCTACTCCTATGAGGCCATATAAATAAACAGGGTTCTGTGCTGAGGCTTTCCCCCTAAGTGTAGTCCTGCAATTTGGGCTGATGAAATCTCTACAAGGCATGGAGGGTTTGTCCTGTGAATGGCAGTTGAGTTTACCCACTGACTGTGCTTTAGGGAGCTGAGCAAGATACTGAATGTGGAACTAGCTTACATACAGTTTTGAAAAGCTGGGGGCTTGAAGGGGAGGTATCTGATGACCTCTCTGTTGTATAGCAGAAGCAATCAATGGCTTTGCTTTTCTCTTTTTCTTTGAAAGGTATCACCTGCTGGCTGTGGAGTGGGTGTGTTCAGCTTCCTTCTGGAGACTGAGAAAGTCACCTGAAGAAGATCTTGCTTTCTGCAGCATCTTAAGGACATTATGGAAGGCGAGAGCATCTATGAGCTTGATTCTGGAGACAGACTTGGAGGTAAGGCTGCCTGTGACTTATTTTTGCTTTCATCCTAGATGGCTGATTACAGGAATATGTGACATTGAATCACAGAAGCCTCAAAAAGCATGTGTAAAAAAGATGTCTGCTGTTTCTTGGTTGTATCACATCACTTTGCAAGCACTGAATAAAATATTTTGAAAACATATTGTGTCCTAGAGGAAATGGCACACCTAGATACTGCACACTCTAAATGCTGTTATCTGAGATGTCCCAGAGATGATGCAAAACCTTAAAGCTTTCAATAAAAGCATAAAGCCTTATACCTATGTCTTTGTTTCTCCTTTTTTCTGTCTCTCTCCTGCTGAGTAACTCTGTTGCACACACTACTGTATTTCTTTGTATTTTTTGACTCAGCTGTAGAAAACAGAATGAAATGGTACCAACTGCCTTCCTTTCTAGCCACCCATGTGTAGATGTCAAGAGTTCTTCTTGTTTAGCTACTAATTCTACAGGTGTCCTTGGGCAAATAAGCCAACTTCATTCCCGTGGTTAATCAGCCTCATAATGGGGTGAGCAGCTTCTAAGAGAAGGTTATGTCATGTACTTCTGCAGGGATTCTTTGTGTAGAATGCAGAGGACCTTGGTCACAGTTTTCGGGCAGACGCATCTGTTTTAAATTCCTGGTTTAACACAGCTTCTTCTGAGATTAACTAAACAAATACCATTATCTAGTTTGCAGAACATCTTGAACTATCCAACTAACTCACTTTCAAGCTGAGAACTCTTGACTGTGGTAAAGAATGAAGTTATAAATCAGAATGCTGTAATAACAAAGACTTGGTTTGGTGCCTGTCTGTTTGATGGATTAGAAGTTTACTTGTGACTGGATTGTAACCAGGCAGACTGGTTTTTAGTTTGAGTATACTGTGCACGTGCTATGATGCACTCTCTTGTTCTTAATACTTGTTTAATAGTTTTCCTGGGTCCTATCTGTATCATCAGTTGTATGTATTGGAAGGAATAATTTCTGGAACAGGTTGCCCATAGAGGGTGTGGATGCCCCTTCCCTGGAGGTGTTTAAGGCCAGGCTGGATGAGGCACTGGGCTACCTGATCTAGTGGGAGATGTCCCAGTCCATGGCAGGGGGTTGGAATTAGATGATTTCTAAGGTCCCTTCCAACCCAAACCATTCTATGATTCTTTTGTCTTATCACTGAGTTTCCTTCTTATTAATGGGTTGCTTCCAGATGCTCCTCAGTAGGGCTAAAGTATAGATGTGTATCTTTAAACAGATTACTATAATTATTTTAGGATAAAATTCAATGGTTCAAGTTACTTTTAAAATTCTTGTTAACACTGTCTGGGAAATAATTCTTTTGTCACAATAAAGTTTATGACAGAACAGTATGAGTATGCTTAAGAAATGCCTTTCTGCTGGGTGAACTAAGGGTAATAGAGTACCAGCATTCTCTTTGACTTTCTGAACATTTGTGTTGCCCTCTCCCCAAGTTTTTGAAACACTTGGCGCCACTGTTACTGATTGAGTTGCTTTTTCATTTTGTGGCCTGTCTCAGACTCTAGTTTCCTGACCTTTCCTTTGTGTCCTTCAGTCACTGATTCTCTGCTGCAGCACTGCATCTTTGTCATTTCTTTCATGCCACTTTGAGCATGGAAAAATTCTTTCAGAGCTGAGGTCGAAGACAATTTTGTATCCTAGCCCTCCTTGAGTCTGACCTTTGTTGCTGTAAGAAGTGACTGACCTTGATCTTTATTTTTCTTATTTCTATAGGCAAGAGTGTGTGTATTTAAGTATTCAGAATGGGTAATGGTTATCTGTCTTGCCCTCCTCTCTTTCTTTTTGAATTCCGACTTAGATTGTAAGCTCTTCAGAGGAAACTTACTGTTTTGTCAGGAAGAGAATAAAATGTCATTGACTTAAATGAAATAGAATTACTGGTACAAAAAATGGTTGTGTATGGTATTTGGATGATATTTACAGCAGCACATCAGTATCCCCAGTGTACATAGGTGTGTGGTGCTTTTTAGGTGATGTATGGTGCTTACATGAGTAATACTAACCACAGAGGACCATTTCTCATTTATTAGAGCCCAGGTGATGTTCCTCTCTCTGTCAATTGCTGGATTGCAGCTCAATTCAAAAAGAAATTCCTTACTTCGTCCATTCCAAAGAAAACACTTTGGCTGGCTGCAAGGTGCCCAGTCAGCTACTCTGTCACTCCCTCTCCTCAGCAGGGCAAGAGAAGAAAACAAGGTGAAAGGATAAGAAGAGGGACATCACTCATCAATTAGTGTCACAGGAAAAACTGACTCAAATTCAGAAATAGAGTAAGCTAGTGACCAAAAAAACCCTAACCAGACCCACCTTCCCCTCATCCCCTTTCTTCTCATACTAGACTTCATCCTTCCTGACTTTTCTGCCACCTTAATTTAAAACTAGAAGTCAGGTTCCATTATTAATCTACTTCTGCTTGGTTTTTCACAATCTAATCCCGCTTGTCTTGACAAAGAGTCTGCAGTGTCTAGACATATCTATGCAGAATCTATACTGTAGCTTGTATTTTTCCATGTTCCCTGAACTACAATGTGGTAGAACTATTGTGAAGAACCTCCAGATCTGCTGCTAGCCAGAATGTATAATTGGGAAGAAACTGGGGAGGAATTAAGGAACTTTTGGGATTCTGTTGCATTGCTGATGTTACACCAGTTCTGCTTCTGGCCTGGAGTTTTCACTCGTAGCTCTTGTTCAAGTAAAAAGATCCTTTCTGAATTTTAGAAAGGCTGTGAGCTGGCTGCTATGATGTTCAGCTTCTATTTTTTATTTTATTTTGCCCAATCAGCTTGCTTTTGTCATGATTCAGACCAGAATAAGAAGTCACACAGGCTAAAGCAGCTAGCTTAAAAGATCAGGTGTTGTTGCTATCTATAGATATTGAATCTAGATATAGATAATCTCTGTGTATAATCAATATAATCTATAGATGCTATAAATCCATAGTTGTTGGGAGAAGAGCAAAGTCTGATTTTCAAGGATGTACTTGCCCCAGTCTGTGTTTATGGTATTTGTTCTAAGGTGTAAATAAATGCTAGTAATAGCAGCAATCCTTTTCCAGAATGATAATTAAAATTGAGTTGCTGAACAGATTTTCTATGTTGTTTTATGACTACAGAGGCTCAGTAGTTCCCATCTAAAGAATTAACAGGTATTTTTATTCTGTGTCCATTTTTTATTGTTTTTTGCACTGTGTTAATAAGTGATAGTATGTTTGTGTCAGTGTATTATTTATTAACAGGTAATTATCAGACTCTGACAATTGTATTTTCAGTTATAATGCTGTTTGGCTAATGGAGGGTGCTCAATAATATAGAAGGACTTCAAAGTCATAATGGTGCCGATCAACAGCTGCAGTGATCTAATTATAAAAGATAAGATATTGAGAGGTACATTCTGATAGATGGACTATCAAAAAAAGGATAGTTTTAGGGTTCTGCTTGTTTTAGGGTTGTTCTCCAGTCAGCAAGATACAGCTTCCAGAAGTCATAGCTATGCTTCAGTTAAAACTTTGAAAATTCGATTTAGAAATCACTAGAAATCATGCTTGTAAGTAGTACATATTGTAGCATCAAAATATAGACAGTACACCTGATAACTTTAGGTGAAAAAGGATATTTAGAAATAACTACACCCCAAAAGGCAAAGGTTTACTCTAAGAATATCTTTTATCTGCACAATGAAGTGACACAGAAGTTCTTTACTGTGAAGGTGGTGAGAATCTGGAACAGGTTGCCCAGAGATGCTGTGGATGCCCCCTCCCTGGAGGTGTTTAAAGCCAGGCTGAATCAGGCACTTAGCAACCTGATCTAGTGGGAGGTCTCCCTGCCTATGGCAGTGGAGTTGGAACTAGATGATCTTTAAGGTCCCTTCCAACCCAAACCATTCTATGATTCTACAGTCCTTTCCCAGTGTTCTGCAGGATCCACTGAGGAAGACTTGGCCTATTCCTTTCCGAAGTTTCATGAGAGCTTTATTCTTCTTTCCTAGGGACATATGTGGCACCCCTACTATCTCTTTATGCAGGTAATAATCTCCCACTGTGGACTAAATGCCATCAGTGAGTAATGATACCTCTCTTCTCACTGAATCTGGTCTCAGAAAAGTAACTGTAGGATTAAGGGTGCTGATTCAGAGCATAAACTTCTCTACCTCTGTCATTTCGGTGTCTGACTTCCTTATTGTCACTGGCATCTGTAAACCTCAGTAGATGCCGCCTGAGCAGGAAAGCAGCTGTGATGTTCAAGGAATGCAAGTTTCTAAGCATGTGGTACATGGCTTTGTGGGAGTTCAAGAGGAGGATGCACATCAGCTCATCAACGAGAGCTTTCTAAGATAGTATCACAAAAAAAAAAAAAAGCAGAGCAAAGAAGACTTGTCACAGCAAACTAAAAGGAAGAGCAGACTCTTCCTTGCTTATAATAAGCAGTAAGTCTTAATTTATTGCACTGGGACTCCTGCATCCTAATAAGTGGAATGTGGGAGAGCTCCCCACTGACTGTTTAGCTAAACAGACTAAAGTCTTTTTAGGTCAATTATTTATTTTATTTATGTCAAATCTATGCTTTAAATGCATACTCATGGGACAAACTCCCACATTCTTCAGTAAAATGAATACCCTAGAAAAATCTTGATGGATCAAGGGATTTTTTTATAGAGTTTATGGTTTTGGAGGGCCAAAATTAATATGTGCAGTGTTTCACATTTGTTGATTGCCACTGGATGTCTGAGAATTTATAAGATACAGATCTTATACGTGATACTGATTTTAAGCATGTCCTCTTTCTACAGATGCAGTTTTAATGGCCGAGTTCACTGATGTTATCTTCTGTTTTCAGATGAGATTTTCATCATTTATTAGTGTTCTTTAACTTATTTTTAAGAGTTATTTACTAAGTTTCAGGATATCTGAATAAATAGCAGCTTCTGTGGCATTATAGTCATTACACCATGGGAGACAGTTTTGCACTGTAATAAATGTGGGATATTTATACTGCTTCTAACCCTTGTTTAGAAATAAATTCATAAATACATGAAGGACACCAAATAATGACAGTTTTTCTGCTTGGATGTAGCTCTTTGTTGGCCTGCATTCAGAAATTATGTAGGGGTCTTCCAAAAAGTAATGCTAATTTCTAACCATTGTGAATATTAAAAATACTGTGGAAAACATTCTGAAGGGGATTGTGAGATCAAATTGTGTATCAGCACATTGTCAGTATTTGACTGATAATGTCTTTGCTCCTTGTTTTTACTTGGTGTCTGCAAATCTAAATATAACCATAATAATAAATAAGCATTGAAATCATCCTGGCATTTGTAATAGATTGTTTTTCTTATTCAGTGCTGGTATGTTTGCTTTCCAGTGCATCTTCTAGAAAAGAAAGGCTTTTGAAGAAAAGTGAAAGATACAAATTGAAACGGAGAATGTATTTTCACATGGATCTGTGAGGCTTGTCTCTTTGATGCTTACACACCTGTGATGAGGAGTTGATAGTTCGGGCTGCTCTGCTTTGAATACCTATTCTAATATCAAATGGGTTCCATAATTTCCTCTCCTTATGTTCTCATGACTGAAACAGATATCTCTCTGAAATGGATAATTTGTGTATCTAGAAGGATCTGGGCTGCAGTTTGTGACTTACACCGTTCTGAGTCTGAGAATGTCCACTGAGCAACTGTATTTCTGCAATTGAAAGTGGCTGGGAGAACAAGGTGCTTGCTTGCTTGCTTTCAGGGTCAACAATTTTGTTCCTGCTTGAAAAATTATCCTTAGGTGAGGAAAGTTTTCACCATTTTCTTGTCATGAATTTCTTTGTTTTTTAGGGAATGCTATAAGGAAGCTTGGGCTCAAGGCAACTCTGGTGGCATCTAGAATCCTCACATTTCCTTGACTGAATCCATCTGGGTTTAGCCCTAAATATAGTAGACAAGCTGCACTGCTAGCACTGATAAATTATATCTTCCAAATGATAGACCAAGGTACAGTCATGTATGCTAACTATTTTTGCCTCTTGATTCTGTTGCTTTTTTTTGGGCAGTTGTGACAGTATGGTTTGTCCCTATTGTTGTGGACTGTATTTTCATTATTACTCTCAGAAAAAATTAATTGAAATATGGCCTGGCTCTGACATTTAATGTTTCCAGCTCTTTAAGGGTCTGCAGCTTGGTGGGAAACTTACACTCTCCAGGATTTACAAACTTTCTTTCAGTGGCAGGTAGACAGTAGGTCTGCTGGCAGCACCAGTTTATTTGGTTCTATTATTTGTGGAAAAAAAAACCAACTGAAAACCTAAACCAAAACTCCACTTCTTTTTCGACATATATTTTACATTTAATTTACTCAACAGTAATAAAATGAAAACTATATTCTAGCATTGACTGTAAAATAAAAGCTGTGTCATCAAAAGAAAAAATGGGTCAGTAGAGTAGAATTCTAAATGATAGTTAATAATTAGGTTTCTTTGTGCCTGCTCTGGTATCTCAGGTAGCTGTTGGAAAAAGCAAGCAATCTCAGGGACAACTTGCCTGCTGTCTGAGGTCACAACTTCTCTTTGCTTTTCTTTTAGATGGGAAAATCTTCTGTCTCCTACTGTGTCTCTCCTGAAATGTAGGGGAGAAAGCACAGTATGTAACCAGTTTCCAGATGTTTTTGGAGGTGCTGGTGTTGGTTCATATTTTAGAAGACTCTGGTATCTAGAATAATTTATTGCTCTGCTTGAATCACCTGTGACATCTCAGAATTAAGATTGATGAACATGTTCTTAAATTGTGTTTTTTGAGCATGATAGTGATTGATTATTAATTCATTTCCACAAAGGATAATGGTATTTTGATTTTTTTAGTAGGTCTAGATAATGAGTTAGAAGCCTTCAGAGCTGTCTTTTTTTTTGGCCAAAGATGGGAGAGGAGGGAATGCTTCCTGTGTGTGTCATCCTGCTTCCTTCATAGTGTGTGAAGGACTATATTGTGCTCGTCTCTTTATTTGTGATTCTCAGGAAAGTTCTAACTGTCAACAAAATTATTTCTGAAGGAGACAGGCCTTGAGAAAGCTTCTGTCTCCTGCAAGGTCAGCAATAGCCAGCACACTGCAAAAATTTGGGAGCTGGCAAAGAAAATTAAAGCTGGCCGTAAGTTTTCGTTCAAGCCTCTGGAGTTTGAAGTCTGCTGTGGAAGTGCTGGGTGTGGAGAGGCCATTCTCCACCCCCTGATAAAAGAAGGGATGAAGTCAAGTAGCCAAAAGTTAGGAAAATTTGAAAATTTGCTCATGTTTTTTTTTTGTCACATGCTTTTGAATTCAGCTGAAAGCCAGAAGCTAATTTTACTTCAGCTTAGTAGTCACTCAGTGAATTAATTAAATGTATAGAAAAGTATCTTGAAAAACAATCATGAGCTGTTTCTCTTGATTCTTTGACACCTTGACCCAAAAATTTTGCCTTTATTTCAAAGGTCTTCACATATAATTAAGCTATGCTTCTTAATAAAAAGCAAGATGCTCCAGCTAGATACCAGTTTGAGTTAGAGCATGATGATATGAAGATCATTTATTTATCTCCAGCTGTTGAGCACAAGGGGCTGAGGAGAATGCCACCAAAACCAAGTAGGAGAGGATGCAGATTTGAAGTGTTTAGTGGAAGAAATCTCCAGGCTGGTCTTGGAGAAGGCTGGCTGTGCTAATATAATAAGCACACCGTAAGACAGAGAGACCTCACAGCATAAAGAGAGAAAAGTTAATTTGGATTTTCAGCTGTGGAAACGAGTTCTATGGAGATAGAGCAGTAATTAATAATGAGTCTGTGTGCTCAGCACTCTAATGTCATTGAAGACTTGCTCTCTGCCCTGCTATTTAAATCTGCTCCAACCACATCTGACACATTGATCTACTGGCACAGCAGGGTCCTGCATTGGTACATCACAGGGGGACAGGATGATCAGTAAGCCTATTCCCTCACTGAGCAGGGACTATAAATACATTCCAGGGAGAGATCCCTTCTGAGCCTTCTCTTCCTGTTCTATCCAAAGATATTTTCACTCTTTTGTGTTGTGGAGATGGTGTTAACATGAGCACCATCATATGTCATAGGCTGGACAGGGCACTGGGCAGCCTGGTCTAGTGGGAGGTGTCCCTGCCTATGGCAGGGGGGTTGGAACTCGATGATCTTTAAGGTCCCTTCCAACCCTAACTATTCTATGATTCTATAACAAGAGACTCCAAAATCTTGAAGTGGTATTGTGTATTTTTTTCCTTTTTTTTTCTATTCAAATATACAAATTTAATATCTAAACAGGTTACATTCCTGGTAATTTTATAATTTTCTGTACTGTTTTATAAGAATTAATAGTTAAATATTGGGAATTTCCTTGGGAAAACAGATAATTCTGACCTTTGAAGGAAACAAAGAAAAGCTTACATCAAATCCTACTACTTCTCACTTAACCTTAAAAATTTTCTTTTCTGTTTGGGTTATGTTTCTTCACCTATTTCTGTAATGAGCCACTGGTGAATTTCCAATGGGGCAGTGATTAAAGAAGATTAAATATTAGCTTTAGTAAAAGTTATCTGCAACTAGGCACGTGGAGAGGGGTCATAGAATCATAGAACAAGTCAGTCAGCTGCAGGAACTTGAAGGGCATGGCCTGCCATCTGACACCACTGCAGGGGCCATCAACCAGTGCCCTGTTTTGGACGATAACATCCACAATGGCCACCAGCTTGCCAGTGTGTGTCCCAAAGGAGATGAAGGTAACTCTGCCAATCTCCACAAAGCGCTTGAACAGCATGATGGCAGCCCATGAGCAGAAGGTCATGATTGGAGTTAATTTAGCAACTAGGTAGCACATTTGCTCTTCAAAGTTTTGAATGCTGTGTGAGCAAAAATTAGACAGTGGCAATCACTTTCACTAGCTGAAGCTGTACTCTTAATGTATTTAGCAATTCAAACAGCAAAGCTAATTATTGTCCTCAGAAGCTGTGTGGAGTCTGTGCATGAAGTCTGAATCATATGCTGAAGGAAGGGACCTTCAAAAACCATTGAGTCCCACCCACTATATCAGGTTGCTCACAGCCTCAGAATGTCTCCAGGGATAGGACATATTGTAGCTCAGAATAAAATGTGAAAAAGTAAGCAGCTCGTGCTATTTTTTACAATGGTTACCTTTAAGTACTCTTATAACTACCCTTTTTCCAGTATGATTTTGATGGTGTGCTTTAATATTTTAATTATTCATAGGTTGTTGCTCAATTGCTCTGTGCAAGGGATACAGAATCATAGAATTCATGAGTTGGAAGAGACCTTCAAAGGCCATATAGTCTAGCCTCCTACAGTGAGCAGGAACTTATTTCTTTTCTGATGATATAGATGAACACAGGAGGTTCCACATAAATATGAGAAAAAACTTTGTCGGGGTAAATGTGACAGAACAGGCACAGGCTGCCCAGAAGAGGTGTGGGGTCTCCTCCTCTGGAGACATTCAAACCCTGCCTGGGCATCTTCCTGTGTGACCTGATCTGGGTGTTGCTGCTCCAGCAGGGGGATTGGACTAGATGATCTCTTGAGGTCCCTTCCAATCCCTGACATTCTGTGATTCTGTGAAAAGGATCATGGTCAATAAATATAATGCAATGAGCAAAGGTAAAAATAGAACAAAAAAAACCTATGTTGAATCCCTTCCCAGTCTAAATATGAACAAATTTCAGATCTAATCCCCTCCATTTCCTAAATTAAATCAACACACATATGCACAACATAGTGCATCCTCTGACAGTCAAAAAAAGGTCTGATTCTGGAAATGGATGAGTAGTAATTCCTAATTCTGACATAATATTCTGCTACAGGGGGAAAAAAATCTTTAAACCCTAAAGAGCCTTAAGGGTTCTTGACGGATATCTGCATTCTTTCTGTTAAATCTGAATAGGTAATGTTTATCCAGGTTTTATCTATTAAACATTATGACTTATAAATTTGAAAGCAAGCATTCTATCCATAACTTTTGATAATAGATTGGCAAAGTCATGTTTAATTTGTTAGGAATTGTATGCATGTGTTCTTCCCTCTTGCTTCCTAGCGTTATCACTGAACCTTCAACATAGATAAATGACTGTGTGAGCTCACAATATCTAGTTATGTTTTATGTTTAACATATGTTTTAAATCTTCATGCTGCTCCTGCTGTGGTAAAAATGAAATTAGGATGTTGTCATGTTACTCAGTTAAAACTAAGGGCCCCGTGGGCACTGGATTACAAACTGGTGCAGTTAATTCACATTGTTTCATTTAGCAATTAATTGCATTTTAAGCATAAAACCTGTTTGAAAAAAAAAAAAACAAAAACAACCTTGCCATTTAATTCTAAAACAACAAAGGTTAAGTAGTGAATCACTGTTTGCTAAGATTTTGAGCTGCAGGAATAGTTTGTGGTGATATTGGGTTTTGTTGGTTTGGGGTTTTTTTTGTTTTTTTTTTTAAATGAGAGTTTTGTCCCATTCCCATGACATTTATAGCTCCTGTGGGGAACCAGCTGGGGCTCCTTGCAGCATCCCCTACTGGTTTATTTACTATACAGCTTTGGCAACAGTCTGTGTTGAAAGCATGCTGTTCTTGGGACACCCTCACTGAAGTCAAGCTGTTCTAACACCTGCTGTCAGTGTGTGGAAGAAGAAAGTAAGAAAGCAGGGGCTATGGAGAAATTAGAAGGCCACCATTGTATTGAAAACTGTATCCTCCTGCTGCTTTATTTCTGCCACAGTTGCAGAAGAAGGGAAACTCAGTGTGGGCACTCATCTCCCTTGTGCACTACAAGTCCTTATCTTTTTTTCTTATCTGTTCATTAATTCATAATTTTTGTGAATTATAATTTGAGTAGCCTAGTCTGATGAATAACCCTTGGCTGATTTGGTGGCCCTGCAACAAAACACCAAAGCGACCCAAAATCACTTCAGGAACAGATATTTCAGTTGAAATTGCTCACTGGATTTTTTTAGCAGATTGTTCCATTTTTTTCCCTGTTGGTCCAGCCAGTAATGTATTGGATTTTAGTCTATCTTGCAGAAAACTATTTGATAAATAAATGTGTTATCTAGGAAAAGGAGTGTTATTTTTAATAGCTTGGGAAGCTTGTGAAATACTTTTATCAAAGTCTTAATAGACATGGACCCTTTATGGAAACTGATATAAGGCAGGGTAAATAAAGGCTGCTGTGGAGGCTTACTTTGATTAAAATGTTTTGGTAAAGAATCCTTAATTATTTTTAAGAAAACCACAGTGGAGTCTTTTCTCCTGTGCTGATAAGAAAGTGTGAAATGAATTAGTTATTAGCTATATCTCCTTGGGACACTGGCTCTATGAATAGCTTTTCCAGATCTATTGCTTTATTCTGCCCTGAGCTGTGTTGTCACATTGCAGACCAGTGTGAAAATGTCTCTGGGCTGCATGTGATAGTTTTTTGTTTCACAAACCAGGGTTTATTTTTAAGGTGCACAAACAATGGAGGACTCCTGATTCCTTTCTCTGACCCTTAATTTTTCAAGAATCCCAGGAAAAAACAAACACTTGTTGTTTCTGTCACCTATGAATACTGTCAACAACAATCTAGGTTTAATTACTGAATAAAAACTGTAAGAATAGGAAAAAGCTTTTTAGTTAGGGCTGTGAAAAGCCTTTAACTGTGAAGCCAAGTCTCATCTCTTGGCTTTATGCTTTGTCATAATACCACATAATATGGGGGACCATAAATCAGTTTTCAGCTTTGGGTTTTGAAAAGGGGTACTGATTGTAAACCATGGTGTTTTCTGTGGTGCATGAGCTGTGGAATTTTTTTCATCTGGAGTTTTGTTAGAAATAGGAGAGGCTTCTGTCCTTGCTGTTAACATTTCCTCTGTCTTTACACTAATGAACCCAGTGTGCGGCCCAGGATATCTCCAGAGAGAATTCCTTTATTTGCTGTTAATAGAATCTGAGGGTGTTAAAATACTCTCTACCTGTCCAGGTCAAAATTCTTATAAATCCAGGATTATACCCTTTGTATTACTCTTTCATTGTTCCAGACAAGTCATGAACTGTTGAGGAAAAAATTATCCTTAGCAATTGCTTGTTTTCCAGTACTTTTTGGTTAAATACCGTATGGCCTGGAGAAGTTTCTAAAAAAAATTTGTGCTACCTCTGTTTTGAAACATGGGATCCCCAAGAGCTTAAGTACACAAGTCACAAATGCCTTTACTTAAAGTCAAGTGATAAAGTGCTTTGACTTTAAGTCATAATTCTGAATTAATTCAGGTTGAGGTGGACTTAGACTCTGACTGAGTCTATGGAGGGTCCTGAGCAGTAAGATATGTTCAAGTTCTTAGCAAATTTGCTTGTGCTGTGCTCTGTGTGAAGATGATTTGTGAGTGTCCACCATGCAGTAGAAGAGGAGGAGAAAACGGCAGAAGAAAGGAGGGAGTCTTTTTTTGTGTACTACTCATATTGAAGCACCTTGGGAACTGAGAGAATTTGGTTTCAGACTTATCCCAAGGGAGCTTGAAGGCTCTGGTCCAAATTTCAGTATCTACCAGGAGAGAGGCAAAACTGGACTGGGACCTTCAGTGTCCCTGCTCTCAGGTGAGCCACCACTTTGGGTGGTGATGGATGATCTGACAAGTGGGATCTGTGGTATCAACCACAGCAGGATCTAAGTGTATCCTGGACCACATTCTCCCCCAACTGCTCAGCACTGTCCTGCTCTCTGTCCCTGTTTTTATCAGAGCATGGCACCACAATGTTTCTCTTTTTATTCTTGAGGTTCAAATAATTACTTTGATGCAGCAGAGAGCCAAAAACTCTATCCCTCCCAGGACAGTCAGGGAGAGGATAACAGGTGGAAGCTGACCCTTGAGAAATTAGCAACAGTGTAGGGAGGTAAACAAGTGTGTTTAGCTACTCCTCTTGTTGCATTAATAACCTACTTAGTTAGGTTGCATCAATAAAATTGCATCAGACAAAATGCTACCTTGATTTACAGTGGCTGCAAATTTCCTACTATAGTGAAAAGCAGGAAGTGCAGGTTTAAAATATATTAAATATTTTCATGTTTCCTAACTTGCTTGAGTGACCTTGCATGCTGCCTTGGAGAGGTATATCATAAATACAATTATTATTATCCTTTGTGCCAAAATGACATTGACATTGGTGGAGATTCTCAAATGAACTGAATAGCACAGCTCCAGTGAAGGAAAAGGACAGATTTGGTACCTTCTGTTTAAGTTGTCAAGGTTGGCTGAATTCTCAGTTAATTTAAAATCCTGCTTTATGGCCTCTATTACAGAGGTTTCTACCCTCTCCTTGAAATCTCTCTGCTGGAGTGACAGAATGTAGCTATAAATGTAGTTGCTTTTTTTCCTCTTTATTGTTATGTGGGTTTGGCTTTTTTCTTTTAGAAGGAGCAATCTGTGTCGCTTCAGAGGCTTGTAGGGAGGTCTTTCTACTTCTTTTTATTTGTAATGTCAAGTCTTTAGCACTGGATGGAAAAAACCCCAGCTGATTCAATTTTAAAATGCAAACAAGAGTCCTCATTTTCTGTGCCTGGCAAACCTTCCTTTTCATCCCTCAGCCAGCGTCTCTCCAGTCTACTGAAGTCTCCTCTGCGTCATGTTTGCTAACTTTTGCAGATCAATTTTTTATGAGAGATACTATTAAAATCACTTTGGAGATTCACATAAATTATCTCTGTAGCTTCCACTTGCTTGCTGTTGTGAAGAATTTACTAATATTTCTCCAGTGCAGTCCTTTTTCTCTAAATCAGCACCGAGTGATTTTATTTCTAATTTGTGCATTGGGTACTTTCAACCTGATTTTTTTAAATGAAGTAAAATATTAACTATGTTATGTAAATCACAGGGGAAGGGAAATCAGAGAAAGTGTGTCAATTTTCCTTTGTTGTGTGCACAGCTACTCAGTGTTTGTGAAGAAAATTCACTGAACTCTGCCTGCCAGAAGCAGCCCTGGTAGCTCCTGTGCCATAGAGTTGCCTTCCTGAAGAGCAGTCCTCTTTCTTTGTCCCCTCAAAGTATAGGAGGGACAGGTTCTTCTGCCCTTCTTACAAGGAGATCTATGAAATGAGGCCTTGCTGTTTCCCTGCCTCTTCAGTTTGTTCCCACCAGAAGCAGAGAGCAGACAGAGCCTCCTTTTGCCCTCTAGATACCTGCCCTTGAGTGCAGGAATTTATACTCACATGGGAGAAATTCAATGAAATACAACAAGGGCAAGTGTTGAGTCTTGCATATGGGCAAGAACAACCCCATATATCAGCAGAAGTTGGGGACTGAGCTGTTAGATAGCAGTGTGGGGGAAAGAGACCCGTGGATCCTGGGTGACCATGAGCCAGCAATGTGTCCTTGTGGCCAAGAAGGCCAATAGCATCCTGGGGTTTGTTAGAAGGGACATGGTCAGTAGGTTCTCTTCCCCCTCTGCTCTGCCCAGGTGAGGCCACATCTGTAGTATTTTGCCCACTTCTGGAGCCCTCAGTTCAAGAAGGACAGGTTGCTGCATAAGAGAATCCAGTGCAGAGACACAGAGATGATTAGGGGATTGGAGCATCTCCCTTCTGAAGAAAGGATGAGGGAGCTGGATCTATAGCTTGGAGAAGAGGAGACTGAGGGGTGACCCCATTAATGTCTATAAATATGGAAAGGCTAAGTGTCAGGAGAATGGAGCCAGGCTCATCTCAGTGACCTCCAATGATGAGTGCAAGCTGGAGCACAGAAGCTTACACCAAAATATAAGAAAAGACTTCGTCAGGGTGAGGGGGAGAGGACAGAGTCACAGGCTGCCCAGGGAGGGTGTGGGGTCGCCTTCTCTGGAGACATTCAAACCCCACTTGGACACCTTCCTGTGTGACCTGGTTTGGGTGTTCCTGCTCCAGCAGGGGGATGGGACTAGACGATCTCTTGAGTTCCCTTCCAAACCCTGACATTCAGTGATTCTGTGAAATAAGTGGTTGCATTAGGTGTGTGCTTCACCCCTTGAAGTCATGAAGAAAACAGCATTTATTTGTACTGCTGCAGTGCTTTGTTAAAAATGGCTGGAGCAGAGAATTCATATAATCCAGGCTCCAAAGCTGATCAAAACTGGGAGGGGACTGGAAAGCACAGTCCATGTGGTAGTGGAAAAGATGAAGATGCAAACTACTGGGGTACCTACGGGGTACATAATTTGTAAAAGATTAACTACTGTGTTCACTATGATGATGATTGTTTACAATTGAGACAATGATGAATGTCCTTTCTGTGAAAATCATGTAGTTTTATGCATTTGTATATTTGTACTGCACAAAGCTGTGCCTACAAACTGAAGATGAATTATTCATCTATTTTGTCCAGCAAAACGACATATTTCAGTGCCTAAACATTGTCTATAAGGCAGTGCCTTCTAGATTATTTGATTTTTTTAAACAGATTTTTTAAGGATTTTATTTATCCTTTGACATTTTTTTTATTATTGTGAAAGAGCTGATTCTTCTCTGTTACAATTTCAAGGAACTAGCTCTTTCATTTGGGAGAGATGCTTTAGGGACAAATTTGCTGTCAGTTCACTTTTGAGTTGCCAAACTGCACATAAACTGAGCTTCTTGTTATTTTTCTATTGGAGCTCCGAAGTTTTGTTCTTTATGTAAGGGCTTTCCAACATTTATGATTGGTAGGTGGTGCATGTATAGGTGTGAAGGTTAATTAAATCAAGAGGTGAAGTTTGTAGAACAGGGAATGCTTCATTAAGCCCTGTGTGAATTAACATGTACAATCTGTTCACAATACCCCAAGTGCCATTCACTGAGACAGTGTAATTACAGCTTACACACAGTTTCATTAGTCTGTGTTTCTTCTGCTGTAGTTGACATGTATGTTGTCTTCAATGAAACCCTGGAATAGAGGAGGGACTGCTCGCTGGTGGGCATCTGAGCATACTGACATTCAGCAAATCATTTTTCCTTTGGGTGCTGAAATGTCTCATCCCAGATGTAATTAAGCTTGTAATTCATCAGCTGACACTTTATTTTCTTTTTTTTTTTTTTCAAATTCCAGGTCTAGCTGAAGATTTGTGAAATGGCTTATCTTGTAGACTTTTTTTTCCCCCCCTATAAACAGATGGGAAACAATAATTATCTTTCCCCACTACTGGAAGGTGCTTCTCATTTAAGGTTCATACTTTTTTATTTCAGGACAGGATAGTTTGACAACCTAAAGGTGCAGTCTTTTAAGACACATTTCTCTAATGTGCATGGTGTTTAGGCATATGTGAAGATAGAGGGGCTTCAGGAAAAATTTAACTGTATAGAGTTTCTTTTAATAACAACTTCTGCTACCAAGGGCTGTGAATACACTGAAATAAACTGAAAGCTGAAATGTTATCACTGTCAAGAAAATGCACATCTTTTTTCAGTATGCATTTGGTGGATTCCCAGAGAAGGACCATTAAAGCTCTAGTTATGATTTATGCAAATCAAAGACTAGGTAGATACATAAAAATCCTGGGAAGTCATATGGACATACTTAATATTACTCTTGTGACAAGTCCCATGGGCCTATTCAGATGAGAGAAATTAAAGCTGAGGAAACACTTGAAGGCACAGGTCTGTCGACAGAGAAGCGATATTAATGAGAGTAATAAAAAGACTGGTGAAAGGGAATGAACTATGAGCTTTATTGAAAATCTTATCTCTGTTATTTCTTTTTATGCAGGGTTTTTTCTTAATATATGTTCTTGTGTGGCATTGCAGGACTGATGTAAGGAGAGAATGCAGCTGGGATGTAACAACAGGAGCAGTAAAACTGACCTTCCCTTGCCCTCTTCTTGTCCTATTAATATCTTTAAGTATCTTTAAATGGTTTCTATTTAGAACTGCTATTTTAAGACAATACATGTTAAATCCATGCTGAGGCTCTGAGTAGCCTGATCAAGTGCAGAATGTCTGTGCTCACTGCAGGGGATTGGACTACATGACCTTTGAAGGTCCCTTTTAACTCTGCATGTTCTATGATTTTATGAAAACCATCCTAAATCATCCCTCAGTGTTTCAGTAGCAGCATGGTTTGGGGCAGAACTTCCAAACTGAGTACACATAATGAAGAATTATAGGAAAGCCGAGGAGGTAATAAGGGAACTAAGATGTCATCCATTTGCACCACCTAATTCCTGAAATGGGTCTCAGTGCTGCTGTGAAACAGAGGCTGTGTGATAGGCAGGCTCCAAGGAGGACAACTCATGTGACAACCTTAGTTTTAGGCATGATATATTGTAAATCCATGCATTTGGAGGATGTTGACTATGAGGATTAGGATGATGCACAGCAGCTTTTGAAAGATATTATTTTTTTTAATACTTGTCTTTTGAAGTGAAGGACTGCATTAAATTGAGTCTGTCTTCCATTTGCACAGTGTACATCCTGATTAAGGGCAGTTTGCTGTCTTCTCAAAATAAAAGGCATTGTGAGTTTTTTTTTATTTACTTCAGTGCCACAAAGAGTGTATGATGCCTTTTAGGTGATTAAAATAAACATGCCACCAGAATCTTATAACTCAGACAGTGCACAGCAAGGGGTGACAGAAAAAAAATGGTAGATAAGCACAAGAAGCATGAAGGTTACTGTGCCAAGAGCTCATGAAAATGCTTTCATATACCAATAAAAGCTTTCACTTATGCCTCACATGTGTTTCCTCACCGCATGTTGCCAACGTGTCTTGCTGGTTATTTGATTTTTGGTTTTGTTAATGTATTCTGCTTGTAGACTTTGGTCCTGATATTGTTTCCCTTGAAGCCCCTGGATGGAGCTCCTAGTGATTTAAAGAGCATTGGATCAATCTCAGTAAGCAAAGACTATTGAGATGTGCTAATGAATAAGCTGACACTTTAAAGCCCTTTTAAAAGGAAGTGTTTTGTTAGGTCAAATCACAAAACACCCTGAAATTGTCATTGTTCATGTAGTTGGTGTAATACTATGTGCAAAAATGATGTGCACTTCACAGAATGACCCGGGTTGGAAGGGACCTCAAGGATCATGTAGTTCCAACCCCCCTGCCTAGCAGGGCCACCAAACAAACACATTTACTAGATCAGGTTGCCCAGGGCCCCGTCCAACCTGGCCCTGAACACCTCCAAGGACGGGGCATCCACAACCTCCCTCGGCAGCCTGTTCCAGGACCTAACCACTCTCCTAGTAAAGAACTTCCCCCTAACATCCAAACTAAATCTTCCCTCCTTCTACTTGGATCCATTTCCTCTAGTCCTGCTATTGTCAGCCCTTTCAAAGAGTTTACTCCCTTCCTGGGTGTAGGTTCCCTTCAGGTATTGAAAGGCTGCAATGAGGTCACCCCGCAGCTTTCTCCTCTCCAGGCTGAACAAGCCAAACTCCCTCAGCCTGTCCTCATAGGGGAGGTGCTCCAGCCCTCTGATCAACTTCGTGGCCCTCCTCATAACTACTCAAGTTTCCTGTCCTTCCCTTGTTAGCATGCCACTTTCTTTGAAGTGTATATTGTTTGTCTAGAAAGATGTTTAATTTTTCATAATGTTGAGATGATTGTTGTGAGGATGTGGGCTAGTTTTGCTTGTGGTTTGGGGTTTTTTTCTCCTTATTTAAATGTATGCTTCTGTTCCAGTTAGGAAACTTCTTTCCTAATTAGTGCCAACTTTGGTTAAGTGTGTATTTCATAGTGGGTTCCTAAATACTTAGTGTCGACTGTTATAATTAGCTTTGAGTATTTTTTCATTTAATGAGGTTTTTCTTACCTCTGTGTCACAAGAAATTTTAAGGTTACAGAGTCTGAGGAAAGTGTTGCTCTATCATGTCTTTAATACTATGCCTCCAGTGTCATGCCTCTTGCTTGTGTTGCATCTGTTAACTTTTATCCTTCTACACTTTCTGCCACATCCTTTTCAGCAGTACTGTAGTTTCTTCTCAGTTTCTATATTTCCTTATTCCAAAGGGATCTCAGCTTGGTGTGAATTTAGATTTAGGTTGAAAATCCTTTAGACTGATGTGGTCTGCCTGACAGAACACATTCTCAAATACAAAGGATGAATCATAGAATCATATCATTGGAAGGGACCTTCAAGGCCATCTAGTCCAACCCCCTGCAGTGAGCAGGGACATCTTGCACTAGATCAGGGACGTCAGAGCCTCAGCAAGCCTGGCCTTGAATGTCTACAGGGATGGGGCCTCCACCACCCTTCTGGGCAACCTGTTTTAGTGCCTCACAATTGCAGTACATTACATGCTGTAAAATTAGTAGAGAGGAGCAAAATTCTTTGATGTTTGTGTCAAGTATCCTTGTGGAGTTAGAGGCTGCCTTGTAACTCCTGTATTTTAAGCTTCACATCAAGGAGGACCACAGAAGCAGAAGAAAACTATTTCCCTTTCTATGAAGATGCCATTATTTTTCTGCTTAGTGGATTACAGGGAGATATTTCTTACCTATTCAGATATGAGAATATGAAGACAGACAACTCGTGGCAACTGCACAAATATGTAATTATGTTAGAAATATCTTTCAAACCCCATTTGCTTGAGTAATTTTGCCCCATGTAGAGATCCTTCAAAAAATGTTTCCCTGCCAAATTTGTTGATGGTCTATACCTATGAATCACTGAACAATACAGAGACATACAGTATATCAAATTGAAACAGATGCTTAATAAAAAATGAAATTTATTCACCTGTTTATGTGAGTGCTGCACACGTTTGATAGGGTCTGACTATTTATTAAACAGCCTGCCCATATGTTGCCAAATAGTGGATTAAATTCCTGTTAGTCTGCTTAAGGAGCTTTGTGCTCATGAACAGGACATTTAGTCTATTTACACCTTTCCAACTGGGTTAAAATGTCAATAAGATGTATTTTCCTAATATAAGCACCTCAGTTCTTTCTGATGTTATTTTCTGTAGCTCATTTTATATGCATATCTTTCTTTTATATAATCATCATGACGGTATTAATTTGGATGTGCAAATTAGCTCTTCATGATGTTGTCATGTCAGCATCTGGATTCAAGATGTGCTGTTTCATAAGGATCACATCCCTATTGGATTTCATCAGAGAGTCCCCCTTTCCTAATCTAATTATTCATAAGGAACCTTGGGGATTGTGCTAATGGGCATCTGAAGCTATAAAGAGTAATGAAAGCAGTTGTGTTACTGCTTTGCAATTAAGTGTATATAGAGTACCATTCCTAGAATTTTTACCACTCTTTTTCTTCTTTAGAGTACATTAATTATGTCTCTGAAGCTAAAAATAATACTAATGGAGCTTAAGAGCTTTTCACAACAGCCGTAGCATTTGTGCTCTCAAGTTGGAGTTGGTTTTGGCTTTTATTTTTCTGGTTCTTCATAAAATAAATAGCCAGCTGTATGAAATAATTTTTATGAATTTTTCACCTTTTGTTTGAGAAGGTGAAGGCTGTTTCTGACTGAGGCAGAATTTGAACTGCTGGGAAGCTGAGGGTGGGGGGTGCATGTGCTGTATGTTTCCTCTTTAAAGTGATGGCCATGGGTTTGATGGGGTGCAATACATGTTATGGTGCTGCTGGTGGGAATGTGTAGCAGCAGTCAGGGCAATTTGTAAGTGCAGCCTGACCTTTGCTCTGGGTTCAGTTCTCTGTCTTTGTTCATTTGGAGCTAGCCTTTTGATGAATGGGGACAAAGTATTCAGATCGACTGGCCAATATGTTTTCCACTGATAATTCCATATTAATAAGCACTAATAGTTAGCATCTTTAAGGTCTGCTGGCAACCTGATTGAAATCGATGGCAGTTTTGCCTCATTTAGTTCAATGGGGGCAAAAATGAGTCTTTAACCAGCAGAAAATTATTAACACCAGCCTCCATGTGTCAATCAGGATGAGCATGAGTTTTTATGGTGCTGTCAGGCTGAAAAAAGTCCTTTTCTTTTTCAATAACAAGGCTGCATTTAGCTGCAGCAATCCCTAGGTAGCCTGTTAGAGGTGTTCAAGCTTTGTTATTCCCTACAATGTGGAATGTGGCCACTCGCTGATTCTACTTAAGTAGTTGCTGCTGCTCAAAATAGCTTTGGAGACTGCTGTGCTGCTGAAATTCTGCTGCAGACAATCCTGCATTAGCCAAGTTATCTTGAATTTTCATGTGAAATTCAGGCTTTATTTTAGGGTCATGGAGTGCAGGATACTAAATACAATGTGCAGTTCATTTTTCAAGAACAGCCGTGACCACCATGATGCTCCATGGCCATAAAGAGGGCAATGGCAAGGGATTGTGAGGCTCTGGTGAGACACTAATCAGAGTACTGTGTCCAGTTTTGGAGCCCTCAACATAAGAAGGACTTTGAGCTGTTAGAGCAGGTCCAGACAAGGACCATGAAGATGATGAGAGGGCTGAAGCCTCTCCCTTTTGAGGACAGGCTGAAGGAGTTGGGGTTGTTCAGCCTGGAGAAGAAAAAGCTCAGGAGGGACCTCACAGTACCTTCTCAATACCTGAAGGGGGCTACAGAAAGGCTGGGGCAGGACTTTTTAATATGGTGCAGGATGGCAGGACTAGGAGGAATGGATGCAAATTGCAAGAGGGGAGATTCAGGCTCCAGATAAGGAAGAAGTTTTTTCCTGTGAGGGTGGTAAGACACTGGAACAGGCTGCTTGGAGCAGTTGTGGATGCCCCCTCCCTGGAGGTGTTTAAAGCCAGACTGGACAAGGCATTGAGTAACCTGGTGTAGTGGGAGGTGTCCCTGCCCATGGCAGGGGATTTGGAACTAGATGATCTTTAAGGTCCCTTCCAACCCAAACCATTCTATGTTTCTATAAACCATCCTCCATCTTTGATGTTACACAGCTGGTTGGATCCTCATCCTATGTTCTGGACTGCCTCAACCATAAAAATCCTCTTATAACTTAAAAATTGCTCATTTTAAACTAGCCTACTACAAAACAGAGCAGTAGTTTCATAAAACATCTCTTACATACTCTGGGTTTCTCCCAAGCTACACACCCAGGGAAGTGAGCTGTCAACTTTGAATGAGAGTTTAATAGATCCAGATCCTGTCTGACCAAATGACAGTATGTCAGAGGGGGACTGACAGCTTCTTTCTAATCATTGCTCTTAAAGCAAAAAGAGAGGAGAAAGAGGAGGAAAATGAAGAGAAAGACTGTTCTCTTGGCTAGATTTCCAGATTTCATAGGGCTGTAAAGGTCAGACCCAACACCTTAGTTTAGTGCCTCCTTAATTACTATGAGACAGCCTTTAGAGCACTGGAAGAGCTTGCTTTTGGCATAACTCCAAAAGCATCTGCACTCTTGTGTTAAGTTCATGCTTTGAAATATAGATGAAGTGCAGCAGAATATTGGTAGGTCATTAATCTACCTTTAGAAAGGTAGGTTTTTGCCTCCAAGAGAAGAAGCTATATTTATTTTATTCTCTGTACAAAATACTCCTGGTTCTTGGCCACACCAGTAATCTGCAGAGTCAGGTTAACATTGCCAGATTTTCTCCCGTTATTAAGGATCCTGATGAGGTGACTGGCAAATTTTCTAGTCATTTTCTGCAGCTTATCCTGGCTGTTTCCATTTTCTCTTGAATAAAACTCAGTCTTGCTTTTACAGGCCTTCTGTGCAGACTCTCTGAGAAAGCAGACATCTGAAAATTAATAAATGAGACAAGAAAACCTTCAAACCACTCAAACAGCCTTTTTGATTTTTTTTTTTTTATTTCACAGTGGTTAAAATGTTATATTTTTCTATTTATATTTTTCTCTGGTAAGTTGTATTTATTCCATGTAAGTTTGGCTTCCTTGATTTCTGAGTAAAAATCTTTAATTCTCTGCACTAACATATTATATAGTGACCATTTGAAATAACATTCTCATTTGCTGTTGGTTGCTTTCTACTCTCCCTTTTAGAATCATAGAATGGTTTTGAATTGGAAGGGACCTTAAATATCATCTAGTTCCATCTCCACTGCCATGGGCAGGGACACCTCCCACTACACCAGGTTCCTCAATGCCTCATTATTTTAATGATCCATACATTTAGTTTTGGGCAAATAAGATGGAGGGGGAGAGGGGTTGTTGCCTGGTTTTTGTTACCAGTTCAGTTTCTGTTTCTCTTTTTAAAGCCAAACACCACACATCAGTTCAAATTCCTACGATCAAGAATATGTTCATTTACATAGATTATAATTGATTTTTGGCCTTGTTTTTAATACTTTGCACTGTAAATTGCATCCCAGAGGAGAATAATCACCATACAGATGTTTGAAAGCTCCTTCCTGCCGTGTATGGTAATTGAAGTCTATAAAGCATCATCAGACTGCACGTTGTTTCTCATTAGTACAACGCAGTTTCTCTTAGCTTTGGGTAGTTTTCTGGCTTCTTTCCTTCATTATTTTACCAGCTGGCTTGTAAATCTTGTCAGTTACACAATAACACAGATGAAAAGCATGAGATTTTTCTGGTTGCTTCGTAGTTTCTTACTTTCCTTCACTAGAAATACTAATTTTTGTATGGTTGGATGCTGGCTTTCTGAAGCTGTCAGTATGTATTTAGCTCTAACTGGCCAGGAGCTACCCTGACATCTTTTGAAAGACTCCACATCTCCCATCATCTGGGGAAACATTAGTGCAACAATAAATTTCTTTCCTCATAATGGGGCCTTTATGATAATGATTCTCCTTAGTCTATTTGCTGAAAAAAAGGAAATTATTTTAGTGACTCCTTATGGTTAGATGTTTATGACAGACTGTTTGCCAAGGCATGCTAGTAATGAACAATATTGGGATGGAAGTGGATATAAGAATTTCTTCAATTGAAAATAGCTGAAAATAAATTTTTCTTTGATTGAAATTACAGAAAGGCTGGGGCAGGACTTTTTAATATGGTGCAGGATGACAGGGCTAGAAGTAATGGATGCAAATTGGAAGAAGGGAGATTTAGGCTGGATAGAAGAAAGAAGTTCCTTACTGTGAGGGTGCTGAGACACTGGAAAAGGTTGCCCAGAGAGGTTGTGGATGCCCCCTGCATGGAGGTGTTTAAGGCCAGGCTGGATGAGTCATTGAGCAACCTGGTGAAGTGGGAGGTGTCCCTGCCCATGGCAGTGGAGTTGGAACTAGATGATCTTTAAGGTCCCTTCTAATTCAAAACCATTCTATGATTCTATGAAAGGAGCTTTAAAATTGAGGCAAAATTAATTCACTGCCCATTTTAGCTTCCCTGTGAGAGTGCAGGTCAAATCCTGAGTTTCTTAGTGAGGGTTGGATTGCGTCTTCAATAATCTGCCTCCCTATGGTAGATTAGTTTAGCCTAGAGCAATGTTCCTGTATTTCCTCATGTCTTGCTGCAAGTCTTTTGCCTTAAGTAATCTGGGAGTTTATAGGATTTGGCAAGAGAGACAGAGGTAAAGAGTTCATAGGTCCTGTCTGCTTTCTTCCTTCTTCAGGAACCTTAAGCTCCCCTGGTGATAAGAATGGAACGGGACACTTCATGATAAACACACACATATATATATATATATATACCTACTTATATATATGGGGGTTTTGTTGTTGTTTTCTTTAAAGTGAAATTTGTATTTCTCCCTTTAACGTGGCAAATACCTTCTCTAAAGGTTCACATAGCACATCCAAAATTTGTCATGATGCATTGTGTACACAAGTTTGTGTTGATTCCAATTAAATAATGACAGTCTGATAATGGAAAAGTCCAAATTTTGCTTGAAAACTGAGAGATTCAAAACCACCTACATGAACAGTTAACAGACAATAATTTGTTAAGCTGTTGTGTAATTCTAAGGTACTGAACTAAGATTTAGGAGGCTGCTTTGATAATCCCCACATGGCAGCCTCCTGAAGAAACAATTCTGCTTCTACAGAGTTTCTGTGTCTGGGAAGAAAAAAAAATTGCAACAGCCATGATCTAGGTAAGGCCTGTAGTGTGACTAATTACAGAACTTCTACTTGCTGGTTTAAGTGGAAATACTTAAATACTTAATACCACTAATATGTTTAGTATGGTGTTGCTTCATACTGGACCCTACAGTTTAGTGCAAAGCTTTTGTAGAAGCAAACCTCTTTCTCATGTGAATTAGCTGCTAACTGCAGCCTCATTTAGGGTTATTCAACTAAAACCAGCAAGTATTTGATCTGAGGTGATGGTCGTAGCAAGGTGTAGTGAGATGTTGCTTTCTGATGTATGCCACATCACTTAAGGACAATTGTGAAATGAAAACACAGTTGTAGTAAGCCAGTTTCTTCCAGGGTTAAGAAATCACAGAATATCAGGGATTGGAAGTGATCTCAAGAGATCATATAGTCCAATCCCCCTGCCAGAGCAGGAACACCCAGATCAGGTCACGCAGGAAGGCATCCAGGCAGGGTTTGAATGTCTCCAGGGAAGGAGACCCCACACCCTGGGCAGCCTGGTACTGGTGTTTGCATCTGTCCCCTTCACTGCGTCTTCATCTGTCCCCTTCACTGCCATGTGAGGTCTAGTGGCAATGGCAAGCTGAAGAATGAGATGTCTCTCTCTACTCAACCAGCCTTTGGCAAATTTTCCAGCATCTGACTTGGGTAAAACTTCCACATTATCACAGCCCTTTGAACAACAAACTAGCGTGTTCTGCTGCTTTGCCCTGCAGAAACCTGTCAACACCTTTTCTCTTCATTCTGTGTTTAATGAATATGCCAACATTGCTTAATGGAGGATGGTTGGAAAGGTATGTTTTGTAGCTAGCTCTGAACATGGTGCTGTGTCGTGGCAGCAGTGGTGTCTCTGGCACAATGTTGAGCTAACATTGTATTGTCTCTGATGGCAGTTCAGTCAGTGCTAGCTCAGATGTTCCACTGCAGTCCTGTTCTGCATTGCACAAATGCACTCTTGCGTAAACAGAAATTCAGAAGCATCTCAACTATGTGCCCATCATTTATAATTACAGTGGGATTAAAATAGACTTGAGACTTCAGTTGGCCTCGTGCCTCCAAAGTGCTGTATTGCAGCAAAGGCCCCTCTGCTTTCAGAGCACAGCAATGATTACTGGAGACTGGTGTAACAACCAGACATGATTGCAAGGCACAGATTCAAGGATTCTGGGCTTGCAGGCCAGAAGGCCAATTGAATCCTGAGCTATATCAAGAGAAGTGTGACCATCAGGTCAAGAGAAGTGATTTTGCCCCTCTACTTGGTTTTGGTGAGACCCAAAGTGGAGTACTGTGTCCAGTTTTGAGGCCGTCAACATGAGAAGGGCTTTGAGCTGTTAGAGTGGGTCCAGAGGAGGGCCACGAAGGTGATGAGAGGGCTGGAGCACCTCCCTTATGAGAACAGACTGAACAAGTTGGGGTTGTTCAGCCTGGAGAAGAGAAGGCTCCAGGGGGATCCCATAGTATCTTCACATTACCTGAAGGGCCTACAGAAAGGCTGGGGCAGGACTTTTTTATAGGGTCCGGGATGGCAGGACTAGGAGTAATGGGTGCAAATTGGAAGAGGGGAGATTTAGGCTGGATCTAAGAAAGAAGTTCTTTCCTGTGAGGGTCGTGAGACACTGGAACAGGTTGCCAAGAGTGGTTGTGGATGCCTCCTCCCTAGAAATATTTAAGGCCAGGCTGGCTGAGGCATTGAACAACCTGACCTAGTGGGAGGTGTCCCTACATATGGCAGTGGAATTGGAACTCAATGATCTTTAAGGTCCCTTCCAACCCAAGCCATTCTATGAATCTGTGATTATATGATATTGGGAGAGGGGTGGGAATCTTCTGTCAAGAGCTTGGATGTCTAAATGTTATCTACGTAGACTGCAAATTAGTAGCTCTCAAACCATTTGGCTCCAATAGGTATGGCCTTGAGGAAAGGTTCTGCAGATTCATGAGCCACCATCACTGCTTTGAAGCCCCTCTGATCTGAGGAAGCTTCTAAGAAAATTCCTGCAGTTCTGTCTTTTTAGAGGAGTCAGAAATCTGTCCTACTGATGTTTGTTTTTCCAAACAGCTTTGTTTTAACTTTTCTGCTTTAGCAGTGTTCTGGCAGAAGCTATGTTTTGCATTTGAATTTTGAATGATCATTGTGCTTAGTGTTAAAATATGACAGCCTTGAACTTGGAAGTCCATGTTGAAGTCGTGAAGGCTATAGGAAGGGTCTGAGCTCCCACTTGCAATACTGTATTATTGGATTGGCAAGAGCTTTTAGGGATGTTTTACGTAATTACTGGGTTTCCTGCATATACAACTACATTCCTGAGAAGAAAAAGCATCTGAAACTGCCTGACCAGCAAGTAGTTTTTTGAGACATTGTCTGAGGCATTTGTAGTATTTGCTGATCTAGTCCTGTTATGTAATTGATGTCCTTTGGGACTCTCCCACGACAGAGATGTTTATTTGCTGAGGCTCTTAACAGTGTTTGAAGTTTCTTAATCAGACACAGACTCACTGCAGGAGTTTAGACTAGATGGCCTTTTAAGGTCCCTTCCAACGCAATGCATTCTGTTTTTCTATGATTTAGAGCAAAGTAGAATTGTGTAACCCACTGCTGAATGTTCATAGTATGTTATTTTCACACACATATCAAACCTTAAAGCTGTAGAAGTTGTAGATTTGAGAGCGAAGCTGATAGATGACAGTTCTCCTGTTCATTTTTATATGAGATTAGGAGCAGCCTTTGCTGTTCTATCAGTAGCAGCAACCCAGGCTATCACAAAAAATCTGATTTTTTCCTGGTCTTTTGATCATTAGGTAAACTTACTGAAGATTTCTTGATGTAAACAAGAAGAACTGATAGCATGATCTTTGAGCTCGGCTTTAATTTGCACACTTAAGCCAGCCAGACTGCTTGGATAATTCTGAGAGGCCACAAATACTAATTTCAGAGGATGCTTAGAACTGATGTGATACATTATGATGTGCATGATCTTAATCAAAGAAGTATTTGGCACTCCCAGAAGTCCCACGTTTATATGATCTTGTGACAGACCCAGAGGCAAGTTCTGAGTTGTCAGCTGAATTGCCTTTGTTGCCTGCCAAGCAAGCAGATGCTAATGTTAGATAAGGATCTACACAGCTTGGCATCAAGCTCCCAGGACAGCCAACAAGCTCTGCCTGTGACCTTAGCTTGCTGGTCTGCAGTTGGGAGCCACAGAGGAGATGTCCATTGTTGTTTAAGTTAGAGCAGTACATTACTCACAGTATTTGAATGAGTTTTATTTGTATCCTGTAGTCAAAGTGTCCAAGCAGTAAATCTGAACACTGTCATCCATCCTTGTGCATTAAGAGTGCGAACAGCAAATGTGGTTTGTTGTCCTGTGCTTGTTCTGCAGCCTCTGGAGCCCCCTGCACTCTGGGAAACATCTGCTTTTTCCAGGTGTAGCAGAAAACCCTAAAGTACTTTGGCACAGAAGAATATTTTTAGGAAGAATTTCTTCACCATGAGGGTGGTGAGGCACTGGCAGAGGTTGACCAGAGATGTGGTGGGGGCCCCATCCCTGGAGACATTCAAGGCCAGGCTTGCTGAGGCTCTGAGCAACCTGATCTAGTGCAGAATGTCCCTGCTCACTGCAGGGGTTGGGACTAGATGGCCTTTGAAGGTGAAAGTGATGTTCCACCACTTCCATCATGGCAGCATGTCTGCTACTGGTTGAGGAATGTCCCTGGCTTAGAATCATAGAGTTGTAAGGGATCTTCAAAGGCCATCTTGTCCAGCATCCTGCAGTGACAGGGACGTCCTGCACTAGAACAGGCTGCTCAGAGCCTCACCAAGCCTGGCCTTTCATGTCTCCAGGGATGGGACCTCCACCACCTCTCTGGGCAACCTATTCCAGTGTCTCACCACCCTTATGGTGAAGAAATTCCTAAGGCCCAGTCTAAAGCTGGTTTGTGATGGCTCCTGGTCCATGCCCAAGTGGTATTTGGAGGAGGACAATTTATCCCAGCCAAAAGCCTGTTGAGGTGCACTCTCAGCAATTTAACAGTATGTGTCACAGCACTGCAAAGCCCAGCAGTTGCCTGGAGCTCTCCTTCATTTACTGTTATTCTACTAGCTCAGACATGACTCTTGTGCCTCTGCTTTGGCTCTGGTGTCTCTGCTTTCCTTGTCATTTCTCTGTGCCTGAAACTTTGGCTCTAGTCCAGCTCCTAGTTCCAGTGCTTCATGATTTTTAAGATTTTATTCCCCCTGCTTCACCCAAAAGCCTGCTCACTGGGGCTTTCTCTTCTTTGGTGCTTCTATTGTGAGCCTTCACTTTTTAAGTCTCTATCAGTTTATTCATCTAACAACACACACACTCATTAGAACCAAATGCAAGACCATTTCAGTCTCTAGACAAGTTATTGTGAGCTTTATTAAATAGAAATGTTTTGCTGAGCCACAGCTGAGATCATCTGTCCCTTACTATGTGTATAATCAACAATCTGATCTTGGATAAAAACTCTAGAGGATCTGTTTTCATTTTTTTCTTTGTATAAAATGGGAATGCTAACATTTCCTTACTGGCTTCTTTGGGTTGCTGGGGGGCTTAATGCCTAGAAAGTGCTTTGAACATGACAACTGCTGTGATAGAATTACCAAAAGCTTTGCTTCTGGAATTTAATTGCTCAGTTAAGGAAAAAAAAAAAAAAAAAAAAGAAAAAATAGTACAGAAACAGCTGGTAGTGAAGTTCTATTGAAGTTTGTATGTAATACATGGGAAATAACATTAATTTTCAATCTGATTATTCAGGATTGCATTTTGTATTTGGGATGATTTCAGTGCTCTTTGATATATTTTAAATCAGCAGTTTTCCTTTAAAATTCTAAATGTGGGTGGGATGGTTTTTTTTGCCTTGTTTTATAATAGCCTTTCAGCCTAACATGATGTTTGCTTATTGTAGAAGGTTGCATCAGCACAATCACTTCTGATGGTGAGAGCTAAATGAATATATTTTAATAATTAGTTCACTTTCCATTTTTGGCATTTATGTGCTCCAAAATGAGGGGTGAGATGGAAGGTCTATCTGTGCTTGCAGTAAGACCCAGTTGTCTTGCAGTTTTAACACTTGACAGGAATGGTGCTATCTATCTTTTGCTGGCAGCCAGGCTCAGCAATTCCTTGGTGGGAAGAAACATGGAGCTGAGCAGAAGGCCCCAGCTCAGGCAGTTTCCTTCTGTGAGCACCAGTTTAAACCCTGATCTAGATGTCATTAACAGAGGATGGTATGTCCGTGGTGGTTTTACCCTTTTTGCCCTTCAGAAAGAGAGATGAGAGAGAAAGGGAAAGAAAAGGAGAAAAAGTGAGAGATAGAAAAAGAGAGAGAGAAAATGAAAGAAAATGAGAGAGAAAAAGAGAAAGAATAAGAGAGAAAAAACAAGAGAGAGAAACAGAAAGAGGGAGAAAGAAAAGTAGAGAGGAAAAGTAAGAGAGATTAAAAAAAGAAAGAAAAGGAGAGAAAAAGAGAGAGAGAAACAGGAAGAAGGAAGGAAGGAAGGGAGGAAGGAATGAAGGGAGGGAGAGAGGGAAGCCAATGTCTAGCTGCTTTTTTTTTTTTAATATATAAATCTCAGGAAAATTGAAAATTGTTAGTTTGTGTTACGCAGGGGTACTCTCTGAAGAAACTTTTTGGGGGTGTGGGGTTTAGAAGCTTTCTGTGAATGTCTTTATGCTAAGAAAGATGCCAATCTGCAATGTTTTCTTAGTTTGAAGAGTTACTTTTAAGAATAGCTATGAGCACTGTGACTGAATGGCTTAGCATCAAATTGGAAGGCTTTCCAGTGAGTTTTCCAGTTTGTTAAGGTTGAACAGGATGGAGGAATCTTGGCTTCCCAGGTTTGATTGCTCTGGACATCTCCAGAGGCCTGACTCAGCTCCTGTGTTGCTTCTAAGTGCCCAGGGAAGACTGCCAACCTCACAGCAATGAGCCTGCTCTGCTACAACAGGTGGTCTAGCATCACTACTTGGCAACTTCTAAATAGGTATTAAAAGGAATTAGAACAAGTTTTTCATCAGTCCATGGAGTGTTTCAGATCAGGAGTGACTTCAGTGAGAACAACATTAATGTTAATCAGGTATTCTGCAGATTCAATGACTGAATCTTTTCAATGATCTAAGCAGGCAGCCCTGAACATGAAGAAACAGGAAGGATGTGTAAACCATAGCCAAAATTTTGAGAAATGTGCCCTAATTTTCAGCTACCGCAAGTCTGACAAATGTTCCTTGACCTTATTTACTGCCAAAGAAGTGGGAAACTTTCCATTTACCTCAGTGGACATTTGGTCGAGTCTCTTTGGCCTCTTGTCCTGGAGGCCCTGGACCATGCAGAAGGGAGATGGGTGCCAGAATATACCTCCAAAACAAGGGATTTAATTTAAAATCATAGAATCATAGAATGGTTTGTGCTGGAAGGGGCTTCAAGGATCATCTAGTCAAAAAATCTTGAATCTTAAAATCCTTAAAATCATAAATGTAAGGAATAAAAGTAGCGGATCACTTTATTAAATTCTGAATCTTGGTGACTTGTCTTCACTGTGAAGTGTTTTTAGCAGAGAGCACAGAACCCAGATAATCTATTTTACATATTTGTCCTGTAGGCAAATTCTACTTTTTCCCCCACACTGACTGTGCTCCAACACTTGGGTGTCATTTCCTGCTTTTCTAATTTGGGCAATGCAGCTAGAAATTAGCATGTGATTAAAAAGCTGTTGAAAATATTTTCTAAGGTCTTAAAATAAAAGCGTTGAAAATATTGGAGGAAAAAACCCAACTCTGTTAAAGCTCAAGACTAGAAACAGTATCATGGGTGATCATAGAATGGTTTAGGTTGGAAGGGACTTTAAAGATCATCTTGTTCCAGCCCCATGCCATGGGCAGGGACACCTCCCAATAGACCAGGCTGCTCAGTGCCTCATCCAGCCTGGCCTTAAATACTTCCAAAGAAGGGGCATCCACAACCTCTCTGGGCAACCTTTTCCAGTGTCTCACCACCCTCACAGTAAAAAACTTCTTTCTTATATCCAGCCTAAATCTACTCTCAATTTGCCTGCCTAACTTTATCTGTTACTTACTGTCAGCCTCATATGGGGAGTTAGGAAGACACCCACATGAGCATGTAGTGGACACTTATCTCTGGATTCCATTCTGTCTTTGATAGATCACCTTGTTTCACTGACCCCTGAACCACTTTAACCATTAGTTCCCAGTTTGGCCAAAAGCAGCTTCTTGTGGTGCTGTCTTCTGCCCATTTAACATGGAGCAAACACTTACTATTTTGGAGAATAAACTTAACGTCGTATAAAAAAGACAAAAAACAAGGAAAAAGAGTGAAGACAAATAAGCCAAGGTGACAGATAAGACCAGAGGCAAGGGGCTGGGGGCTGGTAGAGCCTTCACTTCAAGCTACTTTTGTATCTTCTGCTGTGGCATTTACTTATGCTCTTTCAGGCTTTCTCAAGCTCTTATGTATGCATACTCTATCTCATTTAAGTTTTTTGTGCCCTTTCTCATGTTTTTACTCTTTTTAACATGTTTGGATGCTCTCTTTCTCTCTCAATCTCATGCATTCCTGCACTCTCTTTTTCTCTCCTCTGTTCTTCTCATGTGGCCACCCAATTTCTCTCCTCTGTCCCTGTCATGTGGCCACCACAGTGTGTACTGGCTTGTATCCTGAGCTCTTACGCTGACTTAGGAGAGGTGATGTCCTGTCTACCATTAGAATAGAGTTGGCTTTCTGGCATGTGTTTGCTTTCAGTGTTAAGTTTCACAGCCAAGCAGGGTGAGCAGTGAGATGTGTGTCTGCACCGTGTGTACTTGAATTTTGAGGACTAGCTCCGGATGTTGTACAGTCTCTGCACCCAGGACTGTGAATACCACTGCTGTGAACCAACCTGAATGACTGAGTCTGCTTCTTTCAGCAGTTTTTTTTGCATTAACAAGATATATCTGCCACCTATTTCAGGAAATGATTCATCTCTTCATACCTTTCAGGTTTTGCATGGAATTGTAGAATATGTTGAGTTGGAGGGGACTTTTAAAGGCATCTAGTTCAACCTCCCCAGCAGTGAGCAGGGACATCCTGCACAGATCAGGTTGCTCAGAGCCTCACCAAGCCTGGCCCTGAGTGTCTCCAGGGATGGGTGTTGCATACTTTGCTTTGTAGGGGCTTCAGGAAACCTCTGAAACTTCATCCTAAAAACCCATGTAGCAGCTGTTTTATTTACATTTTTTATTCCCCCTTTCCTCTTTTTTCTGGCGTCCAAGTCTAAACTAAATTCTGTCAGCACAGCTCAGCGTACTGGCCTTGCCTTGACAAAAGGTATTGTAACACGGCTCCTCTTTTATCCCCCATTTTCCCTTTTGTTTTATGGATCTCTCTGTTGCTGCCTTCTTTGTTGTTGCCTCCAGATTGTGCTCCTCAGGGACTTTGGTATCAGTGTGACTGAACATCGCTTGCAGCCATGCCAGATTGCTCTCTGATCTTATTGGATTTCACAAACCAAGGTTAGGCCAGGTCAGAACTTGGTTGAAATACCATAGACTACAAAATTGCCCGCTAGCCACTGGGAAAAGGCACAACAAAAACCTGACCTAGATGCTGATGCAGCCAGCTCAGGCTGAGAGCATTGCCCCACTGAACACAGTGATACAAAGGGGAAGTTCTAACCTCTTCTGCCTGGTAGGATTTCACAGCTTTTTTTTTGTTTGTTTGTTTGGCTTTTTTTCCCTTTTTTAGAAAATTACTGAAGTTAATTCCAGTGTTTTGGCCCGTTCCAAATCCTTTAATTCTCTACTGGGATTACACTGCAATTCAAAAGCATGTTATATTCTCTGATCTTCTTTTCCCTCTATGATTGTGTGATGCTCTTTGGCCTCAAAGCTAGCTACTGCTGTCCCAAAAGCAGCATTTTTATACTGGATGAAATAGTGTTGAAACTTTCGTTGCTTTCCTGATACTCTGACACAACATAAAGTATACCAGAGCCTTCAAATGAAAGACCTTGGAATAGCAGAAATTATTAGTAAATGGAACATACAGAAAATTGTAGTTGAGCTTTTCTTAGAGTTTTCTGATGTTTATAACCACAAGACTGAATGAAGATGTTTGAGTATGCTCAGGTTCCATTACAGTGAGTGCATAGTAAGTGGAAAATGACATCCAGTTGTTCCATAGTGCCCCAAAACAGTGGGGCCCTTACTTATTATATAAGTAAGTTTTTTGTAGTTACTATAAAAGTATTTGGACATAGATGTGTGCCCATCCCTGGTGACTTTCAAGGCCAGGTTTGATGAGACTGAGCAATTCGACCTGGTGCAAGATGTCCCTGCTCACTGCAGGGGGGTTGGACTAGTTAGACTTTGAAAGTCCCTTCCAACTCTATGATTCTATAAGCAAGCTGTTAAAATCACATAAGAGAAACCATTAAGAGTCTAGAAAGGGATCATTGAAAACTCTGTAGTAGTGTGAAATAGGGGCCAGAATTAATTTTTGTGGCATGTACCAACTTTTTTTTCATCTCACTCACACTAGCTCGAGGAAAGGCTGCTGGAGGGTTTGTTTGCCTGGATCCATGGTGGAGTGATGCTGAGGGAAGAGCAGTGCAATCAGCTTGAGGTATCCTGATGTGCACAGATGTATGTCAATAGACTCAGGTCTATTAGAGGAGCTGAATATATCTAGTTCAGCAGCAGCGGTTGGGTGCAACACAACCATTAATCACATTTAAAGAGTGTGTAAACTAAGTTATGAAGCTGTGGTGGAAATAGTTAAGGAGGTACAAATGCCCAGAGGTGACGAGGAGTCAGGGAATTAAATGCTTCAGGGAAAACTTTCTGTCAGTTTAAGCTGTAGGGTAATGGGATATCTTTCTGTTTGTATGTAAAATCAATTTGGAGAATGAGATCTGTAACACTTCGCACCTGTTGGAGCAATTTACTGTGTCAGGATGTGGAGCAGATGACTGGGTGTGTATCATCTTTTGGAGTTTCCCAGTATTCATTTTGCAGTTGGCATGTGTATTTTGAGTGTCTTAGTTTTGCTTTTGAACTGAATGAGAATGTAGAGCATTGTGATTTCTAACTCTCATGTTTATACACATTTCTGCACGGATGGAGAAAGAGAAATGAAGCAGAGTAGCAAGATTATTATTGTACAAAAATTGGTATTTGCAATCTGATGGGATATATTTACCTGTTGGCATTGTGCTTAACCATAGTTGTTTTTAAGAGGTAAATTGATAATTCTAATTGTTAGTGCAAAGCACTGCCAGCAGGGATACAGGGAGGTGAAGTGCAGGAGGCAGCTGGAAGGAGTCTTTCATCTCTGCCAGCCCTTGCCAAGGGCTCACTGTACCTGCAAAATCATCAGCTCTTCCATTGTGGAGCATTTCTATATCCCAGAGAGAATGAAATCTGGCAGTTAATTGCTTGGTTCACTCAGGGAGCCATTCTCCAATGGAGCAATCTGCAGGATGCAACCACAGTAGCTGATGTTGCTGCAGCAATAATAAATACATGGTGGAATGTTCTACATAAGGGTATGAAGAGCTTGGCTGATGGATTCTATTCCTACCTCCTGTGTCTTAAGAAGAGACAACCTGGCTAATCTTTCCTAAGATGAGTAATGTTTGCCTGCTAACAGATGTGCTAGATGAGATTTTTTTTTTGGGGGGGGTTGTTTTCAGCTGTTATTTACAGGATCAATAAAAGTGATTTTCCAATTCAAGGATAATTTTTTACCAACAAGCTGCATAAGCCTCTGAGATTGTACTATTGGATCTGCTCTTTTTCACAACAAGTTAATTTAAAAATGATAGGTAGTTTCCAGCTCAGAATTTGTTTTTCCAACAGGACAGGGGGAATGCATCTGGAGGAAACCACCTTGGGGAGGAGAGAATTTCACCTCAGAACAACATCATTACACACTGCCCACAGATTCTTCATGTTTGAGCTGCTTTTCCTTGAACAATGATGACTTAGCTACACACAATTTCACATTTCAATGACATGCAATATAATAACAAAATGCAGAGCTGTTTTATTAGAACCTCTGTTCCATTATTGTTGAAGTCTGTGCAAATACTTCTGTGGACATTGCTGGGCATCGGCTGATATCCTCTGCAGAAGCAGGATAGTATTTTATAATCAGTTTGATCACAGAGAAGAGTATTTCATGCCATTTTTGAAGAATTACAAGCCAACAGCTGGTATATTCACATATCTAATAAGTTGAAATGCCATTCATTCCTTCTGTACAGTCATTTTATCTGATTCTTTTGTGACCTGTTGGGAAACTCACTTCCACAGGTGCCTGCATACACACCTAGATATAGATAAATCAACAGATTTTTTAATAGATATCATATTCTTCACATCTACCTTTATCCTGTTTTCTCCATTGCACACCTCTCTGGACAACCTGTTCAAGTGTTTCACCATCTTCCTAGTAAGGAAATTCTTTCTTATCTCCAGCCTAAATATCCCCTCTTCCAGTTTGCATCCATTACTCCTAGTACTGCCATCCTGGACTCTATAAAACAGACCTACCTCAGCCTTTCTGTAGACCCCCTTCACACAATGAGAAGCTACTATGAGGTCCCCATGAGCGTTCTCTTCTCCAGGCTGAACAATCCCAACTCCTTCAGCCTGTCCCCAAAAGGGAGATGTTCCAGGACTCTGATCATCTCTGTGGCCCTCCTCTGGACTCTCTCCAACAGCTCAAAGTCCTTATGTAGAGGGTTGCAGAGCTGGACACAGTACTCCAGGTGGGGCCTCCCCAGGGCAGAGTTCCTCCTCCCTCCTTTATACATGTAGTGGGTGGAAAAGAGGAAGTTTTATTGGTTGGATTATTTGGTTTGTTTTTGGTTTTTTGGTTTTTTTTCCTAGGGAGTACAATTTTGGTGATGATTTTGTAAAAAAAAAAGATACTTTACTGTGATTAAAGCCCTCTTTTTTAAATGGTAGATTGTTTATAACTTTCCAGTTAGAATCTGTCTTTTGGATGGCTGCACTGCTGACGAAAGCTACTGGCAATAGAGCTCTCTAACACTCAACTGCTAGTTTATTAAAAGAATAATAGGAACAGATGTTTTCGATTCACAAAATGCATCAGGGAACTGGTACATCTACTTGTTATTTCAATTCCTTTGAATTTCAGTGAACTCATTTTGGGGGCTAGGTTTTCAAAAGACCTTAGCCCACTGTCGCCTCATTGTTCTCAGTTTGAACTGATGGATGATGAACGTGTTTGAAAACCGCAGCTTTTCATGCCTAAAGGGCTGCTGTTAACTACTGAGCTTGCTGAAGATCTGGCCCGTGTTTCCAATGTGTGAATGCTGATCATTATGGAGGATTCATCTATGCAGTCTCTGAGTAATACCCTGCATTTGCCTGTGATTGTATGTGTGATGGCTCTTTCATTTACTATTGTGTTCAGCATTTTAATTTAAATGATGCTAATAGTGCAGGATTAACTGTGGATTATGATTCCAGCGTTTACAAGCAGAAGAACCAGTTCTTTTGCTCCTACTGTCTCTCTTTCTCCTTTCTCATCCTGGTGTATAGCAGTTTGTACCCAAGACTGGCCTCGGGTTTTGATGAGGTTTCTTCTCTAAGCTGATGCAACTGCTTAGGGAAAAGGAGTTATTGAAGATTAAAAAAAGAACAGGCTGGGATCTTTTTATCTTCTGATGGCACATGTTTATGGTGCTAAAGTGATTTACCAAAACCCGTGATCTGAACTGGCTCTTGCCAGCATTGCACAGGGACCAACTCTGGTTTTGCTGTCGTTCCTCTGTGGTAGGACCTGCTACATGAGTGCTAGGGGGTTATATTAAAACCCTCATGAAGAGTGAAGAATAAATAATGCATGAGACATAAACCAGAATTGCAATGTTATGTTGATCTCTTCTGGAGGAAATTCAAATTTCTTTACAGTGAGGGTGGTGAGACACTGGAACAGGTCGCCCAGAGAGGTTGTGGATGCCCCTTTCCTGGAGGTAGTTAAAGCCAGGTTGGATGAGGCATTGATCAGCCTGGTCTACTGGGAGGTGTCGCTGTCCATTGCAGCGGGGTTGGAACTAGATGATCTTTAAGGTCCCTTTCCCCCCAAACCATTCTATGATTCTATGAAATAGCAGGATGCCAGTGCAGTTGCTGTCTTCAGCACCGGGAAAAGCCTGAGATTGCTCTTATTGAAGCATAACCTCTCCAGAAGTCTCCACTCCCAAACTGCAGATGTACTAGAAACACAAATTTGGCACGTTATGTTTGCACTTGTTTCATTGTGTAGCAACCTCGGATCGTAATGGCATGCAGCCTGTTTGCATTAGTCACTTGCTGTTGAGTTCATCTGTATTCCTTCAAATCCCTCATCTGTTGCATTTTTTTTTGTGGATTGCTTGATATTTCTAATGGCTTTTTGTTCTAGTAGCAGTCTAAAATTTACCTTTTTCTCTTTTTCCCTCCAGCTGATATTATTTCTACAGTTGAGTTCAACCACACTGGAGAACTGCTGGCTACTGGTGACAAGGGGGGTCGGGTTGTTATATTCCAAAGGGAACCTGAGGTATGTGAGTTGCTGATGTAAGTCCTTAAAAGATTGCTAAAACTAGGATTTATTTTTTATATTTCAATTGGATCTAACTAAAGAACTTGTCTATAACCTCAAGATTCTGTAAAACACTTCCTTTTTGGAAAGGAAGTGAAAGAGGGTTTACATCATTTATTCAGTAGCTTGCTTTTCCAAACAAAAAAGCCTTCAAGGCTAAGATAAAAGACGGTGGGTTTTGGTTTATTTGTGCATTGTTGTAATTAGAAAAAGAAGAGACTTGGGATCTTTTATCTTCTGATGACAATTTTATGGTGCTGGATTGATTTTACCAAAACCAATGATTTGAATGAGCTCTTGTGAGCATTTTCCCATTTGTCAGAATCATTCCATTTAAAACAATATCTTTACTCTGATACTTTTATGTTTCAGCTTTTTATTCAGTCCACCTGAAATATATTTGTAGAAAGCTTTCCTGGATGATTGTCATTTCTTCAAAAATTCTGCCATTTATTAAATGTTGCTTCAGTACTTGCAGGAAACTAATCTGTCTATATCATGTTTTCCATGAGAAATTAAATTGAATTTTCAATGTTTTTATATTTATAAGGCTGCTCGTGCATGTTTCCTAAGGGATAGGGATATATTGTCATCGTAAACCACAAATTTTCATTGTTCTTATTCTCCGCAGAGTAAAAATGAGCCTTACAATCAGGGGGAGTACAATGTTTACAGCACTTTCCAGAGCCATGAACCTGAATTTGATTATTTGAAGAGCTTGGAGATAGAAGAAAAAATAAACAAGATCAAGTGGTTGCCACAGCAAAATGCAGCTCACTCACTTTTATCAACAAATGGTAAGATAGATGAGGGTCCATAAGACACGTTTGCTTTTTGCTCTGCTGCATTTTTGTGGCGTCTCTATGTATTTGTTCATTTTAATCTATTCTTTCAGTAATTTCCTCTTTCAGAGTTTACCAAGACTGTCATGCTGACTCTTGGTATCTGTTATTTATGTATTTTATTCATAGGCCTAGAGTTTTTCATCTTGCCTCTCCGTAGCCATTTAGAGAGCTATCCATTTTAGCCATTAGCATGTGGCGCTCTCTTGAAATGGATTTTGTGACAAGGCATCACCTTACTCAGCAGCCTTGTTTCACTGGGAATTTACAATTTTGTCTGCAGTGTATGTCACAACTCATATTCTTTCTGTATGTGCAGATGAATGTAGGTGAGAGAGATGAATTTCTTTTCCTTCATTACCATCAGAATGCTTTGTTTAGTTCTGAAGAGTTAGGCAAATTTTTGGAAGGCAGTTAGGAATCACGATGGGATACTGATACTGACTCATCTTTCAAACATGCTTAAGGGCTGTTGATTAAAAAAATGAGATATTATTGCTAAGAGGGGATATGGAGATGTGACACAAGGGCAAGCGGGGGAAAATGAATGGAGCCCAGCACATACAGGTGAGATTTAGGAAATATTTTGACACCCACAACCTCTATTACTGCTGGTGATGCATGAGCCAAAAATACCTGATTTCTGAGATTGTGTTGTAATCAGAGGAGGATTTTTCTTGTAGAAGTTGGAGTACGATTTGGAATTGCTGAGAGAAAAATAGCAGAATCTCACATTCATTCTGAAGTTTGCTTTAGGGCAATGTATTAATTTCTAGTTGAAATTTATAATTGGACCAATTCACAGTAGATAGCAAATTATTTTAAGTTTTGTAGTCTGTTTTCCTTGAAATTGTCTTTTGGCTTTTTTGAAGGCACTTTTGCAATATTTGAAGTGAAAAATATGTGTTATAGCCATGTGATTTGTTCTAGTTTAGTGACTAGTCAGCTGATTATGGATTTTGGGAGATCCCTTCTTCATTTCTGCTTTGATGAGAATATCCCTTCTTCTTCAGATGACTTTAACTAAGAGGTTTATTAACTAAGTAGTTTATTAAAATTAAACCCCTCCCTTGAAAACACTGTGGAATGTAGCTGAGTCCTCAGATATGCTGCTTTTACAGCTGGCCTAATAGATCTTTATATCGATTTTCTAGTTGATACTAACATGGGAGGGAAGAAAAGAAGAAATAATCACTCTTGGTGTTACAGTGGGTTAAAGACAGTTGCAGCAGCCACTGTCTAAGTTAGGATCTAGGAAAATACTTTGGCTTCTGTTTTCCCTTCTTCTTAACTCTGGAGCATCGCTGCAGACCTCATTATGATGTGGATAACAGAAGTGGTACCACTGTCATAGCCTTTGGATTTTGACTTTGAAATAATAAAACCTTTTCTGTGTTCCAAGGAAGATTCCTAGCTTCCTGGCACAGCAGGGTTGAAGTCTGAAGATTCATCTGGTGGTGTAGTTGTAACTTAGGACACAGGAGGCCCATGATTAGTTCTTTGCAGTCTCACACATGACCTGTGGTAAATCATTGAAAACATGTATCAATTCCATGCCTATAAAATGAAAAAAAATATTTTCCCTGACTTGTAGAGAATGAAGGCTTTACCTCACACTTGCTCATAAACACCTGGAGTACCAAGAGCATCCTGGGGGTGTATTAGGAGAGCATAGTCAGTAGGTGGGGAGACATTCTCCCCCTCTACTCTGTCAGGGGACTGGTGGAGTAAGTCCAGAATAGAGCCATGAAGATAATGAAAGGATTGGAGCATCACCCTTCTGAGGAAAGACTTAGGGAGCTGGGTCTCCTTAGCTGGGAAGAGACTGAGGGGTGACCTCATTAATGTCTATAAATATGTAAAGGGTGAGTGTCAGGAGGAAGGAGCCAGGCTCTCCTCAGTGACTTTCAATGATAGGACAAGGGGCAATGGATGCAAGCTGGAACAGAGGCAGTTCCACAGAAACATGAGAAAAAAATGTAGTCAGGGTGAGAGAGCAGTGGCACAGGCAGCTCAGAGAGGGTGTAGGGTCTCCTTCTCTGGAGACATTCAAGCCCCACCTGGATGCCTTCCTATGTGACCTGGTCTGGGTGTTCCTGCTCCAGTAGGGGAATTTGACTAGATGATCTCTTGAGGTCCCTTCCAATCCCTGACATTCTATAATTCTGTGCTACTGCATTACATTTACTAGTTTCTGAGCCTGATGTTTATTGCAATTTTTGTTACTTTACGTAGTTTCTAAATCATTTTTGGTCAGAAAAATAACTGTGAAAGAGCAGCCTTTCCACAGGCATGGGTGGAGGGTGCCCGTTGGATTTGCTGGGAGGAGCATCCCTGTTAGGGAAAATGGAGGAAGAATCTGTCTAAATCTCACCCTCTGTGTGAGAGACTTGACAGGACAGCATCCACTCAAATCTGTTTCTGTGTTTCTAAAGAGAATTTTGTCTGAAACTGCTCCTGTGCAGGTCACCTCTCTCAGAGGAGATGCCAGTTCCTTCCAGTTCACACATTATCAGCAAGTCATCAGTTAAGCTTTTATTAATGGAAGCAAGCTTAATTAATGGAGGCAAAAGGAAACCACTAAGGCTTTTGAATCCCACTGTGGAGTTCCAGCATTTTGCAGTTAGAAGATTTTGAGTTTGTAGTGTAAACTGAATTGATTTTGTAGTGGAATAATAAATTATTAGGATGCACTTTTACCTTTCATACCAGAATATATTAGAGAAATTTTCAATGTGAGCTCCATCAGGTAGATCAGAATTTGGCCCATACAGATCCTTTCATCTGAGGATTTATGACTGCTTACCTAACATTAATTAATTTAAACCTCACAACACCCTAGAGAGAGAATGAATACAGAACCTCACAGAGATGTTTCTATGTTTTGCTCCAAATTTCTAGGGAGTTTTTAAAGTCCAGAGGCAGATGAAGGAGAGGAAAACCAACACATGTAATAGACTTAGTTCTAATAAAGCAACTTTCACTCAGTAAAAGGATAGGTTTATCAATGGGAGTCAGCTCCAGCAATGGAAAATTGTTTGGATTTTTTTTTCTAATTCATTTTACAATGCTGTATGTATAAGTTTTTACAATAGATAAGTAGGAATTAGCTTTTTACATGTAATAAAATTCCCAAGTGGGTGACATGCCACGTTTGTATTCTTAATAATTAATTAATGTGACAAATACAAATGAATTGCATTGAATATTTAAACTCTAGACTGTGTTCAGAACTTCCATTTTCTGACATACTTGTTCCATCATTGTATTCTTCCCCTGCCGTGAAAAAAGGAGAGTTTAGATTTAATTCCATTCTGTGTAAGATTAATATATTTTTCTCCCCATTTCTTTCTCTTACCCCTACAACACACCTTACTCAGGATTTTTAGTATGTTAATGCTTTCCCTTTAGAAGGGAGAAATGTCTCATATCCACAGCCTTTCATTTGCTGGAGTTCCTTATGTTACATCAATACACCTCTGCCCAGTTCTCACAATGGACCTGGCAGGTTCCATTGGCCTGTCTGTCCACTCCATGCTCTTCTTTTTAACAAGTAACTGAGAAAAATGGCTTTAATATCAAGATTATTTCCTTGCAAAGTCAAATTGAGCTTCAGCAGTGGGTGTTTTTAGCCCAGTCTGTCTGCATACTGCCAAGATGGACACAAGAGCAGCATGTGCTCCACATGATGTGTCAGCTACCAGGAACCTCTGGCATGTCTTGAAGGTATGGGATGTGCTTTATGAGCCTTTTCCTTGTTGGCGAAGTTTTCTAGTTGTGCAAAATCAAGTTACTCAGGCTGTTTCAGTATGAGACTTGTCTAAATGAAGGTGTAGAAACTTCTTGAAGGAATATATTGTGAAAGGTGAGTGACCTATACTGACAGTTGCTTGTTTGTTTTTCTTATTAAAGATAAAACAATCAAGCTATGGAAAATTACTGAAAGAGACAAGAGACCAGAGGGGTACAACTTAAAAGATGAAGAAGGAAAACTTAAAGATCTTTCTACAGTAACATCACTGCAGGTAAACTACTGTCTTTGTCCAAAATCTAGTTGTTTCTGTATGAAAAAGGAATACAGGGGCACTAACACAGATTTAAATATGTACCTAATGCTAAGCATATGAAAGATAATTCTTATTGAGGTTTTAGCTGCTCAACAATGTTCTTGAATGTCACCTGTTTTCAAGTCACAAATGCTCCATTATATGGTGACTAACACAAATATGTTTACAGTTTCACTCTTCCTGATGAAATTCTCTCAGTGTGATTTAACATGCTGTCACACAGGATTCTTTGTCCTGGTGTGCTGGAAGCAAGAATGCAGAAGCTTGTAATTAATATTAAATGAATGAGTGTTCTTGCCTCACTCGGAGCAACTGAGTTAAAGACATTGCACCAAATTTCAGCCTCATCTTTATTTCAGTAGTATAAAAGAATTATCTCTTATCTGTCTGAAGAGTGGGATTTGCAGTAGTCTCTGCTCCAGTGAATGACAGGTTCTGTACTGCTGAGCAGACATAGCCATTGAGCTCATCTAAGCCTCTACAGCAATGTATTAAACCTGCACTCCCAGGCTTTAATGGTTGAAAAGACACCAGATGTTTTGCCAAAAGAAATGGCTAAAGTTTGGACCTGAAAAGATATGTTGTATTAATGCTAGTATTTATTTATTATTCAAAACAAGCAGCTCCAAAACATGTCAGTACTGTCTGTTATGAAAAAAGCCTCCAAAGTATAAAGATGTCTATATTGATGGAATATTTATCCATTCCACATGATTAGACAAACAAAACCATTCCAGAATGCTAATAGTAAAGGAATTCAAATGCTGAGCAACGTATTGTCTTGTTCCTTTAGTGGCAAGCTAAACTCAAAGGTTTAACTTCTAAAGTTTGAATTCCTCTTCAAACTGTTTTCTGGATTGATGAGTGATGGATTGTTTCTGATGCATGTTCAACAGCATCAAGTAGTCCCAGTCATGGACCACAACCTTACAGTGTTTAATGCTTGAACAATTGGGATTGAATTGACTGTGTCTTGTCATGGAAGCATGAGACTAAACCAACACAGAAGGAAATAACAAGGGTGGAATGATAAGTGATAGTCCATGGTCTTGGCTTTTCAGGAATATGTGTGTTGGAATATACACATATTGGATTTGTTTTGCAAGGCATTGAGGCTTTGAGCAACCTGGTCTAGTGGGAGGTGTCCCTGCCCATGGCAGGAGGGTTGGAATTAGATGATCTTTAAGGTCCCTTCTAACCCAAACCATTCTAGGATTCTATGACTCCATTCATTTATTACGTTCTAATGAGATTACAGCCTTTTCAGCACTTGACTTTTTTGAAAGAGAGTGATCAAGTAGCAAAATAAATATTATTATTTACAACTAATAGCAAAATGTAAAAAGCAAACAGTGAGAGCCTCCTGCACATGGGGGACAGTACCTCCTGTTCTGTGCCAGTGCCTCCCTTTCCACAATCATATTCCAGGCTTTCCAGTGCCTCCCTTCTCATATTCTAGGCTTTTCAATGTGTCCCTTGTCCACTGCCCAGGCTTTCCATTGCTCTGTATGGTTCTCCATGGCTCTCTTGTCTCTCCCACTCTCCTTGGCAGGGATGGCTTTGCCCATGGGGAAATGCACCTTCTATACACTCTTGAGAAGTTTAATAATTGCATTTTATTTTATATAATGTAGCAGTCTTTGAATGCTTGCTCTCCATTGAAACTTTCATCATGCTGGGAATAAAATCTGTTTAAAATCTTACCCCCTTTCTGGTTTATGCTTGTGGTTTCTTTGGCAGGTGCCTGTATTGAAGCCTATGGATTTGATGGTAGAAGTCACTCCCCGAAGAATCTTTGCTAATGGTCACACCTATCATGTCAACTCAATATCTGTCAACAGTGACTGTGAGACATACATGTCAGCAGATGATCTCAGGATTAACCTCTGGCATTTAGCAATCACAGATAGGAGCTTCAGTATCCTTTATTGTGATTCTATGCTCAGTGTTGATCGTATTAACGGGGCTGTTTTAAAATATTTTCCTGCAGATTTAAAAATATATCTTTACTTATCAGCATCCCTGCAGCAGCTGTAACAGAGAATAACAGAATAATCAGATACTGTGAGAGATGGCTACGAGGTTGCAAAAATCTGGGGATTTTGTGTAAAAATAAGTCCTGGAGATGGTTTAATGACAAGTAAATAGGTAACTGATGTCAGCTGAATGGTAATGCTCCACCTAATTAGAATACCCTAGACTGTTGTTTCCTGAAGGCATTTCACTCCACCTTGTCTTTCTGAAAGGTAAGTCCTTACCCTGACCATGTCCCCTAATTTCCATCATCCTGCTTCCCAGAACCCTGATGTCTGAGATGTGCATGGTCTGAGGGTAAGGCTCAGCTGCTTCATGTGAGTTGTTGTGTCTGTGATTAATGAGGTCACTGCTGTCACAAGGGCGGGTGCGATCCTGAAAGCCCCCTTATGAAATCCTTCCAGTCATCTGGGAGGCTGCCCTTTGTACTGCAACTAGGTGATCTTGGAGGAAAAGCAAAAGAAAATGGATCCAAGGAAAGTGATTTCTGTGTTTTGCTGAACATAAAGGGAAACATATTATGGGTCCAGCTCAGAATGTTGTGTCCCATTGGTGATTACCTTTTAAGTATTTCAAAAGGAGGTAGGACAGTAATTCCCAATGCTATGAGGGACTGTTAGATGTCAAAGTGAAGTTGTCCTTCTTGGGTCAAATTCCTAAAAGAAAGCAGCAGTGTGAAAAGATGCTCTGCCTGTCTCTGCTGGCTGTTTATATTTCTTCCTTCATACATCAGATCATCCTTGGAGCTTAACCCATGCTTTTATAATGTCACAGGAAACATTTTCATCAAATCAAACAACTCTGTCATTAAAAAAATGCCTTTGCAGGATCAAGTGACTGATGCCTTTACCTTGGAGATTGTACCTCCTCAATTTATTTCTGAATTCATCTTCATTTCCTGTCTTTTACTTGTCTAGATTAAGAAAGTTAAATGGTGCCCTCTTCAATGTGATTGTTTATTTAGCACCAACTACTGTAGGTAAAGATGTGACTAAAGCCAGGGGGGCACTCTTCTTGCTCACCCGGTAGCAGAAGGAATTTTGTGGCTGGATGCCAGAATGGGTTCAAGAGAGAGGACAAAGTTAGTTAGGCTGTGTCCACTCCTGTGGACAACATAAGCTGTGTCTGTCATATGTTTCCAAAACAGTTCATCAGATGGATTATTTCAACATAAAAGCTTTCCAAAAGAAGAAGAGATACTAAATACCATTTGTATTGGGGAATTGTCTGGGAGACAACAGCCTTGAGAAGTCTCAGAGGGGACCTCATAGTAGCTTCTGAATACCTGAAGGGGGCCTACAGAAAGGCTGGGATAGGATTTTTTAATAGGGTCCAGGATGGCAGGACTAGGAGTAATGGATGCCAAGTTGGAAGAAGGGAGATTTAGGCTGGAAAGAAGAAAGAAGTTATTTCCTTTGAGGGTGGTGAGACACTGGAAGAGGTTGCCCAGAGAGGTTGTGGATGCCCCCTCAGTCCCTGGAGGTGTTTAAGGCCAGGGCTGAGGCATTGAGCAACCTGGTCTAGTGGGAGGTGTCCTTGCCCATGGCAGGGGGTTGGAACTACATGATCTTTAAAGTCCCTTCCAACCCAATCCATTCTATGAAGAAGGGGATGAGCAAGTTAAACTTTCATCAGCCTTTCTCCAGGTATCTTTATCCATGCAGAACCCTGTAAGTCACAGTAAAATTGCAGTAAAATTCAGTATATTTCAACAATCACCCCACAAAGAAGCTGCATTTCTGTCGTACAAAACACTCTCTTACATAAACATCCCCTTGAATTAAATGAGATTCTGGGGAAAAACATTGGAGATGCGGGTTGCAATTAGTACTAGACATATTAAGATGAAAAAATCCTGCCAGGCAAACAGTTTAAATTATAAATGAATGTTGCAGGTCTTGGTGCCTCCAGCAACAGACTGGGCAGGACAGGCAGGAGGAGGCTCAGGCACTTTCCAAAATGCTTGCTTCACATCTTTGCAAAATGGAAATGAAGCATCTCACTGTTTTACATGCAGGGCTCGATTCCTTGAAATAACAATAAATTGAAGAAATTTTGGTCTGAAGTAACGTTTGTTAATAAGGGATCTATCTGGCAGTGATGTGTGTTTGTCTTTCCACTTTCTCTCAGAGGCAGCACGGCTTGGTATAATTAAGTACAATCTGTTTACCCAAGAGGCTGGTTGTGACAATGACACAAACAGCAAATACAGTGGCAGAGTTTCTGGACGTTCAGCTCATGCAGGAACATCTTTTCAAATTGCCTGGGAAGTGTTGGAGACAGAAGGGATTAGCAGCACGATGGTGTTTCCTGGGTAGAAACATTTTGTTTTGTGGAATTGTGTTTGCAAATGGTTGTGTTATGACCATAATTTGAGCAGTTTTACAAATCATTGAGGGTTCTTCTTCCCTTTGAAAATGAAATGGCAAAGGGATGCAGATCTGAAGTTAATTCTCTTTCTATCTCCCTTGGAAAACATTTTAAATCAGCTTTGCAGAATTTGACCAGAATATTTGCCTGAGGTAAGGGCAAATAAAATGCAATCAGTGGTTTTCTGGTTTGCTCCTGCATTAGCATAAATGCAAACTGGGGTGAAAAGCACTTTTACGATATGGCTATGGAAATTTTTTGGGGATACAAATTAGAAGAGGGGAGATTCAGGGTAGGAGTTTTCTTATGGTGAGACGCTGGATCAGACTGCCCAGAGAGTTTGTGGATGACCCCTCCCTGGAAGTGTTTAAGGCCAGGGTGGACAAGACACTGGGCAGCCTGGTCTAGTGGCAGGTGTCCCTGCCCATGGCAGGGGGATTGGATGATCGTTAAAGTCCCTTCCAACCCAAACCATTCTATGATTCTAAGACTTCAGTAAATTGCTTCCCACCTCCAAGCAGATCTGCTCAGTGTGGTTTGGGCAGGAGGAGGAAAGGGAGAGGAGGAAAAGGTGAGAGAAAAGGAAGGAGGAAAGTCAGCTGGTAAATAATTCCACATATGAGGCTTTTCTTTGCTAAAAGGCTTGATGGGTTTGGTTGTGTTATGGAGAACGAGAGTCAGTGTATGTAATTATGGATGATACTCTTCACTGGCAAAGAAATGAGGTGAAGGTTACTGTATTTGCTAATGTTTGGTCTGAAATGGCTTAGCAGCACTGCCCATAGCTTAAGCCTTTAGATAAGTCATCTTTGGGCACGGGGAAATGGGAAAACAGGGCTGCTGGAGGCGTACTGATAAGGCTTGCTTCACATCAGCAGCAATCTTTGGGCTATCTAGCTCCACTAAATATCCTTTATGAGAATGTATTTGTATTGCTCACAGAACTATGTAGCTCATAGCACTTGAACTCCCTTCATTTCCTGGTAGTGCACTATTTCACTCTGGAGGCTCTCATGGCATTGCTATGGAAACAGCATCTCTGTTTCCAGCGTGTGCTCATCTTGAGACTCATCTTCACTAAAATACTCATTTCTCAGGCAGATCAATATAGTCCAGGGTTATCCTGTTTTAATAAAAAATTCCTTCTTCCACATCCCAAAAGGGTTAAGCTAATTAGCAAATCACCATAGGGCCTCCTGATAGTCTAATGTATTCCAGGGTTTGAAGCACATTGTTCATGGTCAGATTGTTAGGCACTGCATCTTGGGGAAATTAATTTGCTTAAGAAGTAAACAACAATAAAAAAGAGGTGGAAAAGACAAAATAACATGGCACTTTGATAGAGACCAAGTCTGTGGCACTGAGCATAGTGGATATATAAGGCATATATAGTGCTGAGGGAGATGGCTGGCCTTATGCAATTCCTGCCACCTGCCTCAGTGCTAAGCATTTAAATGCTAAGCTGAAAGCAAATCTGCAGTATTCTCTTGGCATTTGCAGAGCTGGAAGCTGGCAAGTCAAAACCCTCGAGTGAGCTAAGGTGGTTTCTATAAAAATTCCTCTGCCAGGATGACTGTGCACAAGCTGGGAGCACCATGAGGATGTTTTTTCTGGACTCACTCTCAAAAAAATACCTTTACTATGTGAAAGCCTGCTGCCTTCTCCTGCAGCACTGCTTTCCTCCAGCATACACTTGATGTTTGAGGAGATGGCAGATATTATTTCTCTTGAGAGAAATAATGCTCAGTGCAAAGCATTTTAGCTCTTCTATCAAGAAAGATCCTGGCAATCTGTACTTAAAAAGTAGATATTATACCATGGAGTCATATTCTGTTTCTGCCAGCAACGTTTGAGTGGCTTTTTCTCAAATTTATGTTCTTTTATTCTTTGCTTTCCAGTCTTTCCTCCCACATGTGTGGTCTCTGTCTTCAAAGGAGAAATGAAAGTTAAAATCAGGGCTGCAGAGGATTGCAGAGGGGCTGTGTACCATGTGTTCATGGTTTGTTGATCTCTTTTAAAAAGTCTGACTATTGATAACCCTGTGTTCATGGTTTGTTGATCTCTTTTAAAGTCTGACTATTGATAAATGGTTACTTTGCTCTTCTAATGAAAACATACCTATGTTAACTACTGAGGGCAAAAAAAAGCTATTTTTCAACAAGATGATTAGATTCCGGATTGATCTAGTAATTATTTTTAGTCCCCAGTTTCTCATCAAGGGAAGACTCTGACCTTCTATTAAAAATAGGAGTTGACACTAGTAAAACACTTAGCTCACATCTGAGTGCTGGCAACTGGAGGATTTCTCTGGGTTTTTTAATGTTGCCTTATACTCCAATTAGAGGCAAACTACTAGAACTGCTGACTAAGAGTGTAGTGGTTAATTTTGACTTGCTTTAAAAGGTGCTTCAGAGAATTATTGTAACAGTGAGAAGCCATTCTGGAAGGATTCTTCGCACAAAGTAATACAGAATCATAGAATACTATCATTGAATGGTTTGGGTTGGAAGGGCCCTTAAAGATTATCTAGTTCCAGTCCCCCTGTCATGGGCAGGGACACCTCTCACTAGATCAGGTTTCTCAGTGTCTTGTCCAACCTGGAATTCCTATGTACAGCCTGGCTTTAAATACCTCCAGAGAGGGTACATCCACAACCTCTATGGGCAACCTGTTCCAGTGTTTCACCACCCTCACCTTCATATGAGCAATTCTCAGTAGTTTTTGGATGCACCAAAAAGCTAGAGGATGAAGTTCTGTTTTTTAAGGAGGCATTTCATATCTGACTAGAGCTTTCATGCTTTTTCCATATTGACTTAAAGATTAATGAATACATCGAGCTTTGAAATGGTTGCTTCAACTGAGTTCTTCCTTACAGTATTTTTGGGCTTTTTCAATTCTAATATTGTCCTTTCATTCTAATTCCAATATTGTCCTCTTCTTTTCCTCTCGTTGGTTTTCTACAGAAATACATCCTTGGTTGCATGAAAGTAAAAAAATACTTTGTGTTTCCCTTTGTTGTTTAGAACTTCTTTTTGGGACTTTTCTTGGTTGTTTAGAAATTCATCATTATGCTGAGAAGCTCTCAAATAATGGTATTTGAAATAAGACCCTTTGGAATTGAAGACATGGAATGACAGTGAAGTGGTTTTGATACCTTGAATTTCCAAATACCAAACTTATGGATCATCCTAGGAGATCCAAGAGCTAGGAAGGGGACTGAATCCTTATTAGCCAATGTAAGAATTAAAGTAAATTTCATCAGTGCTTTTTGTGCTCAAAAAAGGCACAGTGAAATGCATTTTAACATCTTTTTATATATATATATATTTATGTATTTTTTTTCATGTATCTGCTTTATATATTTGCAGTATTAAGCCTCAAATGGTGATAGTTTCACCCAAGTCTAGAAACCACTTTATTTGAATTATAAATATTATCTACATCCCACAACTTACTTATGTGTACGAGCAAAGGTAGGCAGAGTTCTAGTGCCAAAATTGTCCATTCACTGTAGAAAGACTATTTTAATATTTAGTGAACCAGAAAAAGACAGCTCTTACCAGAGTATAACCCAGTTATCATTTTAAGGGAGTTGTTCAGCAGTATCACTAGATATCAATGAGCAAATAAAGCCTGATTTTTCTTTAAGCTGTTTTAGATTCTGTAGGGGTCCACACTAATTGGATATGTAATACTGGATAAATAATAATTAAGAAGAATATAAAAGGAGGAAAGAATTCTCTCACTGCCAGACTGGGGACCATGCTGGCTCCGTGGGTGTGTAATTAAACAATGCATCAGGCACCTTTTCTTCGTAAGCTCTGTATTCAAACAGGCTAGAAAGTAAAGAATTTTAATCTTTAAACAAAATATCTCACTAGAGTAAGGATTTTAGAGATGCTGTAGCTGGGAAAATCCTTGGTGTGTCTTTTGGCCATCTGTTAGGAATAACCCAGTAGTGATTCTCTTGCTAAAATCAAACAAGGAATATTTTTAGTGCCAACTGAGGAGTAAAAATGATTAAATAGATAAGGAAACTGAACTTTATAGAATCCCCATAGTAAATGGGAGCTTTTCATGAACTCTCAATAGACTCATTTGTAAGAAAAATTCTGTGTGTCCCTAGTGCAAAGTGCCAAAAGAGAACTGCATTTCTAGGATCACCTAAATGACTTTGCCTTGCAGACGCCAACATAGATACAGCTTCTACTGGAGCTGAAGTGGTTCATCTGCTTCTGTTGAGGAAGAGCTCCTTCCAGTTTGAGCATAGGATTATTTCTCATTATGTATAGATTTTATCAATTGTAAAATATCTTTATTGAGTACAGTTTTCAAACTTTTCAGAGCAGAAGCAGCTGTGTGTTTATATGCCGTTTTGTAGTCTTTAAAACTACCTGCTGAAATTCAAATAATAAAGAATAATTACTGTAGTAAGACTGTATGACTGGGGATTATAGGGGCTTTAGGGATTTCTTTTTCTTTCAAGAAATACAGAGAACTCTCAGCATTTTGTGGGACACTTTTAAGTACAGATTTAGAGAGCTCTGAAAGCTATGAATAAAACTGCAAAAGTGATCTTTTCAAGACTTGCGGTTGATTTTGTTTCTTGTGAGAGGATAGTTTATATAGGGAAGGGAAGGCTCCATGGAGACCCCATTGCAGCCTCCAAGGCTTTGCTGCAGGCTCCAGCAAAGCCAGAGAGGGGCTGTTTGCCAGGGCATGGAGCAATGAGATGAAGGGCAATGGTTTGAAACTAGAGCAGGGCAGGGTTAAGTGAGACATTAGGAAGAAGTTCTTTGCCATGAGGATGGTGAGACACTGGAAGAGATTGCTCAGAGGGGTGGTGGAAGCCCCATACCTGGAGACATTCAAGGCCAGGCTTGCTGAGACTCTGAGCAACCTGATCTAGTGCAGGATGTCCCTGCTCACCACAGGGGGTTGGACTAGACGGCCTTTGAAGGTCCCTGCCAACCCTATGATTCTATGATCCTTGGCAGAAACAATGGCTTTTTAACTCTTCTCATTGCCTTAAATGGACTCCTGTCTGAGGAACTGGGCTATCAGCCAGAGAGAATTGGATGGTGGAGCACAGTCAATGGCCAAAGGAGTGATATCAGAGCCAGTTAAAAAGTGTTTCAGCCTTGAATTGCTGGTTGTGACCCTCCTGCCTGCCAGCTCAAATGCACATTGCAGCAAAAGCAAACAAATACATGGCTGGAGCATCAGATCTCAGTTTCTTCAGTGCCTTGGTGCTGTGCTATGAAAATATTCCCTATCTAGCCACCCTCCAGTAATAAATCAATTGGGAGAGTTGAGCCTGGCTGTGAAAATCTAATTATAGCTGAAGCTTTTGCATTCCTGGCAAATTCTGGCCTTTTTCTTTTTCTGGAGCTGCTTTTAAAGAAGTTAATTTAAAGTGATTTGAGCATAGCTGTAGTCTTGGGATAATTGCTGCACTACAGATTTATTGTTTAATAAAAATATTACTTCATTAATCAGAATATGTAATTTTCTTAGTTATCACTCCTGTCTGTGCACAAGTTGAATGAAGGAGCATGTAATTATGTTACCCTTTTAATGGGTTTCTTTATCTAACCCTCTGTGTTCTCTAATGCAGTTGTCCCCAGATAGAATGGTTTAGGTTGGAAGGGACCTTAAAGATCATCTAGTTCCCAACTCCACTGCCATGGGCATGGACACCTCCCCCTAGACCAAGTTGCTCAAAGCCTCATCCAGCTTGGCCCTAAAACACTTTGAGGGAGGGGGCATCCACAACCTCTTTGGGCAACCTCTTCCAGTGTTTCACCACCCTCACAGTAAACAACTTCTTTCTTCTAACCACCCTAAATCTCCCCTCTTCCAATTTGCATCCATTACTCCTTGTCCTTCTGTAGGCCCCCTTCAGGTATTGATAAGTGACTATGATGTCCCCCTGAGCCTTTCTCATCTCCAGGCTGAACAACCCCAACTCCTTCAGCCTCTCCTCATAAAGTAGGTGCTCCAGCCCTCTGGATGAGGCACTGAACAACTTATGATTCTATGATTCTATATCACATCACAGCAAAGTAACCCTCATGTTTTAGTGCCATGTGGTTGCAGTCAGGGTAGCTGTTCCTGTGGAGATGGGTTACAGAATTCAGTCCAAGATTTATTGTCTTACTAATTTTATTTCTTCAGCTGATGAGTTTTAATCAGTATGGTGTAATTCTGGAAGCTTTTAAATTGCGTGCTTCTGTTTCCCTCTGGATTAATTTCTCACTGAAGCATTTTAAAAATGAGCCATTCTCTACTGTCACAGGTGCAGGTGGTGTATCCAATTCGAAAAACACCTATTATGAATTTATTGAAAGTTAGACAAAAAGACCATTTACACAGTTCTAGGTACAATTATAGGAAAAGATAATGTATAAATAATTTAATCAGCCTTGCCAGAGGGGAGAATTCTTTTAAATGAGTCTAATTATTCTCACTCCCATGTGAGTTTGGACTTGCAATTAACCTTGCAAAGCACAATCCTTAGCAGAGTATTAACATAAAGAAGAGAAAAATATAACTTGATTTGCTCATTGGATAAAAAATTTTGAAGAGTATTCCATACACGAATGGAGGTGTTATGAAATCACATGGTCAGCTTGGGTAATATAAATGCTGCATTCTGTACCTCTGTGCTCTAGCTGAGTTCTTAAAACCTGAGAGTGTGGAGGGTTTTCTCACTGTTAAAGGTATTTCTTAAAGAGGACATTTCACTTTTCTGTTGTAACATGTGCCAGCAATGTGCCCTTGTGGCCAAGAAGGCCAATGGCATTGTGGGTTGTATTGGAAGGGGCATAGTCGTAGGTTGAGAGAGATTTTCCTCCCCCTCTGCTCTGCCCTGGTGACATCACATCTGGTCCAGTTCTGGGGCCCTCAGTTGAAGAAGGACAAGAACTGCTGGAGAGAGTCCAGCACAGAGCCACAAAGATGATGAAAGGGATTGGAGCATACCCTTTCTGAGGAAAGACTGCCTAGAGAGGGTGTGACTTGTTCTGGGTGTTCCTGCTCTGGCAGGGGGAACTGGACTAGATAATCTTCTGAGGTCCCTTCCAGTCTTCGATATTCTGAGATTCTGTAACATGCAATGGCAGGGACTGCACTTTAGTAGTGCTGAGTGAGTAGTGCTGTGAATTTGTGATGGTAAAGTATGAACTTTAGCAAAGTTACAAGACCACAGTTAAGAATAAGAATGTTTTGACTGTTTTCATACTGGTTACAAGATGTGTAATTTTTCTGGAAAGAGTGCACACCAAGCAAAGGAGCAGGCTTACAGCTGTGAATATTGAAACCCTTCCCCTTGGAGAATGATCTTGGGCTTTCAAACTCCTGGAATCTGAATTTCTCAGCAATGAGACCAAACAGATCAGTGTTTTTGTAAATCCTCTCACAGAATTTAAAGAACCAGATAATAAGTCTTGCCCAGATTTTAATAATCTGTCTTAAAAATTTAATTGAGATGATGTGGAAAATTTTCACTTTGGAGTTTTTCATGAGAACTGAATGTGTTCCTCATGTTCTGAAAATAGTTTTATTTGACTACTTCCTTAATGACAGTGCAGGGAAGGGAAGAGCATTATGCTCTAGAAGAGCTGAGATTTGAAAAAAGTAAGTCCTTTATGACTTGAATTGTTACTCTAGTGCTAATATAGAATTGCTCTGCTCTGCTGGGCTATGACCTGGGGCTTTCTGCAAGGTAGATGGAAGAAAAGGAAAGAAAAATCTCCACCACTTTGCTTCAAACAGCACATGCCCTTGAGCTGGAAGTTCTGCATCTGCCTCTTAATATGCAGATCTTCATCAGCTTCTTGGGATTTTAGCAATTATCAAGAAGAACTCTTGATGATAATACCTTGTAGTGCTGAAGTTTTTCTTCTAAGATGGAGTTTATGAAATCATGTAATTTGTGCTTCTCCATACTGTGGTGGACTGGATTCAGTGAACCAAGAAGGTCCCTCTCAGTTCTTTTAAAAATATCTCCTTGATTTCAGGAAAGCAGATTTGTTGATGGTGAGATGATATTGCTTTAGTTTATAATTTGACCTTGCCTTACTGTGTTCAAATTGCAAACTTTTAATGGTTTTAAACTAGAGTAAGCAGCTTTAGCTTAGAAATTAAGAAGTTCATGAGGGTGGTGAGAGGTGAGACACTGGCCCAGGTTGCCCAGGCTTGCTGAGGCTCTGAGTGTGTTGATCTAGTGCAGGATGTCCCTGTCACTGCAGGTGTGGGATTAGATGGCCTTGGAAGGTCCCTTCCCACTCAACACATTGTCTAATTCTATGATTCCATCACAGTGAAACTCTTTTTTCATGGCTAGTTCTGTCTGAGTAGCTGTAAAGTGTTCTCATGCTGTTTTCTCTTTACAGCTTAGGCTGTAATCCTAAATTGAGTTAAGAAATCTCAGAAGTCCACAGAACTGTGTTGGGGTTACTTAGTCTCTTCTTTGTATGCTGTTTGTACTTGTGTTTTATATTATGAGCAATCCCTTTATGTTTGCACAGCACTTACCATAATTATCTACTACTTGGCCTTCCACACAGAGCCACAAGTTCACAGTAGATTTTGCCCTTTATGTATTTCATAATCCTGATATGAGGAAAGAAGCAAGCTGTCAGAAGTCTTTGTACTGCTATAATGACACTATCTAAACAACTTGCATGGAGACATTTTCTTGCCAATCAAAATCAGGCCACTTAAATGGATATTTTCAGCAAATCACAACCTTTATGGGTCTGTTGACAGAACTCCCAACTCCAGGATGCTCTCTGAAGATTGCCATAAAGCCCAAGGAATTATAAAAGGAGTCAGGCTGACATTCTACTACTAAGTACTCTTTGAGTACAGATCAATACCTTGCATTAGGTCCAAGGAAGCTTGAAGGAGCTGCGAGTTGTGCAGTATTTTCTGCTTTCATGGTTCAGAAGAGTCAAATGCCACAGACAATGTAATTGCAACTCTCCAGGCTGTTAATCTCACCCATACACTACCTGCTTTTAATGGAGATCTGGGCGAATGCTGTGTGCTAAAAGGCATCCACACTGTGGGCTATTAAGGATGCTTAGAATATAAATACTGGGTTTCTCTTTGCCTAGGGTAAAGCACTGTAATTTGAGGAAAAGGCCAAACCCATTAACTTATTGACAATCCATTCCTGAAAGCCTTGACTCTTGGGCGAGTCTGAAAGAAAGAGATTCAGAAGTTGTACCCCCTCCAATGCTGTCCTTACTGTCCTGACCTTCCTGTGGCAGAATTGTCATTCAGTGGTGGCAGCAGATGGTGCATTTTTCAGGAGCAAGGAGAAAGGATGGTTATTGAAAAGTGAGGACTTGGTTATTTCTTTCATAATAAGACTGATGGCATCACATCATGATGCTGATGGAGCTGTTGAGCTCTTGGAATGAGTCCAGAGGAGGGCCATGAAGATGATCATAGGGCTTGAGCACCTCCCTTATGAGGGAAGGCTGAAGGAGTTGGGGTTGTTCAGCCTGGAGTACAAAAAAGCTGAGGGGGGACCTCACAGTCACTTGTCAATACCTGAAGGGACCTACAGAAAGGCAGGAGTAGGACTTTTTAACAGGGTACAGGATGGCAGGGCTAGGAGGAATGGATGCAAATTGGAAGAGGGTAGATTTAGGCTGGTTAGAAGAAAGAAGTTGTTTACTGTGAGGGTGGTGAGACACTGGAGCAAGTTCAAGGCGTGGTTGTGGATGCCTCCTCCCTGGAAGTGTTTAAGGCCAGGCTGGATGAGGCATTGAGCAACCTGGTCTAGTGGAAGGTGTCCCTGCCCATGGCAGTGGAGTTGGAACTAGATAATCTTTAAGGGTCCCTTCCAACCCAAACCATTCTGATTCTATGCTATCAAGCACACTGGGGCCTGATTTGGTCTCTGCTCCCCTGATGGGAGTCTGCAACTGCAGACTGGAAACTGCAGCCATTTGGATTTAATTCCCTCAAACTGGTGCCCGTCATGAGAATGATATAACCACCATGTAGGAAGTGTAAAACTGGAAGGGCTTGATTTGTAAGCATCACAGCTCCCTCCTTGTAATGAAAATAGTGTGCACTAAATGACTAGCAGAGGAAACCACTCACAGAAATGCTTGTAATAAAAGTCTAAAGCCTCAGAAGGGCCACACTAATCAATTACCTAAACTGAAGCCCTGGCAGCTTCTATAAATTGCTATTGATTTCAACTACTAGTCAGTGAATCTTTCTAGGACTAAGCTAGAATGTGGGTGTGAGATGCAGACAAAATTAAGAGCTGAAACAAACCTCTGTGGAAAACAGAGGGAATGGCTATGTTTGGGAAGATATGCTCTACTGACGTTTGATTTTTGAAAGTGCTTTTAAGCAGAAACCCAAGTCCCATGCAGTGGTAAAAATGAAGTATCACATCAGCATATATTGAAATTAGAAATATGAGAATTTGGGATTTTTTTAGGAAGTTGTTATGGAAAATTCTGCCTGGCTTTCTAAAGAAAGCTTCTGTCCTTCATTGCAGTTGAACAAAGGGACAGCCAGTTAATTGTGTTTCCTGTGGCCTTCATCTGACTGTACCAGGGAATTTGTTCTTGCAGTGAATCCTCAGATTTTATAAAAAGTAATTCCTTATATAACTATATAACTTGTGAGTTGTGAGTTTGTTGTCTGCAAAATACAGCTTATAGAATTCCTTGATGATTTTGAGAAGATGAAGCATCTATTTCTGTTTTCTATTTTCACTTGAAAGAGAATTTAATGTGTTTTGAGGAGACTGCCATGTTTCCATTATCATACAAGGAAATGCATTCTGGAACCTTTTTTGCTCAGCAGGAACCCCCATGTGTTTTCAGTGTGCTCATTATACATGTTCTGGCATGAGCATAAAGCAGTCATGCTCATTTGTATTCCAGCTCATCAAGTGGAGAAGTCTGATTAATGTGAATTCTGGATCAAGGTGTGGGTCATCTTTGTAACCTGCACTAAAAGGATCTTTATGGAGTAACTTCTCCCAGAGGAGGATGTTTCAAGTAGATCGGTGGCCCAGAGGCAGTGGAACGAATCTTCTTCCTCCTGTCATCTTCATTTTAATATCAGCTGCACAACAACAGCACAAAATACTGGATTAGAACTAAACACACGATAGAAGTGAATTGTGTGCTCAGATTGCATCCCTCACACTGTGCATGATTGCAAGTTGTTAATCAAACCTTTCCTTCTGCTCTTTCCTCCTCCTTCTCCCACTGCTTTTCTTTCCTGCAGATCTTTCCCAAAAGCTTCCTTTCTCCTCTCAGTGGGATCTGTCCTGCTCTGTCTCCTTGCTTTCCTATGTTATACCTCTGTTTTTTAATAATTTTGGGAAAGCAATTTAGACACTCTTAGCCAAAATTAAAGATTACATTGCTTTAGAGTATCTTTTTTGCTTTGCCCCAAATTAATGACTACCAGTACCTGAAGGGAGTCTTCAAGAAAGCTGGGTTGGGGCTGTTTGCCAGGGCATGGTGTGACAGAACGAGGGGCAATGGTTTGAAACTAGAGCAGGGCAGGGTTAGATTAGATGTTAGGAAGAACGTTTTCCCCTTGAGGATGATGAGACACTGGCACAGGTTGCCTAGAGAAGTGGTGGAGGCCCCATCCCTGGAGACATTCAAGGCCAGGCTTGCTGATGCTCTGACCAACCTGATCTAGTGCAGGATGTCCCTCCTCACTGCAGAGGGGTTGGACTAGATGGCCTTTGAAGGTCTCTTCCAACTCAGCACATTCTGTGATTTTCTGATTTTATTGTCCTCTTCATAACTTTATCCCATTTAACTGGGGATATGGAGGGGTGACCTGGGATATCAGACACCAAGCAGTTGGATTAGGAGGAACAGACCTGCTGTTTTTTCATGAACAAAAAGATGCTTTCATTGTTTTTTCAGGTTAATGAATTAGAAGACTATCAGTTCATTGCAGGCTGTTGCTGGCACAGCAATAGTTCAACCTGCCCATAGTGCATGTATCTAATATGGACCAAAATGCCTCATTCTTGGCAATCATGTTGAAGTCAAAGCAATATGAAGATCTTTATTATTTTCTTAGGGACAATTTCTACCCTTCTACCTTTCAGGACAACAGAATTATGTCCTTGTGCACTGCCAGTGGAGAGCTCTGGTCATTCTATCTGAGGTAGCTTTGGCCCACATTCTTTTGTTAGCACTCTGAAAATGAATCATATTTTCTGGGGGACAATGGGAGTCAGATGGACTTGTATTTTGGATGTGAGCTGGGGAAGAGGGATTGTGCCCTCCAGAAGGTGTGATTGCAGAGAAGCCATTAGTGCAGGAGCAACTCTACAGATTTATGTCATTAGAATACTTTTCCCTTTAGCGATGAAACTTTCATTTTATCAGTTCCTGACAGATTCCCTCTTCTTTGAGCTCTTCGAGTTCACCAAAGGGCCTGTTTCTGAAGCACACTGTCTGGTCCAATTTTTAAATATTTTTCCATCCACGAGACATGCTTAAAAGAGAGGAAAAAGACACAAAGGGAAGATGGAAAAATAGAAATGCGAAATGTCCCATGGGAGATGCTTGCCTGAACCATGTCATGCTAGTTTAAATACATTTCCCACATGTCACATGTCAAGCTGTATTTGATTATTTTCAAATAGATGGCAAAAATCATGAGAGCAGGAAAAGGTTCTTTTGTGTGACATGTTCTTCCTTTGATACATTGGGTTCTGTAGCTGTCAAAGTAAAGGCTTTTTTCTATCTATTATTACAAATGCATTTGGGGTATATCTCTTTTGCAACTGTATTCCCTGGATTGTTTACTTCAGTGGTATAATTTTATTTTGTCTAAATCTAATGAAACAATGAATTTTCAGTGGTGCATTTTCTCTATGATCCTCAGTAGGCGGTGACATTCTTTCTCAGTGGAGATTTAGTTCACATCTGGAAATGGAGCCTGTTTCAAGTATTTTCTGCTTTTCTGGCAGGAGAATGGAATATTTAATTTCATTATTCAGCACAGGGTTATTCATTTCATGCAATGAAGAGAAATTCATCAATATTGTCTGCAGCATCCAGAAAAATGATGCTTACCATGACTTTTTCACACACTCTATTTATATTTTATATCTTTCTCATCACTTAGCAATTACTCATCTCTCTGCTGAGAGGTGAGGTTCTTGTATCGAGTTACTATAATTTCTTTGAACTCTGGAAAGCAATTCAATCTGTGAAAGCAATTGCTTCTACTTAAAGGTTTTTCTTGAGAGAGATTCACCAGATACAAATAACTCAATAAAGGTTATTATTTTTCTTTTAGGTTGATTTTCAAGAATATTTAGGGATGCTTCATAAAAGGAGCAAATCAATGTTTTTACATCTTAAAAATCATTGCACTAATATTAATCATGCTGGATTCTAGGAGATGGAAGCAAATGTGATAGTCCAAGTCAGTGGGAATGCAGCTGAAATATAAAATTAATTTATTCTCAGTTTTTATTAAATGTCATGAGATGTTCATAGTTCCGCTGGTATTTTCCTTTTTAAACCACTTGGTGTAAAAAACCAACACCATCAGTGTGCTGTATTTGTCTATGCAAAGTCATCAAGATGATTATCTCTGAATCTTTTGTATTGTGTCTAATTTTGATGCAGTGTCCCAGATCTGGGCAAGATCAAAGAAGGGAGTGTAAAGGTGGTGATGGGCTGTACCCTGTTCCCACAGAAATCAATTAAAGGTCTTCCATTTGGGAAGTGGGTACGGTGGGAACGAGACAGGCTCAACAACACGATCTAATAATTTCTCTTGCCATCAGTAAAACAGATTTTTCTCATTTATCTTTTCCTCTGAGGTGTTTAAATTTTGAATGTCAGCTGATTCAACTTTGATGTTTGGGGAATGCAGGCGCTGAGCTGATTTGTGGTTCGGGTGCTGAGCTGGGACTAAGTAGATCTGGGTTTGTTCTCTCATGCATTTCCCTGGTGATCTTATGCAAATCCTTTATTGCCTTGCACACAGCCTTCTCAGTAAAAACAGGGTAATGTTGCTCTTCTTGTTCCAAGGATTTGTTACCATTGGGATGACCTATCTACAGCAGACTGCTGAGGGCCATGGGAAGAAGTGTAAGCTTTAGAGGGCTGGAGCACCTCACTTCTGGGGACAGGCTGAAGGCATTGGGGTTGTTCAGCCTGGAGAAGAGAAGGCTCAGGAGGGACATCATAATGACTTATCAGTACTTGAAGGGGATACAGCTACCTGCTTTCTTAATAGTTTTAGAGAAGGTGAGAACTCCAAATCCCCTGTGATACCATTTCTTAGATGTCTTTGCATGGACAAATGTTGACATAGTAATGTCATCTGCTGTAGAACCATTGTTGATTACTGGCTCTTTAAGTTTGGTGTAAATGGTACTTTAAAAACACCTTACTAGTAAAAAAGTGAGTGCATTGTTATCTAGAAGCATTAAATGTATGGACATTTAGACATCAGGAAGAAATTCTTCTCTTGAGAGTGGGTGCCCAGAGAGTTGATGGAGGCACCATGTCTGGAGAAATTCAAGGCTAGGCTTGCTGAGGCTCTATGCAATGTGATCTAGTGCAGGATGTCCCTGCTCACTGCAGGGATTTTGGACTATGAGGTCTTTAAAGTTCCTTTCCAACTCAAAACACTCTATGATTCTATGATTTAGATCATCAACATTTCTTCCTAAAGGCAGTAAAAGCCATGGTTCACCTGCACACAACTGCATTTTCCTTAATGAAGCTTCCATTCAGATATTGTAGATATAAAGCCAGCCAACATGGAGGACCTGACAGAAGTGATTACAGCCTCTGAGTTCCATCCCCATCACTGCAATCTCTTTGTCTACAGCAGCAGCAAAGGATCCCTGAGACTCTGCGACATGAGGGCATCGGCTCTCTGTGACAAACATTCCAAGCGTAAGTGTGCCCCATTGTGCCCCATTGTGCCCCAGATGTCATTAAAGTCTTATAACTTAAGGACAGGATGGAGATGTGTACATACCCCAGAGCAGAGCTTCTCAGTTGCAGGCACAGTTGAAAAGAAAGCAGCGAAAGCAAGAAAATTTTCACATCTATACAAGTATTACCCATGAACTTGGTAACAATGGTGTCTGTGACTGGCTGCCTTTGTGGTTCTTCTTGCAGGAATCAACGAAGAACTCAGTTCTCTCACAAAAGAGAGATGATTCCTAACAAAAGAAATACTTGAAGGGCAGGGGAAAGAAGTTAAGTGAATGAAAATATTGTTTTTAATACATAGCTACTGCTCTAAATCCATGTAATTTTTTTCATTTAAACGGACATGAAAAATTCAATTCTGTTTTCTCAATTAAAAAGTGTCAAGGTCTTTCCTAAATATTTAGCCCAGCTCTTCCTATTTATATGATTTCAATAATATGTCTGCACAAATACAGAGTAATACTAGAGAGTAATACTAGAGAATACTAGAGAAAAAAGAAGGAAAAAGAAAATTACATTGGCATAGAATGTGTGACATGCTCAAGTGACTTTATGTAGCCTGTGAGACTTTGAGGTGGAGTTACTAATTAATGACAGTTGATATCTGAAACCTATGTAAGAACAAGTAAATGTTGAAGTTTGGGGTCTTTGTTCAATAAGGAAATGATGAATGAATGTGCATGTTCATAATGTCTTGCAATCAGCTCTCTGTATCTTGATAAAGTCAGAATATGGTTCTTCTCACTGTAATCTGTCAAGCCTAAGCATTTTGCCTGGTGCAAAGCAATGTATTTAATGTTCTTCTGAGACCAAAAACCATCAGACTAAGGCAGTGTTTTGTGTGACAGGCACCCATAAGGAGCTGAAAGCCTAATGAATGAACTGTAGTGGCTCTGCTCTAGCCACCTTCAGGACTGGAGCTTCCAGGACACATCCACCTCTGGGGTTTTTTTGCAATGTTGAAACAGTGGGAAGGAAATTCAGGAGAAATTCTCTTGATGCCAGGGGTGTGTAAGAGATTTTAAGTCAGTAAGTTCCCACTTGAACCTTTTGATTTAGGTGGATCTTTAATATTAGTAGTGGTAGCAAAAAAATGTTAATTGAAATGAGATAAAAGTGACTTGTATTTACAGCACAAGAGCTATTTTTTAAACTGAAATACATATAGTAAAGAACTTTGTGCTGCAAGGATAAAAGCACATGCTCAGAACCTCTCAGGATGGGGTCTCTGTCCAGGATGGGAAAATAACCTTTCAGGACAATTTCCAAAGCAGAGAAGGTTTTCACCCTTTGTACTTGATGAAGGGAAATAATCCCACAAATTGAAATATAAGAGAGATATGGACTGGCTCATTGTTGTAACTTCTCCTGTCCAGCTTAATTGTTTTATTTCATAATTCTTTGATTACTTCCTGCTGGTAAGGCCTCTGTGCCCCCTGTAGCTCAGTGCCAAATGCCAGTCGTAACTTATTAGAACAACAATAGAGCAACCCTGTATGGAAGAAGGCATTTTATGTCAGAAGGAAGCTCAAGGTCTAATGGTCATTGATTAAACCCTATTTTCCAGATCTTTGAGTTAGAAAATAGCCATTTAATGTAGCATTGCTGTGCTGAACCCAAGTCATTGAGAAGCTAAGTGTGTCTCCACACACATGTGCAATGCAGTATTGGATGGAGTGATGGTGGAACTTCCAGAGCATTAAAAATTCAGGTCCAGGTGCTGCTGATTGGAGTGGTTGAGGCACAACTCTCAGAGGCAAGCAAAACTAATTATACAAAGCCTGTGGCAACCCAAAAAAGCCTATCAATCTGGGAAATCATGTCTTTTCATGATTGTCTCTCCAGGACCTTCTCAGCGCATCTGATTTCTCTTAAGAGTTTCTTTGTGTGTGGTGTGTGTGCAAAATCCGTGCCCTCCTCTCCCAGCCCAGCTTGCCTTCCCATCTTTCCCCATCACTGACTCCAACCAAATCAGCTACCACTGGCTTCACTAGTCCCTGAAAACCCCCATAATCTGCCACACACCCCTACTTTCCTAAGTCAGCCTAATATCACTATGTGTTGTATTTCACACGCTGTCTTCAGACTATAAAGGGTGTGCTTATTAGGGATAATAGATCTGATGGAAATCTTACAAAAGCCATGCTTGATAATGAGAGTATGGTGTGCACCTCTGGGTTTGCTCTTTCTTCTGACCTTTATTTATCCAAATCTGGAATAGAGATAGATAAATCTGGGTAGAACTGGGCTAAAGTCTGTTGCAGTTGTAGGGGGAAGGGCACTTCCATTTCTACAAGTGGTGAGAGTGCCTTAAGTAATTACTGTGCCCTGCTGCATAACTAAATTAGCCACTAATATCTGTATTGCAAAGCACTGACAGAGAATGTTAATTAATTCTGTTATTTGTATTTTATATTATTTCTGGTTTGCTAGGCTCAGTGGCAAAATATCTCTGTTCAACATTAGTGACAGCAAAACTACAAGTTTTTCCTTATAAATTTTACATAGCTCTGACATGGAAGATACAAGAGACTTGTTCCATCTCTGCTCATCCTTGGTGACTAAGCTGAGATTTATTAGCAAGCTGCCAATTTGTGGGATGAGTTGTAATGGAGACCTCTGTCCCTTAGAAAAATGATCTCAGAGCACTGACTCTATCCATAAGTCATTGAAAGAATATCAGGTCAGCAGCTGAGTTTTAAATGGTCACTGAGATACTGATAAGGAGTGATAAAAGGTCTTGTTTTTCTGATAGACTACCTGAAACTGCTTCTTATAACACCTCTTTAATGGATCATGCAATGCTGGGTGAGCAATTGGAAGCAAAGCATATGTGGTCATTACAAATGGATATCCAGGAAAGCCCAATCTGTAACCACAGGGTAGATAAATACATAATACTGTTCTGTGTCATTATCAGCTTTTACAAGTACTAGGAGAGAATTCTATCAAAATATCCTGTAAGAGAATGAAAAGAGATGAATGTCCCTGTTTATGTAGAGTATGAGGGAGATGGCAATAAAGAAGGTGCTCATGCAGTCCCTGACATTATAGGGGAAGATTTGAAACAGTTGTGGAAGTCATATTCAAGCAGCAAGAAATAAAAAATGAATTTAAATAATGTAGAAGCTTTCTTCTGAGTAGCATAAGGTCATCTTTGAGGTGTTATTCAGGCAACATGGATGGCAATTAGAAATTGTATTAGCAATCTCTGACAGCAGGAAGACAACAGTGCAGAAGTATCACTGACTGAGAACATCCAAGAAATAAAAGATCTACCCCCCAGCCCAAATTCCATGAATTCTTCTGCAAGGGATACAGGTGACAAGGCAAGCATAAGGATAATGTTGCAGCAAGAGCAACTGAAAAGTTCTTGTAGTAGCGTAATATGCAACTGTTCACTTAACAATTGCTAATTTGATCTGTTAGTGTTCAGAGCTCCTTAGAAATGTGCACAGAGATAATATCATTCTTCCAAACAGCTTGTAGGCTAGATAGGTACATATGGTTCTTTCAACAGATCATCTAATGAAGCAGTGGGCTAAAGAAAACTGAGCCTGAGCGTGTGAAGTGGGGATGAAAATGAAGGACTTTTTCTGCTATTCATCAGAGTTATTGAATTCAGTCTGGTAAATAGAAGCTGCATAGTTATGCAACACAGAAATTTAAGTCTCTCAAGAGTATAAATCCTATTGGTATTCTGTGTAATAGCCTTAATATCTTAAAGTTAGTATTTTAATGTCAATATTTTAAACTCATTGTACACTTTAGGAGTTGTAAACTATTTCAATGCTGTGCATTACTTTAAGAGGTTTTAAAATTTGTAACTTTTAATTTGTAAACTAGACTCCTGTTTGTAGTTACACGTTATTCAGGTACCCATTACATAGCAAAATACTTCAAAGAGGTCTTTTTCTTAGGGAGTCCTTTTTCACATTTTAACTGAAAACCTGGGATGAAAAAAGTGACATCCATTTCTCAAGGACAAATACCTTTATCCTTGCTGAGCAATCTGAGCTAGTGCAGGATGTCCCCACTCACTGCAGGGGTTTGGTTGAATGAGATAACCTTTGAAGGTCCCTTTCAACTCAACACATTCTGTGATCCTGTCATCCTGATGTGTAACTCAGGTTGGTTATCCGCTGAAGTTTTTTTGATTGTCACCATTGATTATAAACTTAAGAATTCTGAACCATGTAAGCAGCCATACCAGAAATCAAGGGTAATCTACTTGAATTTGTTGAATTTTTACACTTAAATTAATTATATTTGCCATTCAGTTAAAGGAGGTTGAAACTTCAGAGCCAAGGCAGCTTTCAAACCTCTAACTGGATATGGATTATCTTTCATTTGCAACAGAGAGCAGTCAGGTGCACAAAAAAGCCTGTGACAGAATATCCCTGCTGGATTTTCTAATTAATACTGACCTTTGTGAATGAATGACGCTTATTGTGTGTCTACAAAAGAGACAACTCTTTCGTTTTCTTTTTCTTTTACTTTTACTTTTACTTTTTCTTCTTTTTCTTTTCCTTTTCTTTTTCTCTTTCCTTTTCTTTTACTCTTTCTTTTTCTTTTTCTCTTTTTTTGTGAGCTTTGAATTTAAAATACACTTTTAATTTCTGCATCTGTTATTGTGTCAGGTTATCATCTAAGAGGGAGGCAGCTGGCATGGAGAAGCCACTGTCAAAGTAATGTCCACTTTATGCACAATCTGCAAGGTTTCAAGTGACAGGAGTGAGACTTATCTGATCTTCCCTGATGATTTTACCCCATGCTTTAGTAAAGGCTCATTCTCCTTATCCTAATTTTGGATTTATTTCCTAATAACACACTACAAAGGGCTACAGTCATTGCTGATTTTTTTTATCCCCAGTGAAAAAATGTGCCTGTATCCTGATAATTTTGTAATTATGACTGTCACTAAGGATCTGTTCCTACGATTTCATGGATGCTAAACTAGATGCTGATCTCTGTCCAGGAATTCCACTGATATGCCATTGGTAGAAGACTGCCTTTTAGTATGGGTTCCAAAGCTTCCATTATTCTCAGTTTGGACAAATGAATAATAAAGACATTTAAAACATGGCTAATGAAAACTTGGAAGTGTTCCTACAGAAATGCAATTATGTCTGTGTAATATTTTCTCCAGTTGTGCAAGAATGTCTTAGAATTAAATGACAGGAAGTAAAGACCCTGAAGTCTGAAGTAATGGTAAAAGATTTTTGATTGAAGAGGTGTTTTATTTAACCCCTCTCTCCCAGCCACATACAGATAAAGCAAATAATCGCTGTAAGATGCCTTTAATTATTCAATCTATTAAAATTCCTGTCTTGTTTGCTCAATTTTTTGATATGAACAAATGCTGCTTTGCAATGTCTCATGAAACCAACATTATTCTTTCAAGTTCCTGTTTCACTGGGAGGGGGGACACACCTCCCCTTGTCACTAACTTTGTATATGAAGATTGGGAGGATTAATGCATGAGTTTGGCTGGAGAGGAATGGGGTGTTGGATATCCCATTAACTCAGCGAGGTTGCTCACAACATCTGGCATTAAACACTCATGTAAGTCTTTGTGAGACCAAAGTTTAGAGCTTTGCATTTTGTATTCCCTTCTCACTGCAGGGCGTAGGACTAGATGGCCTTTGAAGGTCCCCTCCAACTGTATGACTCTATGATTCTCTGGTTTTTTTCCACTTCCTTGCTCTCTTTAGCACCATTTCTTTTTCTTAACAAACCCCCCAACCAAGTTACATTAACTCAAGCAGCTCTGTAGTGAACCTCCCACCCACCCACTGCTCTTTGGCTATCGATCTGGGTTTGCCTCTCAGCAGTAATGCACTGTCCCTTGTGGTCTGCCACAAGCTGCAGCAGCTCACAGCAGATGGTAAAACAGATTCTTAACTATTGATTTGAGGCTCCACTTCTAATCCTCTCTGGAGGTATTGATGAGAAGCCTGTTTTTAATAGGAGGTCATTGGATAAAAGAGTGCTTTTTACTGTAGGTGGGATTGCAGTCTTGTGGTGGAGGAGGTTTCAGGAACTTCTTTCTACTCAAAGAAGGAAAACAATGTGTAAGTGACCAGGGCATCAAGAGGTGTCCTTTGAATTACATAAAAACAAGTAGAGAATCGAAATATAAAAATACAGTACTTTTCCAGTTTAGAATAAGGGGCAATAGGTGCAAGCTGAAACACAGGAGGTTCCACAGGAATATGAGAAAAAGCTTTGTCAAGGTGAGGATGAGAGAACAGTGGCACAGGCTGCCCAGAGAGGGGGGGAGGTCACCTTCTCTGGAGGTATTCAAGCCCCACCTGGATGCTTTATTCTGTGACCTGATCTAGGTGTTCCTGCTCCAGCAGAGGGACTGGACTAGGTGATCTCTTGAGGTCCCTTCCAATCCCAGACATTCTGTGATTCTGTGAAAACAGGATAAGCAATTCCAGGTTATGGCAATAGAAAATGTTAAGTAATTGTGGTCAGTTGTTTATACTTCATGTCTTATAAAAGAAGTGTATTTTAGATTGTTTATGATGGTGGACTTAAAAGTCACACATGCATATAACCACATTAATCAATGTAGAACTTGAAGGGAACATTAACACACTAGCAAAACATCCTAATCTTGAAAGAGAAATTCTGAAGGAGATGTAAGTGATAGCAGATTTGATTAATACAGAATAATAAAACACTCAAAGATAGGAAAAGACAAGGTAAATAATAATGGTAGATCAAACCATTATCACAAGAAATGAGGCTGAAAGGCATAAAGAGACCATGAATTTCTGAAGGAGCTTTGCAATTGGTCTTGATCCACTTAGAGTGAATGCAGGCTCTTTAGTATGAAATCCTAAAGCTAAAATTAAAAGTGCCTAATAGTGACTGTACCTGGGCAGACAAGAGGTCCTTCTAGCACTTCTAGTCACTCTTCTGACTCTGTAGCAACACCAGTAGAAAGGGGCAGATGGAATGTATTATCCTTCTCTTTTGCAATTAGCAGTTTGAAACTTTGGGTTCAGGACATAAGAGTGAATTTATGACATTTAACAGTATTTAAATGGGTGTTTGTTTGAACAATTTTCCCTTGAATTTGTGAAGTGGATTTGAATGTCTCTATGAAGTTTAGCATCCACACTATATTTCAGTGAAGTCTTTAGTAACTTAATTAGGTGCTGTATGAAGAACCATCTGCTCTGTACTTACCCCAGTTTGACTTGGTGACCCCTACTTGTTGATTGGAAGGGACAGTGTACAAAGTGAACTGTCATTCCCTGTTCATCTTTTCCATGCCACTCTTAATTACTAGCCCCTCAGTCTTTCCTAGGCTGAGGAGCCCCAGTCTATTTAGTAATTGCCTGCATAGAAGTAATTTGATAATTCTCATCCTTGTTACATCCCATTTTTGTGTCTTCTTGAGGCACAAGCCACATTAGAGATCAGACCAGAACTACACATAGCTCAAGATGTGAGCATGTCATAAATTCAGTGGCACAATGTAAATAATGCTCTCTGTGATGAAGGAGAGTGTCATGGCCTTAAAAAAAATGAGCATGATCCGTATTTTTGTAGAAGTTCAGTGAAGTTTAGCTTAGGTTTTTATGTTAAACTTTGTGGTGGAACTGAGGAGTGGTACTAATCTGCCATCTTAACATATTAAATAAATCTTAAGATTTTTAACTCAGGGTCATGTTTTGTGAGAAACATTTAATTTGTAAAACCATGCATTAAAAAAAAAAGAGAAAAGAAGAATGTCTGGAATGTTTTAAAGTGTTTATCAGCTGTCACAAGAACATACTGTTGAGTCTTCTTTTTTTCAAGTTGCTGAGGCTGTTCTGTCAAGAAGGTTGCAATTCCATACATATCAAAGTGTCATTTTCTAGTACATTCTAATCAGGTATTGCATCCATTTTCATTTGGGATCTGAAATGAAAGATGGATTTAATTTAGATGACAAATTGGGACTGTGTCTGTTTTCTGTGTTTATGAAATATAAAGCCCACTGGGAGATTTACCTGCCTCACCACCAGTATTCCTAGATCCAGCTAAAATACACCTGTTTTGTGTGTGTACCCAAGAGCTTATCTGTAAGAAGTCCTTAATTCTGTCTGACTGCAGGCTGTTTGCATGCTTGGATAATAGAAAAGAAAGTTATTCTCCTTCTGTTGTTCAAGCATCTTTGCTGCCTCTGGCATCTGTGGTCCCCTCCCCCCTCATTAACCTTTTTGCCTCCTTTCCCAGTGTTGTCAACATTGTCCTCCTCAGTTTGTAGCTTAGACCCTTTAACAGGAACTGTGTAGTTTTCTGCACCCTCATGCCTTTGTAGGTAGGGAGAAAGTGATTTCGTAGTGCAGAGTTTACAAGAACTTGAACTCAGTAATAAGTGTTTAATGCTGTAAAACTGAAAGTTTTCAGGACAGGATGCAAACTATTACTGCAGGGAGGTTGGACTAGATGACCTTTGAAGGTACCTTCCAACTCTATAATTCTACTTCCAGTATCTGCTAGAAAAAAATGCTTTCAAAAGTTATTATTTGTTCATTTAAAAAAAAAAAAACAACAAAAAACTTCAGAAGAAGCTTTGCTTTTCTGCTTTAGGAAATGACTTTTTAAGGCCGCTTATAGTTTTATCCTGTGAATGATGGAATTTTCTTACCAAATCTGTGGAGCTGGTAGGCTTTCATTTTCATCTTTCACTGGTTTTGTGTTTGTTTAACACCTCCTCCCCTACCCCTCCCGATAATCATGTTTTGCAGTACATGTAAGCATGATTCATCTCTGCTTTTCTTCTCAAATATATTTGCCTTTGTATTAGCAAAAGCTGGGTTTCTCTGTAGTTCTGCTTTCAGTTGGCAGTAGCAGAGATTTTCAAGGCTCCTATCTTTGTGCCTTAAGGAGTACACAGTGTTATCTTCAAGGGTCTTCTCCCTTGCTACTTCTCTTTTCTTCTTTGTTCAGTTCACTGATATTTCACAGGAAATCCTTGTGTTTATCATCAAGTGCTCAGGCCATGATAAAATTTTGCCTGAGCTTATATATATTCTGTTTGTCTCAAATGTTCAGATTTCTTTAACTAAATATATTTGAAATTTTTTATCCCCTGAATGCGTTATACACTTACAAATTGAGATAAAAAATAAAAAGTAGCTCCAGATAAACTCACAATACATTAGGTAGGTCACTTTTCTAACCCCTGCTCTGTATTATCTCAGATGCTGTTATTGGTTTCCCTTTCAATAGATCATTGTCCTTTGTGTTTTTATAAACATTATTCATATTTGTATTTTGCAACTGTCTGCCTTTTGGCAAGTGCTGTGAGGGCTTGGTTTTCACTTCATCCTGGCAAAAAAGTGTAGAAAAGAGGAAAAAGAGAAGCAGAAGGAATGTTGAAAATTCAGATGAGGTATTACCCAAGGCCCTGTATTGCAGAGAATCAGCATGCTCCTTGTGGAGATGATTTTAGGAGGAATGCAGGACTTTATTTTTATATTAGATCTTGATACTGCACCCGCTATATCAGCTTTTTTGAACATTGTTATTATTGTTTTTAAAGGTAACATATGCCAGCATTTACTGGCAGCAATGATTAAAGCTATGCTCAGCAAAAAAAACCCAACCAATTTCCAGTGGTGCTGGACTCTAGAGAATACCAATGACTCCATCAAATATGGGCATGTTTGGAAATGAGAAAAACAAAGAGAAAAACCTTCTGTGAGACCATGAATTTTTATGTTTGCTGATGCCGAGTTATTTTTAGCCATTTTTGAGGGAATGGTTGATTTATTCCTAGTGGTTCCTAGCTATTTCTCTGCCACAATTACATTTGCTTTTCTTTATTGAATGTATCTTCTCCAAAATGTGTAGCTTTAAAATTTGTTGAATTTTAACCAAATTAAAATATATGAGAAGTTGTAGCAGTAACAGCAGAATCTCTGACACCCAGAGTGGAACTCACTCGTTTGATGAGAGCCACAAGGGGATTTGTGGAGAGGAACTATTTGCCAGGGCATGGAGCAATAGGATGAGGGGAATTGGTTTTAAACTAGAGCAGGGCAGGGTTAGATGAGACATTAGGAAGAAATTCTTCACCATGAGGGTGGTGAGGCACTGGAAGCGGTTGCCAAGAGATGTGGTGGAAGACCACCCATCCCTGGAGACACTCAAGGTCAGGCTTGCTGAGGCTCCCAGCAGCCTGATCTAGTGCAGGATGTCCCAGCTCACTGCAGGGGGTTGGACTAGATGACTTTTGAGGGTCTCTTCCAACTCTATGGTTCTATTATTCAATGATTTGTGGGACCTGACCAAGCACCCACATTCTTCTTAGCTACTGCCTGAGGTCTCTGGTTTCTTTTAACCAGTGGCTGGGAGGGAAACTGAGTGAAGTTACCTTTCCACATTTGGTTTTTATTTTAGAAGTCTGCGGATATTTCAGCATGTTAAATGCACACCTTCAAGGCGCCTGTTCTTTGCACTGGGTCTATTTAGAGTCTCCAAATCTACATTAGATCAGAGAAATTTAAGTGAAACTAAGATTTTTTTTTTTTCTGAGGCATGAGATTTTATTTTTCAGCAGATGGCAGTTCCTTTTGAAAAAGAAGCAGCATGTTTTTATGCTGCAGATTTTTTTCAGGATGCAGGGAAACACCTTTCACCCAACCCATACTCTCTCCAGCTTTTGAACTGGCTTCTCTGAAAATCTACCCTGGTTTTGAACTTGTGGGCATGAAGCTGTGCAGAAAGCAACTGGGAATTTTTATTTCTCTAAGCCAGTGTGCAGTATAAGTAATAAGGGGAGGGAATGGTATCTTCCTTAGAAGCTTCTCTCCAGCACTGGCTGTAACCAGAGATGTGCTCAACTTCTCTCTGTAATCCCATGGTATTTTTCCATTCCAGAGTCCTGTCATCAAGGTCATGTTTCAGTCTGAGCAGCATGATGTGAAAATTCAGCCCACCTCTCTGTTTCTGAGTGCTGAGTTCATTAGTTTGCAACTAGGGCAGCTTTTTGTCTTTCATATAATTAGCACCATGGAGGCTATCCAAAGTGAAAGATTTATCATGGCAAAAGTTAGTTATTAGAAGTCAATCAAGAAACTAATCAGTGAGCATACGAGAACTAGTAACTGAATATCAGTAAAGTCCTGGTCTTACAAGATTTATTTAAGTACAGAGAAGTACATGAGGTGAAGATGATCAGAGGTCTGGAGCACCTCCCTTATGAGGACAGGGATTGGGGTTGTTCAGCCTGGAGAAGAGAAGGCTCAGGGGGGACCTCATAGCAGCTTCTCAATACCTGAAGGGAGCCTACAGAAAGGCTGGGATAGGACTTTTTAATAGGGTCCAGGATGGCAGGACCAGTAGTAATAGATGCTACTTGGGAGAGGTTAAGGTGGTGAGACACTGGAACAGGTTTGCCAGAGAGTCTGTGGATGCCCCCTCCATGGAAGTATTTAAGATCAGGCTGGATGAAGCATTGAGCAACCTGGTCTAGTGGGAGGTGTCTCTGCCCATGGCAGGGGTGATGGAACTAGATGATTCTGAAGGTCCCTTTCAATCCAAACCATTTTATTATTCTTATGATAACCTTAAGTCGCATGGTTTGGTTGATGATTTCCCCCTGTCATTAGTCTGACCTTCAAAAGTTAAGTCTAAACTGAACTGAGCAGATAATGTGTTTCCTGAGTAGTTTTTCTCCTGATCACCTTGAAGTGGCCAGGGTTGAATCTGCTTTGCTTGCCTGAACTGAAGCTCCAGCTCACATGGCTGTCACTCTCCTGTCTCCAATTACTCACCTTGCATTAGCCAAGCTGGATGGAGGCTGCTTTTTTGCAGTCTATGCATGACCTTCTTTTGCTGCTAAGCCAGGCATAGCTGAGACCCAAGGATGCTGTATCTCACCTTCATCCCTGAGGCCAGTGCCTTGTTCTGATTGCTCAGGCATATGCTGCTCTAGTTGCTAAGCTTGCTCTCTTACATGGGGAGCTGCTGCTTAATTTCCTGTAACAATTTCCCTGCCTTGGTTATGCTGACTAGAGGAACTGCCTGAAAAGATTTGCTGCTACTAACATTTCAACCACTATCTTTATTTCTGGAGTGATATGAGGCTTTCATGCCTGCATTAGTTTCTGCAGTTAATTAATCTGTGTCTTTCTAATACTGACTGAGGTAAGGATAGAAAGGCAATAAACAGTTGGAGATAAGGGATGAAATGGTTTAATCACATTAATTAACAAAATACAGAGTATCCAGGTACAATATTACTGCTCTTCTAATCACTGAGACTTGGAGGAGACACATAGAGCCCAGAAAATAAATCTCAACTATAAATGAAGGTATAGATCAGTTAGTATGGTTGGTTTGGTTTTTTTTTTCCTGGCTTTAATAGCAACTTCACATCATAATTAGGAGGATGAAATTCTTGCCAGCCAAGTACATAGTTTGGACAGATTAAAGGGAAGAGGTATGAGAAATGATAATTACTTTGTACTCATCAAACTTCTATTGAAAAATCTGACAGGATAATTACCGAATATCTGCTTTGCAGAACGTCTAGGCAGATTTTTAGAAAGCTATTTAAAGTTGCTCGTTTACAGTCTGTCTGAAAAGTTTCTCCCCTCCCCTTTTTGAAGCAGTTCGTTGCCATTTAGATCTGTGGTACGTGTTCAAATATAGAACTTCTTCTCATGTGCATGCCTGGCTGCATTCCCCTGCCCACCCTCAAAGAAAATTGCCAATAATTTCTTGCATTACCCCACATACTTCACCCACACACTCGGCTTTAACTTGCAGCAGAACATTATTTCACCTGATGGAAACTGTAACCTGGTTGCTTTCAACGAGGCTGAATCACAGTCATAGATAAATTGATTGAGAGAGAAACATTCCAGTGGAGTCCACAAAAAACCCCTTTGTTTTGACTGGCAGTAAGAAGTTGTTCTACTTTCAGTGCCTTTTCATGTCTCTTCATGTGGCTTTTTCTTCACCTGCTTTCAAAACATGAAAATAACATTCAGGAACCTGCCAGTTTTCAAAGAATTTTCTAGACAGACATGCTAAAACCCTACTCATTTTGCTGAGAAAAAGCTCTGGAAGCCTGACTTTCTTCTGATGATCCCTGTATGAGGTTGTTATGCTTAATTCTATATCATATTCCATTGGTACGTTGAACTAAGAGTTTCATAAGAAATGCGCAGTACAGATTGTACTTTTAGAATAGCACTTTTAGAATAGAATTCTAATTTATCTTGCTTCTTTTCTTTTTCTTTCTTGAACAGTTTATGAAGAACCAGAAGACCCCAGTAACAGATCATTTTTTTCAGAAATTATCTCTTCAGTGTCAGATGTCAAATTCAGTCACAGTGGCAGATACATGCTAACAAGGGATTACCTCACTGTCAAGGTTTGGGATCTGAACATGGAAACGAAGCCTGTAGAAACCTACCAGGTAGGTATCTCCCATGTTCTTGAAATGCAGCAATATAAAACCATCTCACAGTCCTGGAGCCCTCAACATTAGAAGGACACTGAACTATCGGATCAGGTCAAGAGGAGGGCCATGAAGATGATCAAAGGTCTGGAGCACCTATGAGGACAGGCTGAAGAGGTTGGAGTTGTTCAACCTGGAGGAGAGAAGGCTCAGGGGGGACCTCAATACCTGAAGGTGGCCTACAGAAAGGCTGGGTTAGGACTTTTTAATATGGTACAGGATTGGCAGGGCTAGTAATAATGGATGCAAATTGGAAGAGGGGAGATAAGAAAGAAGTTCTTTCCTGTGAGGGTGGTGAGACACTGGAACAGGTTTGCCAGAGAGGTTGTGGATGGCCCCTCCCTGGATGTGTTTAAGGCCAGGCTGGAGGCATTGAGCAACCTGGTGTAGTGGGAGGTGTCCCTCCCCATGGCAGGGGGGTTGGAACTAGGTGATCTCTAAGGTCCCTTCACAACCCAAACCATTCTATGTTTCTATAATTCTGTCTGGCTCAGCTCACAGTTCTTGACTCTGCCTTGAAGGAGGATAATATGTCTATGACTCAGAAGCTGCTTGTTATGGACAGGCAGTGAGAAGATGTTAAGATACCTACGGAAGAGTACTGAAAGTGGGAAAGTAGGAAAAATGTCATTTATCTGGCTCATACTTGCATAGAGACATTCCTGTGGCACTGCTGGAACAACCCCTTTGTGCTTGTGTCTGCAGAACAGCACAGGGTTTGAAGACTAGGTTTAAAATAACATCTATTGAGACTGTGTTTGACAAAACAACTAGAAACTGAGCCATTGGAGCCATTAGTATTTAGTGGACAGATGGGGCTCTGGTGTTTTGCAGTGCACCTATTAAATTTTGTTGGAAGCTCTTCAGGGTGACCCTCAGTAGCAGGTGAAGGTCTGAGCCTGTGTGCCTTTAAAACTACAAAATTGCTTTTGCTCTGAAAATGACAGCGCTTGTAACTCTAAATATGGTACTAATGTTGATGTGCTGCAAAAATGAAGTGGGTGAGTATGGGTGAGACAGTGTTTTATATAACAGAAACATATATATATCAGATTTTAAGAACTCTGATAATTTATTCTTTTATACTTATGCTAACGGAGTAGAAAGCCTTTTCTCTGGAGAGAAATAGCTGGTCATAGAGTCATAGAATGGTTTGGGTTGGAAGAGATCTTAAAGATCATTGAGTTCCAACCCCCCTGCCACGGGCAGAGACAGAGCTAAATTAGTCTTCCATGGATTGTATTGGAATAGGGAACACAGAATGTGTTTACTTGGAAACCTCTCTGGGCAACCTATTCCAGTATCTCACCACCCTCATGGTGGACACTCAAGTCCTTCCATTCTTCCCCCCAGTTTGCCTCTAGGCAGGTTCCACACACCCCTTTTTCCCCCCCATCTTCTGCCTCTGCCCCACACCAACCCTTTTCCAGCCCATTTTCCCCCAAATCCCCCACACCTGGGCTCCACTGGAGACTCCTCCCCTCCCCACCTGTTCCAAATCAGCCCACTCCACCCACTCTCCTATTTAACACCAGTGGGGAAGGGCAGTAGCCACCATTTGCCCCCCCCCGTGGGGCCTGAGGGATGCTCCTCCTGGTGTCTCTGCTGCAGGACATCACTGGTNGAGTGCTGCAGGTGCAGTTTGCACGAGTTCAGCTCCAAGGATGTGGTTTAGCCCAGCTACAGGACAACAGCATCTCAGTGTCTATTTAGGGACATCCTCAGTTGGAAGCTGAAAAGAAAAATTTTTACCTTATTCAGCTTGTCCTGATCCTAGGATCCTCACTCTTCCAGCACTTTCCTTCTTTCCACTTCTTTACCAGCTTTCTCCCACCTTGGTAGCCTTCCTACCTGCATCTAGGCTTCTAAAGCTTTGCAGAACTCAACTTAATAATGGTTTATTTCATCATGTGAGTGGAGAATTTCCCTCAGAAAATCCTGCCACAATTGCTGTCAACATTATTATACCATACCTATTTGAAATACCTTCCAGACCTACTTTCCCTTAAAAATACTGCCTACAAGCAATCTAACCACAAATAAAACCAAAGAAAAATGTCCCATTACTTGGGAAAAAGGAAACTTTTGTCAAGTAACCTGGCAACACATGCCAGTGATAGATGCATCAGTGTTCCAAAAGCTTTGATCAGTAAATGGGATATGCTAAATAGTACAAGGGCTCATGAAAACTTCAACTCACACAACAGAACTAAACATCTGAAGGTGAAAAAATGGCAGAGACTGCTAGATACCAATCCAGTTAATACATCCTAAAATTATGACACCATGAGAAGCAGGAGTGATGTCTTTTTGGATGCCATGGAATTTATTTTCAGAAGAAAATTCATGTATTTAACTTCTTTCTACCTGTACTTGTTACTATACGTTAAAAGTGTTCATGTGTATAAATAAGTAGCTAAACAAGCCATTAAAACCACCAGAACCTGTTTGTCTTAACTTTGACATCTGCTTTTATTTCCAAGTGTAGGTAGCTGTGAGACACACTAGTCACCTTTAAGTCAGTTCTCACCTTACGTTGCTGGAGCCAATAAAAAAGTTACATTTCTCCATGCTAACATTCATAAGATAAGTACCATGTAAGTTTCCAGTACTGATTATTGTGATCGGAAGCTTAATAAAGAGAAAAAGTGATTAAAAAAGACCCATAGCCAGAATAACCCTGCTGATGTAGCAGTGTGTTTGCTGCCTTACTTTAACCTCTGGATTGCATTTCATTTTGAAATATTTGTCCAGTGTCTTCTAAAAGATTTTCAGATGCATTGCTGAGACTAGAGAAGAACCTATAATTCAGAGATTTTAGGAAACCAATTGCACAGGACTGCATAAAATTCTCACAGTCAACTGCTTTGGACAACCTTGCATGTTTTTCAACTGCAGTGTAGAGGACTGTGTTCTTAAGAAATAAAGTTGGTTAAAATCCCTCTTTTAAATTATTTTTCTTAGAGCTATGTCTATCTGACATACATACATCTCATGTTTAGACTTGGAAATCTCTCAAAAAACTGTTTCTTCCAGTTAGTTTTCCTGTCATTCTGTGGCCAGGTGTGGTAGAGGGTCCCCATGAAGAGCAAGCTGGTTGCTTGAGGCAGCAGTGCCAGGTTGCAGGGAGTCAGTTGAGAAAACGGGAGATGAGACCTTGCAGTGATGAGTAAGAAATCTGCCAGAGGTGATGGAAAGGCACAGCTCCAAGCTGTGGAGTTGGACACACTTTGCAGAGGGTGCGTACATGACAGTGGCCATGACAGATGGCTTCTGAAATGGTAACAAGAGGAAGACCTGGAAATGACAATCAATGAGGCAAGCACAATCTACTTCTCCTGCATTACCCAGCCTTTCTCTCTTCTGGGTGTTGAGAGCTCACAAAGGTGATGAAGAAAATAATTCAGTTCTCTAATAAATTACACTACTTCAATAGCAAGACTTTCAGCAAAGAGATAATGCATGGACTCAATTACAGAGGGTGCAAGAAACTGAATCAGTACTAAAAGTCTTCTGATCTATTATTCACCATGAAGCTAAAGGCATTTAATAGTGAAATATTTTATCTGCATCTACTATTTGCCTATTTTTTGCTGTATTAGACATTGTCTGCTGAGATACAGCTCTGTGTTCACATATCCGTTCATGAGAATTGGTCCTTGACTAAAATTTATAATTATTACTAATCTTACATTCCAGATATTTTAGTAGACTGTGCAGCTTTTGCTACTGAAAATGGGTTAATTTATAGAAAATCTAAGTGAAAGATCACTGTCCCTAGCCTAGACTTGATAGAAGTTATCTTATGAGAACAAATGTTTGTGCCCTCGGGCTAGAGGAGGATGCTGAGCATCCATCAGCAGGAACAGTCTCTCTGGACTTGCAAGAACCTTGCAGATCTAAATGACACCCTCAGCTACTATATTGGCACATGTGCTCAGGGAGGCCATCTACACTTCTCCCTGCAACAGCCAGAAGAAAGCATCAGGAGTGAAAGTGCATTAGTAAATTTGTCTAGGCAGGGATTTTCCAGCTCGTTATTTCCTTGTGGAATGAAATCAATCATCCAGAAGGAAAGCTAATCAAACTCAGCAAAGGTCTGAAACATTTTGTGTGACATCTGTCTCCCTATGATAACCCTTGTTCAGCTGTGAGATGTGACCCAGAGGAGAGGTGTTCTGCAAGGAGGTTAGTCCCTTTTGTCAAGGATGTGAGAATTTGCAACATTGGTTTTAATTCTCTGATGAATTGGAGGCATCCTTGGGCTAAATGAGTGGTCTAATTTGCAGACTGTGCAACTGCAGCCTTGTACTGTTTTTGGTTTCTGAAATATTTTACCCAAATACCTATGAGAGGCATAGAATCATGGAATGGTTTGGGTTGGAAGGGAAAAGGCCCCCCTACCATGGGCAGGAACACCTCCCACTACACCAGGCTGCTCAGTGCCTCATCCAGCCTGGCCTTAAGCACCTCCAGGGAGGGAGCATCCACAACTTCTCTGGGCAACCTGTTCATCATCCTCACAGGAAAGAACTTTTTTCTTATATCCAGCCTCAATCTCCCCTCTTCCAATTTGCAGCTGTTACTCTTGGTCCTGCCATCCTGGACCCTATTAAAAAGTCCTACCCCTGCCTTTCTGTAGGTCCCCTTCAGGTACTGATAAGCTACTATGAGGTCCACTCTGAGCCTTCTCTTCTCCAGGCTGAACAGCCCCCACTCCTTCAGCCTGTCCTCTCAAGGGAGGTGGTCCAGCTCACTTAGCTCAGAATATGAATTTTTTTTGTTCCCATTCAAATTAGATTTCTTGCACATTAATTAGCACATCGAGGGTATCATCTGGTGAGATGTCTCAGGGAATTAGGCCAGCGCTGAGAAAGTCAGCCAAGCAGGAAACAAATCTGTTGAGGAGGGGTGGTCTGCAGCCTGCTGGGGGAGGTATGCTTCATGCCTTCCTGCAACACTGGTTCTGCAGCACCTGCTTAATTGGGCTGTGGAAAAGTACAAATAGATTCATTGGAGTTTAAACACAGCACCTCCTGCAAAGCTACCAACTGTGCAGCCTATTTGGAAAGTGGAGGTGGGAGATGAAGCAAAGGGTTGGTTTGTGGATTTCTAATGTTTTGTTTTATTTCAAGAATAACAAGAGTTACTCTCTTTGGATCAGGTCCACGATTACCTTAGGAGCAAGTTGTGTTCCCTCTATGAAAATGACTGCATCTTTGACAAGTTTGAATGTGCATGGAACGGATCAGACAGGTAATCCATCCTTGTGTCCATACTGTCATAATTTAGGAAAAATACTGTTTTTGATTTGGAGCAATCATGAAGTAAAATGTTAATGCGTGGTTATTTTCCACATCTTCATCAGTGTTCAGGTTGATAAAATGTCTTTAGGTACTGGTGCAGTCATGCCTCTGACCTCATTAGACTTGAAGTGTACCTAGTTAATCTTGGCTCATGCCCTGGGGGGAAAAATAACGCACTCTGTCAGTTTTCACCAAAACCATGAGTAGGCTGAAAAAAGTTAAAAAGAATGCAGCCAACTTGCACAGCCCCCCCAGCACACTAAGGAAGCTTGTGTGATCCTGTATTTCCATAGGAGCTGCCTCAAAAATCCAGTTTGTTTACTGGAAACAGGGAATGAGGGGTAAGCAACCACGGGCTGAATCTCCCACAGATTGCTGCAACTTTCCCACTGGTCTAAGTGACACCCTTTCTCTATGGTCTGAAGGAGAGCTTCTGGTTTTTACCTTGTATATAAAATCTTATTGAATATTTTATTGAGCAATATGGGCAGAGGAAGGCAGAGCGTGAAAGCTAGGATGAAAAGGGCTAATACCAGAATGTTAGCAAATGGCCACGGTGCTTTGTGGAGTAGGAATATTGTGAAGGAGGAACTGAGCAGCCCAGAGGACTGATATAATCAAAGTGGATGAAATCCAAGAGCATAATGCAAGGTGAGGATTTTAGTTAAAAGGGAAATACAAATCATCATCTTATCAGTTGGAAAAAAAAAAAAAGGGACATTCATATGCTAGGAAGGGATTAGCAGCCTATAAAATGGATGTGAAAGAGAGGACAGGAGCCAATGCCTTCTGGCTGAGCAGAGCTTGGAGCCAAGAGGCAAAAGTTGAGCACTTACTGGGAGCCTGGAACTGTGCCTTCAGCTCACTTAGCCTCTTTTTTGAGAAAGAGAAAAAGGATCCATCTCGTTGTATTTGAAACGGGCTTCCCCCCCCCTCCTACCTCCCCCGCCTCCTCCTTCCCCCCCCCCCCCCCCTCTGCCCCGGCTTNGCAAGACTGAGACACCCAGCAGAGAAAGGAGCTGTGATGACGTTATGTCAGGCTCTAATACTGCTGTCAGACATTTCTTGTCCCTCACCTTCAAGGTGAGTGAACTAATTAGGTAAATGGACATCTGCTCCAAAGAGGAGAGAGCTGGAGTTAGGTTTTTATCTGCTTAGCAAATGAGAAACAAAGATTGTATAGAATCCTGGAATGGTATGAGTTGGAAGAGAGCCTAAAGATCATCTAGTTCCAACCCCCCTGCTGTGGCAAGGACACATCCCACTAGACCAGTTTGCTCAGTGCCTCATCCAGCCTGGCCTTAAACACCTCCACGGAGGGGCCATCCACAACCTCTCTGGCAAACCTGTTCCAGTGTCTCACCACCCTCACAGGAGCGAACTTCTTTCTTATCTCCAGCCTAAATCTCCCCTCTTCCAGTTTGCATCCATTATTACTAGCCCTGTCATCCTGTACCATATTAAAAAGTCCTGTCCTGGCCTTTCTGTAGCTCCCTTCAGGTACTGAGGAGCAACTATGAGGTCCTTTACCCCTGAGCCTTCTCTTCTCCAGGCTGAACAACTCCAACTCCTTCAGCCTATCCTCATAAGGGAGGAGCTTCTATTGTACTTCTATAAAGTAGACACAGGGAGAAAGGCAATCTAGCTAGAATAAATGTGAATGATAATGGCACAAGAGTAAACAGGAATGGAGTGACAACAGGTAATTATAACCTGGAAATACCCTGGAGGTATAAGAAGCCCAGCTGTTTTGATGATGGGTCTCAGGAAACATCTGAAAACAATTATACGAGACATTGGTGAAAAAGACAAGTGTGCAACTGGCACAGAAAAGTGCAATGCAGTAATTTAGATACTGTGAAACTTTGACAAAGATTTTCAGGTCCTCTTTTTTATCCTTGATGGAAATTCCCAGTGCATTGTACAAGGTGGACAGCCACTTGTTCCCAGTTCCTGCAGTCAAAATGAAGTGCTGCCATCCTCATTAGTGTGCTGTAAAGCCCGTCTCTGGATAGCTGCCTGGTAATAATAGAAATATTATTCAATATCAGGATGTAAAGCTAGCATAATGTTTGCATTCCTACTTGACAGATCAGAAAGATCAATGCAGTGAGTAATTATTAAGTGGGAACATTAGACTGTGAGGGCTCCATTTATTGTCCTGCCTAGACACTGAGGCGTTGCCAGTCGTGCACAATTACCCAGTCTGTCACTAAACACAATGCACTGCTCTCCACTCTAAGAAACTATTAGATAATGTAGCTGGCAACGTTTGACAAAAGATAAGGACTCTCTTCAAATTAGTGTTTTTTCCTTAAAAGTCAAACATCTCAATGCTGGTGCTTGTCTTTTGATGAATGTTCATTCTTCTGATCGTCTTGCATCATGTTTTGCTGCCTAGGGTTATGCCTTTTTGGTGCATCATAATTTAAATAATATTTGGTAACTCTTAAAGAACAGGTCATTTGAATAGCAAGGCTGCTTAATTTGAGCCTTTTGGTATGTATTTTTATTGAAAAGGACTACTGCTGAAAGTAAGCAACACCTACTGATAAGGGTGCTCTTCAGAGTTGCTGCAGGACAGTGCTTATATTATGAACACCTAATATCTGCAGTTCTAAACATGCTATCCTGGTGGGTCTTACAACCTGCTGCTGGAAATATTAAAACTTGGGCGAATTTAAAGATGGAAATGAAGCTGAAATTAGCTGCTTAACAAGCTAATTGGCATTCAGAGATGACCTTGCTGGTTCAGAAGCAAGGTTGAGACTCAGCAGAATTTTTCAAGTATGATAGTATGGTACTTTGCTCAGTTGATTTCAGATGCTGCAGCAGTACTATGGAGAAGCACTAAGCAGGATCTGATGCTCAGTAGGGAGCACATCCTAATGTGACTCCTAATTTGAGGGTCAAGGGGTCAAGCCCCTTGTCCAGGTTTGAGGTTTGTCAGAGTCAGGTTGATGACCTGAACAGTTCCTTCCAACATAGGTGATTATGATCTTTACCTACTGCAGACTTTAAAGCTGCAGTGACAATCTGAATTGAGAGGTTTGTGAAAAGGATTTTTTTTATTTAGGTGAAAATCCTGGTGGTTAATTTTTGTCATTAGTAAGGAGTTGATCCAGGTTATGATAGAACGTGATGGGGAGGCTGTTTGCCAAAAAAAAAAATAAAAATCAATGCATGTGAGCTCTGATTAGAACGTGATTGATGCTCAGTTACTACAATGAACAGGAACTAATGTGATCAGACAGAGCCGATCTCATTTGCTGAAGGGCACATTAATCACTGTACTCTGGCAACTGCAGTGGTCAGGGGAGGGAGTCAAGCAGAGGTCTTATACTCATTCAACCAGATGAGCACATATTATCTGTGGCTGAGTATATTACACTAAAATCATGCTGCCTTTATTGTACATACATCATTACATGAGCCTGTGGAATATATGAGCTCTATTTTTGCAGCAATTTGATTTAGCTCTTCTCTTCACTTCCAAAGTCAAGCCTTTCAGTAATGACCTGCAGGACACTGTTTCCTTCTCACTGTCAAGCCAAATATTTTTTTTTTAATTTCAGTTTTAGCTCAAAAAGTAGCACTTCTGCATCTGTGAGTCAAGGAAGCCAGTGAAAGACAAAAAAAATGAGTAGTAATTCTATTTGGGAGTAAATGAATACCTTCATTACTCTTCTTTTTTAAGCTTGCAAATGAATGGGGGTATGGGAACCCTTCCAGGGAGACTTCTGAGTAACATCATGATAAGTGATGTGCTGTAAGCAGATGAGAAAAGTCCCAAACAACTGCTCAGTCAGTCTGTTCCTACTGAACTGTCAGTCTTGAGTATCTGTCAGCCTTCACTCCAGTCAGTTGGAATTGGCAGGTCCCAGTGGATGCTAACAGTCTATTCCTGCCTGGCAGCACACTCCAAGCTGGAGAGCTAGAAGACATCACTTTGTTCTCAAGGATCAGCATGTTGAATATTAGCATGAAAGCATTTGGAGATCTCCCTGTTCTTAGTCCTTATCTTGTCCACCTGTACCAGAGGGCCACAACCCTGAATCTGGTGGCTTGAGCTTTTCCATCAGTGTTCTCCCTGGAGGTTTAAAGAAGTTCCTTCTTAGTGATGTGGAATCAGTTGCTTCATATCACAGTTTAAAGGAAAATTCTCAGCACAAGAAGGACATGGAACTATTGGAGAGGGACCAGAGGAGGCTATGAGGATGATGAGAGGTCTGGAGCACCTCTCTTATGCGAACAGGCTGAGAGACCTGAGGCTGTTCAGCCTGGAGAAGAGAAGGCTCAGAGGGGACCTCATAGTAGCTTATCAATAGCTGAGGGGGCTATAGGATGTCCCCATCCCTGGAGACATTGAAAGCCGGGCTTGCTAAGGCTCTGAGCAACCTCATCTAGTGCAGGATGTCCCTCTCACTGCAGGGGGGTTGGACTAGGTGACCTTTGAAGGTCCCTTCCAATCCTATGATTCCTCAAAGTGCCAGCAGCCCACCCCTTCCCCGCCCCCCGTGCATGCAGCAGAGCTCTCTCCTTCCCCTTTGTTGTCAGAAATGTCACTTTGCAATGTTTTTGAAGAATTTTTTCTGGAACCAATCCTTTCTTCTCCTATGGTCAACTTGTCACAAAACCAGATCTTTTGGGCCTTGCTTGACATTCCCAGGAGACTGCAGGGGTGATGTTCAGCACTTGAACACATGCTAGGGAAGTCTTCCGAATTTAGGAACTCGAAGTATAAGTGGGGAGACAGTTTCAGATCGGAGAAAAGGACTCTTCATGCTGAGTGGCTTGAGAGACTCCTTTGCAGAGAAGTACAGGTCTGGAGGAATGTTCTGGTGGAAGCTGCTCTCTAAGTGTCCTCCTCTGCTTGGATTTGATGTCCTGGCTGTCTTAGAATCATAGAATGTGTGGAGTTGGAAGGGGTCTTCAAAGGTCACCTAGTCCTCTTGCCCCAGGGGCAAGATGCCACATTTGCAGTGAGGGGCAGGTTAGTTGGGCTGGTTAAGTTTTCCTATCATCCTTAATCCTGGTGTATGCTGGTCCTTGAAGCCCAGCCTTAGCACTGTCACACCATCCCATGGCTTCTTGAGCAACAGTGCGGGAGGGGCACTTTGACATGAGCTGAATTTTTCCAGACAATAGAAATCCACATGTGGATAAAAAAATTGTGTGTGTAGGAAGGCTAAACTCAGATACAGTTAGTCCCAAAATGAGGTGTGGGAAGCAGTAGCCCTGTCACTGACATTAGGGGGTTTTTTTCCTCCTTTTTTCCCATATTTTTTTGTTTTTAAATATTAATGTTATTTTTTTAATCACTCTGTCAGTAGCTGTTTCTGGTGGTTTGAGCTGGGTAGGGTCTATCAGCACCTTTTCCTATCAGTACACTGTTCCTTAGGGTGTGCTGGGGTGTGTCCTGCCTGCTAAATCCCCCTGCATGGCTGAGATGATGGTTCCTCTGACCATGTGCAACACAACTAGTAAACCTGCTTTCCAAAGCAAATTAAAGTTGGTTAGTCAGTACTTACCCAGTCTGCACCCTTACATGCCTATGAATTAGTGAAGAAAGTTTTAGATGAGGGGCTTTGTTTGGTTTCTGGAACCTTCCTGACTTGGAAGCCCTTCAAGCCCTTATCGTAACACCTCTGTGCAGAGCAGAGTCTGGGAATACAGAACAGCCTCTTGCTATGCTTAGATACAATTTTTATTCTAATAAAAATACATTAAAAATTCTCCTAGAGGCATCCGTTCCATTATTGTCCATTATATTTTCCTGAATGGCAATAAATTGCAGGCTTACACCGAGTTCTCACTCTCTTTTATTATTTTAAGCAGCAGGTAAGGTTATAATCCACCCGTGTTGGTGACCTTGAGCAAGAATGGGCACTTTCTCATTTGCATAATGCTATTTTTTACTGAGCCATTAAACTGCAGAACAACAGGGCCAGCATAAAAAGCAGCCATCTACATATGTTAAAAAATAACTGCTCTAAATCCAACTGCAGAAAGCAGACTTAAAAAAAAATGCAAGGGTTCATGAGATTAAAAAGCAAATGGGCTGCAAAGGCAGTTTCACTGCAAGAACACCCTCCAGAAATAACATTGTGAGAGCAACCTTTTTCTGTGCACTTGGTGAAAATTCCTATGAAAGCTGCTCCCCTGACTAGAATTGGGTGGGGATGCTCCTTGGAGCTCTGCAGGGAGCCACAGCTCATGGCACAGGGAGCCCCAGTGTTATGAACCTCATTCCAAATTTTGCCTGAGGGGGAGGAAAAAACCCCACCTTGTGGGACTTTGTGGGCTGTTTGCATCAAAAATTGTGTATATTAGCACAGAGATATGGGAATAACCTAGAGTTTTCCATGTTGTGAATAACCATTATGGCAGGAGCTGTAATGACAAGACACAGTGATTTGGAAGGAGTGAAACATTAGATTTACTGCTGTTGATTCAATTTCTGAAACAGACACTAAGCTTGATCAATAGGCTTTCTGCACCTTCTGGAATACATTTTATCAAGCTGTCACATGGAGCCTTTTGTTGTTGGGTTTTTTTTTGTTTTTTTTTTTTTAGCTGGTGAGATTAACTTGTGCTTTACTAAGCAGGATTGTGTGGGTGGGGAAGGTTGGGGAGCTCTGGATGGGGCCATCCCAGGGGCAGGGACTGCTTCTGGAGAGCATTAAGGCAGCTCTCTGCCAAGGGGTGATCAAATGCCTCTGCCTCCTCTTCTGGAGGTGTTTAAGGTCAGGCTGGACAAGGCACTGAGCAGCCTGATCTAATGGGAGGTGTTCCTGCCCATAGCAGTGGGATTTTGGAACTAGATGATCTTTAAGGTCCCTTCCAAACCAAACTATTCAATGATTCCAAACTTGGTGGCTGCCTGTAAGACAGCATCTTCTCAGCAGGGTGTGGGTGAGACATTGCTGAGGGCAGTGCATGCTGTGTCTCTGTGCTCTGCCTCTCTGATCTGCTGCAGTTTCCTTCACCACTTGAGCAGCTGTGGAAAAAAAAAAAAGCTCAGTGTGGAATCAGCTGTCACCTAACTGCAGTGTGACATCTGCAAACACCAAGGAGAGGGAGGGAGCTGGCAGTCCTTCTGGTGATTCATGGTGCACTACTTGCCTGCTCTAGTTTACCCAACTGTGGCTCTGGAGCAGCTTACATGGTAGCTGGAAAGCAAAACCAGTTGGCTCCACAGCTTCCATTTGCACCTTTTTCAGAATATTGTTGATTGGTATTATATTAGCTCCTAATGGCCCCAAATGAGATCAAGGCAATGCTGGGTGGAGGCTGTGTGCATGGTGCAAGACAGCTCCTGAATCCAGGAGCATCTCATCAGCTGCTGTCTCTCTGTAAGGAAGAGTATGCTTCATGCCTTTGACTTCTCCCACAATTGACTATGCTGTATTTTTGGGTCCAAAATGCTGTTCCAGGCAGGTTCCCTCCAAGTGGAAAGCAGCAGCAGAGCTCTAAAGCAACTGTCATTCCAGATGGAGATTAGTTTATTAAATGCAAAGCACGTGAAATCTGCTCTGCTGGGCTGTACTGGAAAGGCAAATAGTTCCTGAAACTTAGAACCGTGTGGCTTTTCCTGTGGAGACATGACCAACTGGGGTGGATTCCAGTTCCATAATGGAAATTCAGAAAAAACAGCCCATTTGGGACTGAGAAAAGAGAGTAGATTGTGGGCCTGGCTTTGCATATGGAAAAAGTTCACAGGGGATGAGCTTTTGAGGAAGGCTCTGAAACCCCTGATTATGCTAATCCAATAACCTGAGGGCCAGGGATGAAATCCTGAATTCATTAAAGTCAGTGACAAAATATCCTCCCCTAGGGACTGGGGGAATGAAGCAACTGGCAATCCATTATTTCGAGCTACAAGCTGATTAATGGGGTAATTTTTATACAGATCAAGGCATGTTTTCTCTTCCTTTCTCCCAGACCCAGGAATATATCCCAATGTGAAGCTTCATTCCAAGTTCACACAAGAGATGACAGTGTCCTGTTTCTCAGTGTGCTTATTTCTCAGCAGCTTTCTAGATAGATACAAATTTTAATGATGGCTTCAGAAGGGAGATAAATGCAAACTCAGTGGGATCTTTTCAAACCACCTCTCTTCAAAACATTTAAATATATAATTATGTATATTGAGAGAGTCAAGGGCAGAGCCACAAAGATGATGAAGGGGTTGGAGCATCTCCCTTCTGAGGAAAGGCTGAGGGAGCTGGGTCTCTTTAGCTTGGAGATGAGGAAACTGAGGGGTGACAGAATTTACAAATACAGAAAGGGTGAGTGTCAGGAGAATGGAGCCAGGCTCTTCTCAGTCATAGCAAATGATAAGGCAAGAGACAATGGGTGCAAGCTGGAACTCAGAAGGTTCCACACAAATATAAGAAAAAACTTGGTGAGGGTGAGAGAACAGTGGCACAGACTGCCCAGAGAGGGTGTGGGGTCATCTCTGGAGACATTCAAATCCAACCTGGACACCTTCCTGTGTGTCCTGATCTGGGTGTTCCTACTTCAGCAGGGGGATGGGACTGGATGATCTCTCCAGGCCCCTTCCAGTCCCTGAGATTCTTTATGAAATCTTGCCATTGAATCATAAGGTTTCAAATACTTGGCAAATTATTTTTTAAAGACTTTTTATGGATTCATGGTAAATCTCAGCTGTCAGAAAAGGTAAAGCCCTGCAGAAAGCCTGAAATATATGACCCTTAAAAGCTCACGATAAACTAGAATAAAAATAATTTGGTAAAAGCATATTGTACAATGCTTTGAGAACTCAGTCTGATGATGTCAATCTTGTGCTTCATGGTACCAGTTTCGGGGCAACTGAGTTTTGGTGAGGGTGGTGGTGCACTGGAACAGGTTGCTCAGAGAGTCTGTGGTTGCCCCCTCCTTGGAGGTGTTTAAGGCCAGGCTGGATGAGGCATTGAGCAACCTGGTCTAGTGGGAGGTGTCCCTGCCCATGGCAACAGGGTTGGAACTAGATGATCTTTAAGGTCCCTTCCAACTCAAACCATTCTATGATTCTATGAATGCTGGAACAGGGATGGGGGACACAGCAGCAGAAGCAAACTGCTCATGGTGAAGAGCACTGGTATAAACCCTGATTTCTGTGCTTTCCCTGAAAGCGGAAGACATGGGATCTTCAGGTTAAAGCTCAACCATCCTGGTCCAGTGCCATCAGCAGACACCTCACAAATTGCTGTTTCATTTGGTCTCTGTTTTCTCTCTTTGTCTCATTCCAGTGTGATAATGACAGGTGCATATAACAACTTCTTCCGAATGTTTGACCGAAACACCAAAAGGGATGTCACCCTGGAGGCATCCCGGGAGAGCAGCAAACCACGAGCTATCCTTAAACCCCGCAGGGTCTGCGTTGGGGGCAAACGGAGGAAAGATGACATCAGCGTTGACAGTTTGGACTTTACTAAGAAGATCTTGCACACAGCGTGGCACCCCACTGAGAACATCATTGCTATAGCAGCGACAAACAATCTGTACATATTTCAGGATAAAGTGAACTCAGAAATGCACTAGATTTATCAATACCCCTCTATATTTAACGAACCAGCCTCTTGAGAATTGTAGAAGGATGTGATCTTCACAAAAAACAAAAACAAAGCTAAACATAAAAAAATCAATTAAAAATGTGGCTTCTGTGGTGGGATCCATAGGTTGCATCCTTTCATCCCCCAGCCTGTGTCATTATTGGTGGTGAGCCAACTATTTTTCCATCACTGCAACTGTATGAGTAAAAGGCACGACTGCAAATCCAGTTCTGTGGTCTGTATTGGTTCCTTTAAACAAACAGGGGTGTTTTATTCATCTTGGGAGAGTGTTCCTCAGGAGGGCTGAGGAACCTCCGTGCCTGTCAGCCCTTTTGGAGCATCTCAATGGTTCACAGGACCATGCTGTTCTGGTGCACTGCCTACTTTTGCAGTCCACAGCACTTACCACATTGTTAGAGCTTTTTGCCTCCACCTCTTGATTAGTATTTTTTGTTTCAGTAATGTTTTGCTGACTTTCAACTAAATCAAGCCTCTTTGAAAGAATGCATTAGCCAAGTGCTTTTGGAGCAGGTGGCATGATACAGGGGGGAGGGGCTTCATGACAATTTTAACTGGAAGCAGAGTCCCTGCTGGTGAAAAGCTGCCCCTTCTCATCTCCTTCCCTTCTGTACAACACCCTCTTATTTGTTTATTTATTCACATAACTATGTGCTTCAACTTCCCGAGTGAGTCAGTGAGAGAAATGCATAGTTACCCAGCCAGATCATTTTAAGATGTTCATAGATGGTAGAAATTAATAAAATCATGAAGTTGTAAGGGACCTCCAAAGGCCATCTAGTCCAACCCCCTGCAGTGAGCAGGGACATCCTGCACTAGATCAGGTTGCTCAGAGCCTCAGCAAGCCTGGCCTTGATAGCACTTCATAGAACCACTTGTTCTGTTTCAAACAGTAACTAGTATCTTCATCACATGGAGGACTATTGAAAAAACTTGGGTTTTGCCACTCTAGAGGGGCTAGATCAGGTTGCTCAGAACCTCATCAAGCCTCATCTAGCTTTGATAGAACTCCATAGAACCTCTTTGCTGTGTTTAGGACATTTACTTGTTTCTTTGCACATGAAGTACTATTGAAAAACTTGGGTTTTGCCTCTCTACAGGGACTAGCAGGTCAGTCATAGTCTGGCAATTATCACATCCTACCCTTTGGAGGGTGGAGTTCTGGAAGCCTTGCCTAGAAGTGCTGTCCTTGAAGGGAAACAATCAACTTCAGTGGGGACAAAGCTATGTCACAGCTAGACACTACAGAAAGTCCCTCTCCTGTTGCTGGCAGGATGGGTATTTTAATCCAAGCTTTGGGGACTACAGGCCCTGCTGTGGTAACTGTAAAAGGAGGAGGACTGTGAGATGCGGTTCACTGCAAAGTGAATTTTAACACTTTTAAATGAGTCCCACTGCTGAGCGACAAAATTATTCCTGGAGAAACATGAGAAATAAAAACCTCCACACCAAACTGTGTTAGAGTTAGCTCTGTTTTAAGATGAACAGTGATGTCATTGGAAAAGGAGGAGGGCATCCAGGAGTAGTGTGGGAGCTGTGCAGTGGGCAGGGAGTCCTCGTAGGATGTGTTGAGTTGGAAAGGACCTTCAAAGATCATATAGTCCAAGCACCTGCAGTAAGATCCTGCACTAGATCATGTTGCTCAGAGCCTCAGCAAGCCTGGCCTTGAGTGTTTCCAGGGATGAGGTCTCCACCACCCCTCTGGGCAGCCTCTTCCAATGCCTCACCTCCCTCATGGGGAAGAACTTCTTCCTTGTGTCTAATCTACACCTGCCTCATCCTATTTCTCCATGCCCTGGCAAACAGCCCCTCCCCAGATTTCTTGTAGACACCTTCATGTACTGGGAGGCCACTGTGAGGTGTCCCAGTCCAGGAAAAGAAAGTTCTGCTGCATCCCTTATAGCTTTGGCAGAAAAATTACTATCCTAAAGGATTTCCCCTCAAACCACAAGTAAAAGACCACAAATCAGATAATCTGTTTATTTGCACCACATTAAAACTCCTCAGAAAACAGGCCTTTAAGCCACTGTGCACTGATTTCTTGCTGAGTGGAGAACATACAGATGAAGGTATCTGCATGCTTTTATATTTCCGTTTGAGGGAAAGATGGAGTAAAAATCCACTTCTGAGAACTAAAAGAAAATCAACCATGGCTTTTACATGACATGCTAACTCCACACATGAATCATGTTATGTTTGAAGTTTTCTAGGTCAATGCTTTGTGTTTTGTGTGCAGAGGCACAGGAGCAGCACATCAGTTTCCAGCCACACCAAAAAAAAATCATAGTGTATGGAATTTGTAGGTGGATTTCAAAGGGAAGGAGGAATGTTTATTTATAAAATACTCCCTGCTGTTGCAGGCATGGACAGTGTATGTACATATTTACTAATGGAAGTTAACAAAAGTGCTTTTCCTTTCTCTGTTTCATTTTAATTTTTTTTTCCTTGTAAAAAGTTTTAAGAATGTGGTAAACTGTATAGAAAACTCGTTCATGCCAAACTACTGCTTCAAGGGTGTCACACAATTTCTTTGACTTTTGGCATACTCCATTTTAACCTTTGCAGCTAAAAAAATATGAAGAAAGAAAAATGCTGTCAGCTTATATTGGCTTTTACAGCTATTACTGTAAAACTATATTTAGCTTTTAACATTCTCGAGTAAGATTCTATAGATAACTTATTATAAAGCAGATCTTAATACAACAAATTTTTGTTCTTTTTTTGGTTTTTTTTTAAAAATAATTTAAAATACCTTCACTCTGGTACAGCTTGGGGTACCAAAAAAGAACATGTTAAAAATGAAAGAAAAGAAATATATCTTTGGAGCTTTATGAAACTAAGGAAAAACCCAACCAAAATCCCAGCAACTGATTCTAGAGGAAATAAAAAGAAACCTCTCAAAGACCAGTGTTCCATTCCTGATTGTGACATGGTTACTACAGATTGGTTTCTTGAATGTATGGAAAAGTAAACATCGTCGTTGTGAACGTTTCCAACTTTCTTTCTCTCTTTAGTTTGAGCTTTCGGTGGTGTAGAGTAAGTGATGGTAAAGTTGGTAAACCTGATTGTTTTGAAAGCTGTTGTTCATGGCTGCATTCTTTGTGTTGCACCAATTAGCTAACTGTTGTTGAATAAAAATATAAATATGTTAATACCAGCTTTTTTCAATAAAACGACAACCAAAAAGGCATTAATAGATGACTTCAAGGCACAGCTTATTTTTAAGCTAGACATGCAAGAGTTGCTCAGCTCTGTTTATAAAGGAGGAAGAGTCACAAGGACTCACAGGACAAGCTACTTCCGTTGAATCATAGAATGCTTTGAGTTGGAAGGGACATTCAGAGGTCATCTAGTCCCACCCCCTGCAGTGAGCAGGGACATCGTGCACTAGATCAGGTTGCTCAAAGCCTCCGCAAGCCTGGGCTTAAACACTTCCAGGGAGGGGCATCCACCACCTCTCTGGACAACCTGCTCCAGTGCTTCACCACCCTCATGGGGAAGAACTTCTTCCTATTCATAGAGTCATAGTGAAGTGACCTTCAGAGGCCATCTAGTCCAACCCCCTGCAGTGAGCAGGGACATCCTCCACTAGATAAGGTTGCTCAGAACCTCAGCAATGGCCTCCACCAATCTTGTTGAGGCCTCCAGGCAACCCGTTCCTAAACCTAAAGTGTTGTGGATGGTGGAGAAGTAAAAACAGTGCCATGAAATGGGCCTGACTTGGGCGTTTAGGGTGACAAAGAGTGTGCAGTCACAGCAGAGCAGGCAGTCAGGGCAGAGAATGGGGCTCAGCCTCCTACAGTGGAATAAGAGAGATGCACAGATTAAAGGGACACAGCAGTCACAGGGTAAAAACATGGTACAAGGGTCATCACAGGCCAAATTTGAGACTTTCCAGTGTGATAGTCTGTGAGGGCACTTCTGGTCTGTGTGGAGGCCTGGCCTCCCAAATGAGACAGATGTTGAACCAGGTGACAAACCAAAGGGCTACCAGCACAACAGAGTCCCCTCTTCTACCTCTCCTACCTCCCTGCCAGGGGAAAATTCAAAGGCAAAAAGGAGGGAAAAAAAAGCTGGCTTGGTGTACACACTTAAAGTTGAGAAAGCATTCCCTAGTCTAAACTGATGCTTGGTGTGGTGCTTTCCCAGATTTTCTCAGCCTGAGGCAGCCTGGTCTGCACAGAGCCCCAGGGTGTGAGAAGCCACCTGGGCATCAGCAGTGAGACAGTGAAAGCCTAAGTCCTTTTTCTGGATGCAGACCAGAATAAATTTGCCTCAGCTGCTCGAGGGGGTGGTGTGCTGCTTCACACAGCTCTCCCAGACCTTACACCCTCAATGTATTCTCTCCTTTTTTTTTTTTTTTTGAGGGGAGGACACAGTCAATCCCACTCACTTAGATGGACAAATATGACTAGGCACAAAAGAGAGAGATCTCAGCTGAAAAATCAACACATCAAGCAATTCACTGTTTACCTTCCCTGTTTCCCTTTTCATCCCTAAATACCCAGTAGGAGCCAGATGGCAAACTCTCCTGCCTTTGAAATTTTCACACTCATACTTAGTAGCTCCATGCAGTGATTTAACCCTCTATGGGTTGGAAGGGGGTTGTTGGCACAAGCCACCCTCTTCTTCTGTTTGCATCCAGCATGTTGTCTGGCTTTCAGGCAGTCCTTTGTAGCCTTCCAAGGATGAGGTTCCTCATCCAAGGGCAAGTATAGGGATTGTTCATCTTCTATGACCAGTTTCAGTAATGTTATTATCATCAATTTTTCCCCACTCTCAATAATATTCCTTTTCCATTTGCTGCCTTCTCAGGAAATTGCATTAAATTCATGCTCTAAAATTAGAGCATGAATTCACTCATCTTGCTCATGTGGCAGAACCTCAGAAAGCCACAGGATTACTGGAGTGGGTGGGAGGCAAAAAAACCTTGGGCCTGACTTTATAAGGTGCATGTGACAGGGTGTTGCTTTGGTTTTGTGAAGTCCTGAAGTGATCTGGGTGTTCCATACAGGGACATTTGCTTTCAGACTGCACCATGAGAAAGCTTTTCTTAGAAATTATTCTGGGTTTTTTATTTGGTTTTTTTACTTCTTCTTGAAGTTGGATGAGGGGCAAAATTTCCTTCACCTGAAAATGGGGCACTTCGAGATCCTGAATTCAGTGTTCCTTGTGAAGCACCTGACTGAGCAAACTCCTCAGTTGCCTCAGCTAAATAAGCTCCCATGAGCACGAATCAGTAATTAGGTAGAGCTAATTACTTCTCTTACCCTTTGCCAAGTGAAGGCAGACAATGAGTAGGACTAGATCCTTAAACTAGCAATTCTATCAAACAATTACTTTAATTATGGTGATGCTCTATATTATTTTTATAAGGTGGCTGCTTATAAAAAAATCTACAATAGTGAGCCCATAAAAGGCTGCTGGGTGGTTTTCTGGTTCTCTCCTTGTTGTAAGACTAGTTTTAGTCACAGTAGGAGCATGTGCAGCTCTCACTCAGCAGCCCTGATCCAAATAAATTAAATACAGAATCAAATCCTTCAACTGGTGACAGTGACAGTGCATCCAGGATAAGAGTACGTAGCTTGAAGAACTCAAGAAGCCCCATCATCAGCTTTCAGTGGCTTCATGATCATTTCTCCACCAGGAGGAATAACTCTAGAGGAAAATTCACTGCAAATGATAAACAATAATTAATTGAAACTGGAATTAGAGTGTCAGATTGAGGGGTAAAGGGGTCGGTACTCTTCCATCCTCTGCTGATAGGAGAAATTCTGCCCAAGCAGGACACCAGAGATCCAGCCTTGTGCTGATGCCTTTTCTCCTTGAAGAGTCTTGAACACCCCCACCAGCTCCACCAGGTGCCCTGGTGGAGGCAGAAGGACCAGGATTCTTTTCTTCTTTGGGGGAAAGTGCAGAAACAGAGGTTTCCCTCAAATAGGACAGATGGGCTTTGTGAGACACAGAGGACAACACCTTGGATCATGTGGTGGAAGAGGTGGTGAGGGGAACCTTGTCTCTTCAATTATCATCCTCTGACATCTCTGCTAACACCTCTCCCAGATCAACAGATGCAGTCTCTATTTCTCACAGCTATTGATCCAAGCTCCTGCAAACCTGGCTAGATGTTGCTTCATCAGTTGACCTCTGCCAACATGTAAAAGAATATCCTCTGCAAACCTCACCACTAATGACTTTCTTTAGTATGAAAAAAGGTACAAACCGCACTATTTCATACCACCTTAATCCATGTTTTGTGAACAAGCAGGGCTCAGCTAGGCTTCTTTTTTTAGTAGTTTGACATTTTGGAGCTGCTATTGTCATATTGCTAATGAACTTCCAGGAATCCAGTGTTGTTTTAAAATCTGGTACTTCCTAAGCACTTTATGGGGCTGCTAAAACAAATCTCACCTTGCACAGCTTTCCCTCAGGGTTCCCTTCAAACCAGTCCCAAAGCTGGACTTCCTACAGATCCACCTTTCACCATGAAAGAGAAGAGAAGAGAAGGTGGGTCTTGCTCAGCAAGAAGAGCAGTCTGAAGCTATACAAAATGAAAGTTTTCCCTTGCTACCTCTGCATGGTCCTCCTATGTCCCCCATCCCTCCTCCTCTGCCCCTCTGCTGCTGCCTGTTCCCACATTCCTTTTCTTTCCATCCCATTTTGTGTTTCTACAAAATTCCAATTTGTGTGTCCTCCCTTTCATCTCCTCCTCAGGCCAGGAGCTGACAAAAATCCCATTGACTCTCACCACTGGAGCAACCACAGGCTGCAGGAGCAGTTTTTCACCAACATGATGGCAAGTGCTCCACAGCCCCTCTGCCTCAGAGAGGAATTCCCTGTTTGCTAATGGAATTAAGGTTTAGAGAATGGCAGAGAATGTATCTTAGCAACCACCAATGCATCAAGAAAGCAGTTTAACCACTTCAAACTTCAATTAAAAACCCCACCAGACAAATGTTGTGTATAGAAACATAGAACCATAGAATGCTTTGGGTTGGAAGGGACTTTAAAGATTATCTAGTTCCAACCCTCCTCCCACTAGACCAGGTTGCTCAATGCCTCATCCAGCCTGTCCTTAAACAATTCCAGGGAGGGGCATCCACAACCTCTCTGGGCACCCTGTTCCAGTGTCTCACCATCCTCACAGGAAAGAACTTCTTTCTTATGTGCAGCCTAAATCTACCCTCCTCCAATTTGTTTGAGAAAGAAAGGCCTCCTGGAGATTCAGCATAAGGGACATGGTTGCCCATACACCAAAGTCACCCTATGGATGCTGTCACGGCCCATGCTCACATTGTTTTCTCTCTTTTGGGAAGTGAAATAGAGGACAGGCACATTTTTGCAGGGAAATTCTGAGGTTTTATACTTTGGTCTCATCCCTGCAGGAGATCTTCAAGGATATTCTGAGGGGAAATAAGGAAATACAACAATGAAAACTCTGAGTGAAATAAGCAAACCTGTGTGAGATGTGGTGACATCTCACAGCATCTCTGGCCTGATTTGTACAATTTAGAAATGCAATCTTTTCCCTTCCAGGCTAATAACCTAATTAACAGTCTTCAGATCCACTTTTCCCTCAGTTCTCTCTTCCACAGGCTTAGGCCAAGACAGAGGAGATCCAAACCTTGTTCTGCCTCACTCAGTTTAGATAAATCACCACTTTCTGCCTCAGAAACTCTCTGTGAATGAAATCTCACCAGCTTTTAGTTCAGATTACATTTTATTTTAAACTATTCTGAATGATCTGAACAAGTAGTGCAAGTGCAGGTGCTTCACTTGGGCTGAGCCAGTCCTCATTGCCAACACAGACTGGGAGGTGATGTGATGGAGAGCAGCTCTGTGGGAAAGGACTGGGGGGTGCTGATGGATAAAAATGGGTGCTGGACATGAGCCAACAGTGTGTGCTCTCAGCCCAGAATCTAACCCTATCCTGGGCTGCATCAGCAAAGCTATGGCCAGCAGCATGCTTTGCTCTCCTGAGACCCCACCTGGAGTTACTGCCTCAGCTCTGGAGCCTTTAGCACATGAAGGACATGGAGCTGTTGTAGAGAGTCCAGAGGAGCACACAAAGATGATGTGAGGGCAGAAGCACCTCTGCTAGGACAGGCTGAGAGTTGGGGCAGTTCAGCCTGGAGAAGAGAAGGTTCCAGGGAGGTCTCACAGTGGCCTCTCGGTGCCTAATGGTGCTACAGGAAAGCTGGGGAGGGGCTGTTTGCCAGGGAATGGAGCCACAGGATGAGGGGTAATGGTTTGAAACTAGAGTGGGGTAAGTTTAGGTTAGACATCATGAAGAAGTACTTCCCCATGTGGGTGGTGAGGCATTGGTTCAGGTTGCCCAGAGAGGTGGTGGAGTCCCCATCCTTGGAGACATCCAAGGCCAGGCTTGCTGAGGCTCTGAGCAACCTGATCTAGTGCAGGATGTCCTTTCTCACTGCAGGGGGTTGGACTAGATGGCCTGTGAAGGTCCCTTCCAACACTATGATTCTATTATTCTACGAAATGCAGAAAGGTGGCATCCATTGTCGTTCTTGCCTCATAGACACACAATGTTTGGTGAAACTTCACATAATAACTGAGACAAATTGAAGCAAAACCCAAATTCTTCCAGGGTAACTACTCTTGCCAAGGAGTACTCGTGCTGTGATTCTATGTGAGAACTGTGCTGTAAGTCACTTGCATGTCATCAATGTGTCCTCCTGCGCTTATGAGAACTGTGTTGCAAGTGAGAGGAGGTGCCCTGGGCTAGAAGTACTTCAGGCTTCAGCATTGAAACACTCCCATGGAGATTCGCTTTTTAAACAATGATTAAAGATCAATTGAGCTGTTACTAGAAGCAGCATTAGGAGAGATATTTTATGAATAGTCCACTGACAATTCTAGGGAAGCACCTTCTGCGGAGAGAAAAACTGAAAAATCTATTTATTGCAAAACCATTTGCCAGTCTCATCTTCCGTGTTTCAAGCTGAAGCACAGCATGCTGGCCATACTGGTCATTCCCTTTGGGGATGAAGATGCTAATTCCTTCCATGTATTTCCTGCCAGGATGAGCTTTGAACAAAATTTGGCACCCAAATAAAAGAAACATGCTTTGCATTGCATCCTTTTTCTTTAATCTGGTCTGAATTTGAAGCTTTAAAAAAAAAAAAATAGATAGCTTTTAGAGTATTCAGGAGGTGATCCTGACCTTCTGATGGTGGCTTCAGTTTTGATTGTGATCAGAGTCCAGCCCGCAGACTCCTTCCAAAGCACCTAATCCCTATTAAAACAACATTTTCATTACCTAATTAATTGTTTGAAGCTACTTTCACTGATTGCTTATTGAAGTTGCAGTTTGTCACCTGCGGCAACAGCAGGGCTTGTTGTGGATACATCAGCGCTGTCACCCAGCACTGAAGAGTGAAGGAGGACCAGGAGAGGGAACTGAAGAAAAGATTCTTTGTCATAAATGCCTCACTCTTTAAAGTGAAGAAACTAATTGAGATCAAGACAGGCCATGCTGAGATCAACCCACATGGGCTTCTGAGATATAAGGGGGGGTTCCTGTGGGCTTGGTTCAAGCCCTTTCTAATTTAGCTTGACACAGCTCCTGCTGTGAAGCTCGGCCATCTCCTGTGGTTAACAGTAATGTTTGCAAGGCCCTTTTCTGATGCCAAACTGGCTGTTATCACAGTATCACAAAAAAAATCCTACCAGCTTGAGAAGCAGACCAAAAAGTCTGTAACAACTGAATGTTATCACTATAATTGAGCCCTAAAAGATGAAAATTTGGTTTTTCAAGGATTTTCCTGTCAGCCTTTACCTGGTGGGTGATCTTGACACAGCCTTTCTGCTTTCCCCAGAACTTTGAATTAATTTAAAGGTGGAGGTCTCAAGCAAGAGCTGTAGCTGGAATTTCCCTTAAGGCAGCACATCTTCTACAAAGATTTTAGTTAAATTCTGCCACGGATTTTCTCTTTCATATTATTCAGCTTGCAGAAAGCTAGCATAAATGTTTGTGTTGTGATAAGGTCTCATCTATTTATTTAATTTTTGGGGGTCATCTAACACATGAAGAGACAGGAGAAGACAGAGTTTCTACCAGAAGGGATGTGGAAATTGTGTATTGTCACCACTCACATTACAACAGAAGAAAACAATGCAGATGAGGACTGGCAGACTTAGGTTAAAAGGTCATAGAGACAGGAACTTTCCCAAAAAGATGCTCAGCTGTACAGAAGACAGACCTTGCATTTCACAGGTTTGCCACACACTATTCCTACAACCTTAGTTTATCGTCACACAGCAGTTTATTACAAGGAAAAGAGATTTATTTTCCCATTTTCATGGTCTTGGATTGCAGACACTCTGCAACAGCTCCTTTGTTCATCATCTGTGCAACCTTTGTAACTGGAGCAGGAACTAATTCTGCAACGGTTACCTGTTTTTCCCGAATAAAAGATTTTTCTAATGGTGCTTCCCTCTCTGAAATGGAGTAAAGCCTGAACCTGATTCTTTTGTTCCTTGGCGGTGCCCCCTGGAGACAGCAGCTGGGATGAAGTGCAGCGTGAAGCTGGAGTGCCATCTGATGGCACAAGAGACAAACACACGGGTGACGGGTTCTTCAGCTGCAACAGGTCAAAGCAAAACTGGAAAGTACCGTTTTTACTTGCAAGAAGCACAGAATACTAAAAGCAAAAAAAGAACTCAAAGGCTCCAGACAGAAATACGATCCTCCTGAGAGGTTGATGAAACATCTCCAACAGTCAGGAAGTCCCCCCAGAAGAGATAAACACAACCTGTGCTGCCCTGCTGCTGTCTAAATTTTTAAAGATCACGTGCTGAGGTACAACTGATCAGCAGTTGGGTGAGTACTTTTATTGCAATGCTTCTGGCACTGAACTGCAGCTGAGAACTAAATCTCTGCCAATAATGAAGAATGGAAATGTGAATTGTTAATTACCTGCATACATCATTCTCTGACATCTACAAGAAAACAATGTAGATGTCACTGACACTGACTAATCCAGCCTTGTACAGAATGAAATGTGAATCTAAAGGAATCTTCAAGCTTGACTATAAAAGCTTCTAAGTCAAGATGAGGATTTTAACCCATAAAGTGCCTCTTAAAACTAGGAGGCCTAGAAGAAATCTGGGAAGGGGATGTTTGCCAGGGCTCAGAGAGATAGGAGAAGGGACAGTGGTTTTAAAATTAGAGCAGGGCAGGTTTAAATTAGACATCAGGAAGAAGCTTTTCACCATGAAGGTGATGAGACACTGGACCAGGTTGCCCAGAGAGGTGGTGGAAGCCACATCCCTGGAGACATTCAAGGTGAGGCTTGCTGAGGACCTGAGCAACCTGATCTAGTGCAGGATGTCCCTGCTCACTACAGAGGGTTGGACCTTGGAAGGTCCCTTCCAACTCAACACATTCTATGATAATTTGTTTTCCTAAAATATACACTGGTGTGTAATTAGAAGAGTCAGGAACTGGGCTAAGAGAGGCTCCACCTGTCAAAAGAGCAGGAATAAAACTGGCTGCACAGCTCCACAGGAATGGAAATGTAAATGCAGCAGCATTGCCAGAGACTGTGGAGTGGCCACCCTGTGCTTGCAAAGTGGATGCAGCCTCAGGGCTCCAGCCTGAGCAAGAGGTGTCAACTTGAGGCAAGCAGCCAGACCTTAGACAAAAGCCTTTCACAGAATCACAGAATCTCAGAGATTGGAAGGGACCTCAAGAGATCATCAAGTCCAACCCTTTGCTGGCACAGGAACACTCAGACCAGGTCACACAGGAAGGAGTCCAGGTGGGGTTTGAATGTCTCCAGGGAAGGAGACCCCATACCCACTCTGGGCAGCCTGTGCCACTCTTCTCTCACCCTCATCCTGACAAAGTTTTTTCCTCTATTTCTGTAGAACCTCCTGTGTTCCAGATTGCACCCATTGCCCCTTGCCCTGTCATTGGATGTCAGTTTTCTCCCTGGCTTTGATGTGGAGAACCACATAATGGGAGAGGCTGTTTTGTATTTACACGGAATCACAGAATATCAGGGATTGTAAGAGACCTCAAGAGATCATCTAGTCCAATTCCCCTGGCAGAGCAGGAACACCTAGACTGGTTCACATTCCCTAATTATAAAAAATATTTTTAAAAATAAATTGGTTACCTGGAAAAAAGTGCATTTCACTTGGGGAACTCTTTAGCCCTGGAACAGCAGTGGGTGTGAGACTAATGCTGAAATGTAAACCACCAAGGCAAAAAAACTCCACCTCCCATAGATTAAGTGGCAGGGTACTAAATTTTAAGATGAAATCCTGCCCCCATGTACGCACACCACCAGTTAAGTGCAAACGTATTTCAAGTTATGCTTTGTAGATTGCAAGCATTTAAATTCCCTTCATGTCCAACCTGCATGGACTTTGCAGTCTGATCTCAGGAGCAGTGGATGCACCCTAGAGCTGGCAATAAACTCTGTGTGACATGGGTGTCACGTGTCAGCATCTCAGATAGGAGCTTCCCAAGAGCAAGTCCTGCTTTTACATTGTATTTCTCCTATTGTCAAGTCTATTTGCTTGTTTTCAACTCCACACTTTCTAACACCCAAAGGCTTGTGCTGTGCAGGGACTGAAGTGGCTTTGGAGGTGAGATGCTTCGATTTCACAAATCTATATTTTTTTATATAACTCAAGCAATAAAGTCAAGTGCTGAGAAGGGTATTCACATAGTGTTGAAACATCCTAAATTAAGACCCCATCTACACTGTCAGGAGAAGATGATAGGCTGTGCTAGGGAAACTCAGGCCACTTGAGATCTTCCTCTCTAAAAGGTGCCTGAGGAAAAACAACCCCATTGCACATTATCTAGATGTAAATAGGAAGATGACAACACCTTAATAAAGATGGGGTGATTATGACAAAAGCTGCCAGGAGAGAGACCACCTGCACTGCCTGGGAGCAAGAATGCTCATGCTGACACCCCCTTGGTCCAGCACACAGGAGCAACATGGCTCCTGGCTAGGATCAAAGCCCTCCAGGTAGTACAGCATGGCTCAGCACCTTCTCTGGCAGTTAGAGATCTCCTGAACAACCCAGCATCATAAAAGTACTTTGCTCCTGTGGGCAGAATCTGCTGTCACCTGACAGAGTTTGCACGAGGAGCCTTTTTAGGGCTTTACAGCAGCCATCCCACACCCTCAGTGCCAACACAAGATGCACCATCTTCCTGCAAAGAGCTCTCATCAGCTCTGGACCCAGGGCAACAAGAGACAGCAGCAGACAGTGGTGCTGGAGCAGCAGACTGTGGTGCTCACCATGGAGGTGAGCTGGTCCAACTCATCACCAGTGGCAGATGGCAAAGACCAAAGATAACTGAATGCAGCCTCCCTTGGTAAATCCATCCCCCCATCACAAACCTTTGGGCAGAATCTTCTTTACTCTGTGTAACAGGGGTGTGCAGAAGGGAGGAGGATGTGGCAGGCTGTGAATGTGTTGGGTCAGATGATTCAGCGAGATCCACACAGGTAGTGCCACCAGTCTTCAGGTCTACACCTATGATCCTAGGTTGGGACATGAACTGGGTTGTGTAGCTCAGTTGGGAGAGCATCACACTTAATCTGTATGTCAACGGATCAAGTCCCTGTCCAAGTGTGAGTCTGGTCAGAGTTGGGCTTGATGGTTGGACTCGGTGACCTGAAAAGTCCTTTCCAACCTAGGCAACAACTAAACTAGGTATGGGCTGATGACTCACCTTGGAATTATTAGTATTGTCACCACCCTGCCAGAATAACTTCATTTTATCTCTCTGCCTGGAGACAACTGCAAGAGAACCTCTGTGTTCTTCAGGAGGAAGGAAGGTTGCAAGCAGAGTTTCTATGCTCCTGTTCTGCTTCAAAAACTGAAGCTGAAGTTCATTAGGGGTGATAAAAAAACAAGTTTTTTCATCTCAGTGCCAAACATCCCTCCTAAGTGGGGAGATAACTCTCATCTTTTCCACATCAGGCTGTAATTTATAAGAGGAAGTTGCAGGATGCTAATGATTTTTTTTTTTTCTCTCCAGAACAGAAGCTAATTAAATCTTTGGAGTAATAATATGAAAACAAATGAACCGGCTTAATTAATGTACATAAACACTAATGTGATTTGTTTGGTTTGTTTCCAGGCATCCTATTTGCATTAAAGTAACATTTACATGGATGTAAGAAATTGCTAGAGCAGGTGCCTGTCTCTTTTCAAGTTAGAGAGTCCCACCTTATTTTCTGCTGCATAGTTTAACATTTTTCCTAACTTAATGATGGAGCAGCTGGTTTTCCTTCATGTCTACCTGCTCTTCAAATTGTAAATTGTGAAGCTGAGAGAAAGCACAGCCTTTTTTAGTCTCCTTAGTTTGTAACCAAAAGTGACCCTTACCCTGAAAGGCTGCAAATGCATTTCAAAAGCATGAAGAAAATATTCCAAATCTTCACATCCCTTTTGCCTTTGTCTGTGGAAATAGAAGGTAGAGAGACACTGAAAGAGGCTGCCCAGAGAGGTTGTGGATGCCTCCTCTCTGAAGGTGTTTAAGGCCAGTCTGGATGAGGCACTGAGCAACCAGGTCTAGTGGGAGGGGTCCCTGCCCATGGCAGGGGGGTTGGAACTGGAGGACCTTTAAGGTCCCTTCCAACCCAAATCATTCTATGATTCTATTCACTGGCTGTGTAGGAATTTAAGAACCATGCTGCCCAAGTGGAAACATTCTTATTACCCTCTATTATAAAAAAAAATTACAATTAAAAAAGCTTATTTTTTGTTTTGTCTTTTTTTTTTTTAACACCATTTAAGAGAAAAACATTTCTAGGAAATAAAATCACATGCATTTCCCACAGATTGCCTCCTCTGGCCAAAATGCACAATATAAACTTTTTGCCTCCTTGCTTACTGCAAGAGGCTGTTAGTCATTACAGAGTGGGCTCTTAAATTATTCAGAATTTCTATATGTGTTTTCTTCCTTATAGAAGAATGTGCCAGCTTGGAGAACAATCAGTACTTTTAATTTCATGTTGGTTTTGGGATGAAATTCAAATAACTTCAATTCTGTAGGTTCTAAATGCTAAGGCTGAGCTTAGGGAACGGCTGAACCCAATTTAGATGTGTCAATAGCCATGTAATATCCTCCTCCTCCTCTTCAGTTAATTAATACTAATTCAAAAGATTGAATTATCACAGCCTAGAGAAAGGGCACCTATCTGTGGAACTGTTTATAATTCATCATGTCTTCAGAAGTGAGTAAGAAAATAATAAATGTAGGATTAATTGAATAATTAACAGTAGCTGCCACGTTCTGACTCTTCTCCTTGCCAGTGCAGGAGATGAACTGGTTCCACACAAGTGGAATGAAGTTCTTTAGTGCTGTGTTTGCTTACAAGATGTGAAGCAGATAGAAAGCCCCTTTGTGAAAAAAAAAAAACCAACTAAAACCAACAAAACAATTTGCTTTGCAAATTGCTTCTGAAGTATCACTGGTTTTGTGCTTGGCAGCTAAAACGTGCTTCAGAAAGAAGAGATTTATTTGCTAAAGGTTTTAGAACTCCAAAGACCAGACTGTCAAAAAAAGGAAGCACACTTATTCATGATGTTAACACAAAATACCCTCTTCTGGCATAAAAATATAAAAGGACCAAGAAGGAACACTTGAGAAATGGCATTATTTAAAGGTCCTGAAGTTAAATTTATTTCCTCTTTCCTGAAGAAGAGCTGAAAATATATGGAAAACGACCTCCTCTATTGCTGCTCATCAAAACTTTCCACTCCCGTTGGAAAAAAACATCTGAGAAGTTGAACTGTCCCCATCAAGTTGTCACTAGGGAGCATTTCAATTTCTTCTCCCAGGATCTAGCTAACTCAGGGATTGTTTTTCAAATAAATGCATAAAGGAGAATTGCTGGAATCATCATGCTCAAGGGGAACATCCCCCCTCCAACAGCAAATATTTCACGTCTTAAAACTTTAAACATTGAATTATATTTTTCATTTAAAACTGTTACCAACACAACATAAACGATTGCTCACAGCATCAAAATGAATATTGTACCCATTCAATTCAAGTTTGTATATTTATTTGCACAATACAAATCATTAAACAAGCTTACTATTTCAGTTTCCTTTTTTTTTTTTTTTCAGTTTCCATTTTACTATTTTCAGTTGCTTTGGCTTGTCTATTGCTGGTACCATCTCAGCACCAGCCCATGGTTTATCCTTCACAGACCAGCATGGATTATACCTTAGTGCTCTATATGTAGCTTTCACAACCAATTAGAACTTACTGAATACAGAATATTGAACACAAAATGGAAGCTTGAGGACTTTTTACAACTTTTCTGGGGTGTGAAATGGTGTGCCCTTCCACAAAAAAAAAAGGGCCATTAAAGTCACTATTTTCTGGACAAGTAGTGAAACAATAAGTTCTTCACACAGATATCACCACCAGGCACTGACTACAAGATCACTTTTTTTTTTTCCAAGAAAACATCAAATAAATACAAGCAATACATGAGCTGTAAGCTGCTGCCAGCTGCCTATTCTAAATCATACCTGGGAAATTACAAACGGGCAGGTTGTGAACGTTTACAGAGAATAAAGTGCTTTTAAACATCGAGCCAGTGAATGCATCTAGTGTCGTACCACAGGCAAACAGGTATCCACGTTGGACAAAGTCATCTCCATGCAATTAGTCAGCAGCAACCCCCTGCAGTGATTTGTAACACTAAGCTAGTATACATTACTTGGGTAATACAGGGTTTAAAGTCAGGATACAGTGTGTGCACTTGCAAAACTCAAAGAATGCTCTACATCATCACACTGTTTTGAGCACTGCTACAGCAAGGTGGTGATTTGTGGGCTTCTTTTTTCATCCTCCTTCCTCCCCTTAAGCAGCCAAACCTTTGGTAGTGTGTCAATGCAGTGTACACTGAAGATCCCACTCAACCAACTGCAAGGCTCATTATGCAGCGGACAGGAATGGGAAGAAGAAAAAATCAAAAGCAAATTTAATGGCTTTGTGCACTGTGCTCCTCCAGTCATGCTCTATTTTCACATGCCTCCCTGCAGGTAAGAGCTTGGACATGCAATTCAAGCAGGTGATGGCTTTCAGTTCAAAGACAGGCCACTTACTGCCAAGACGCCCCTCCAGAATTGTGCTGAACTCAATAATGCTGCCTTGCCTCAAGTTCAGCAGCACTTTCTTAAACTCATTGCTTGCCTTCAGCACAATATCTTTGGTGATATCATCCTCCTCCATGGGCCTGCTCCCATTTTTGCTACTGAAGGGCATGCCCACAGTGATTTCAAACTTATACCGATCGAACATTTTCATGTGGCACTTGTGCTTGGTCAGGTATTTTAGGCGGCACAATTCCTCCTCCTCCAAGGTAACATTTTTGGGGTCACACAGAGGGTAGGTCTCACCATACAAGCACCTCATCCAATCTCCAAGAAAAAGTGGCAGCATGTTTATGGCTGACTCTGCACTATTGTCAATCTCTGTCACACGCACGTACTTGAAACGCCCGGTCCAGGTCACTCTGTGTCCTTCCAGGTGACTGCAGAGGATCTGAGTGCGTGCCATGTTGGTCTCCTTCCATGAGCGGGGTCCGCAGAGAAAAGCATACTGGTTCCATGTCAAAGTGGAGTTGTAGACTTTCATTCCCTCTGACCGATAGACATAGAACCAACAGAACAACACCACAGCTGTGATCCACACCAGGATGAGCTTCACAATGGAGCTTCGGGTAAGGGATTTCACCACCTCAACCACAGAGAAGTTGACCTTCGTCCACCACCGAAAGAGCAATGGGATGGCACACAAAACCAAGGTCACCACGATTTTCACCAGCTCCAGGGACAAAAACCACTTGATGAAATGGATGAGACACATCAGCGCGATGCCCACCCCCAGCACTGGGAGGGCGAAGAGAAAGAGGAAATAACCGATGGAGGCACGAACAAGCCCGATGCCAGAGGACTCCCTCAGAATGACCACAGAGAGCTCACACCACATAAAGCAGACCAGATAAGGGACCAGGAAGCAGTAGGTACCTTTGAAGTTGCGTAGTTGTGCCATTCTAAAGAATAGATAGAACAGGTAGAGGAAGAGGAGGCATGGGATGCTCACGTTGATCACAAAGAAATGGCCCACAGGAACGGCAAAGAAAGTTTTACCCAAGAATTTCAAGTAGTCAAAATTCCCAGGTAAGACCTGCAAGAGGGATAAGCATCCTGCTGCTATCTCAGTCATCAGTGCTCTGCGTGTGTAGGGTTCTGCACATGTGCTTAAACTCATGTAACTTGTCACTGTGAAGAAAACAGAGATGGTGGCTAACTCTGAGCAGGGGATACAGTCCTTGCTCGCTATAGGGAAGGAAAAAATTACAAAGAACACTGAGAGCAAGAAATAAATGTATGGCTCTAAGTGATTCCACCCAAAGTTCACCTCGGCTTGCTCAACATCTAGGTTGGGTTCAAAACGAAGCAGGAGGTCGGTCAAGGTGCGGAAGTTTTCCCAAGCCTTACTGTCCTGAAAGACCTTAAGTGTGCAAATCACCATAGAAATGAAGGACAGATAGAATATGACTAATGGAATAATGAAGGCAAAAAAATCAATGGTCAGATTGCTAATGATGAAGAAAAAGATGAGAGCATTGATGTGGTGTGTTGGAACAATGGTAGACAGCCAATGCATGCCTGCCTTTGATGCAATATCTATAAGGTATTCTTTAATTTCCATTATGGCATGAAGTGGGTATTTTACAACCTGGAAAGAGAGAAAGAAGAGTTTTATTTATGAGCATTTTGGTATCTTTACATTAGATACTCTTAGCTGAAGCAGCAGAAGTCAGATGTGTAACCTCAGCTGACAGGAAAAGATATTTCAGATAAATGTTGCAAATAAAATGAGATTACTTTTCTCTGAGATTATTAGCTGTATTTTGATTAATTTAGTCAGATGAAGCTCAGGGGCCATTTTGATTTTGGGAAAGATGCATTTCATTTCCTTTGACACATATAATTAAATGGCTTCCTAGGCAAATACTCTGCTTCCCTGACTTCACACTGAAGATGAGCTACGGGCTGCATTCCTCTACTGTCATAAGTCATTATTCAAGCTGTGAGCACTGGAGCTTTAAAGCACTTAATTCTCATTACTGTCTTGCAAGGATACACTCTAATATGCATTAACACTACAGGAAGTGGTGCATATAGAATCATAGAATGGTTTGGGTTGGAAGGCACCTTAAAGATCATTTAGTTCCAAGCCCTCTGCCATGGGCAGAGTCACCTTCCACCAGAGAAAGGAGCTGTAATGACATTATGTCAGGCTCTAATACTGCTGTCAGACATTTCTTGTTCCTCATCTTCAAGGTGGGAGAACCAATTAGGTAAATGGACATCTGCTCCTAACAGAAAAGAGGGCTGGAGTTGGATTTCGATCTGCTTAGCAAATGAGAAACAAAGATTGTATAGAATCATGGAATAGTTTGAGTTGGAAGGGACCTTAAAGATCATCTAGTTCCCACCCCCTGCCATGGGCAGGGACACCTCCCACTAGACCAGGTTGCCAAATGTCTCATCCAGCCTGGCCTTAAACACCTTCAGAGAGGGGGCATCCACAGCTTCTCTGGGCAACCTGTTCCAGTGTCTCACCACCCTCACAGGAATGAACTTCTTTCTTCTCTCCAGCCTAAATCTCCCCTCTTCCAATTTGCATCATTACTCCTAGTCCTGCTATCCTGGACCCTATTAAAAAGTTCTACCCCAGCCTTTAGGTAAGCTACTATGAAGTCTCCCCCTAGACTTCTCCAGGCTGAACAACCCCAACTCTTTCAGCCTGTCCTCATAAGGGAGGTGCTCCAGCCCTCTCATCATCTTCGTGGCCCTACTCTGCACCTGCTCCAACAGCTCAATGTCCTCATTCATACGCATTTCCAGGAAGAATTTACAGCTATGTTTTACCCTTAAAACAATTCTTCCAAAGCATCTAGAGATGCAGCTTTCAATATCGGGTTCAGAAAGAACAGAAATATCTTTAATTAAGGATTCTTTTAATTCTGCAACAGTAACTATACAGGCTCTTAAAATTCTACCTATCTGACATGTCATTTTTTAACAGTCAGCAGACAACAGAGGAACTGCTGGATCAAATCCCCTCCATGTGACCAACCACATGCTTTACACTGGATCAATGACAAAGTATGTGACTTTTAAAAACATAAATCTGCACATTAGATTCCTACAAACAATCTTCCTTCCCTCATAAAAAGATAATTCTGATATTTTCATATAAATTAGTTCAAAGAAAAGGCCAAGAATTATTCACCTGAAATCTGTGTACTGCAGTTAATTTGGGGCAAGACATACCCTGACTTGGGCATAAGTTTATTTACTCTTGGAATCACAGAATCATAGCATGTGTTGGGTTGGAAGGGACCTTTAAAGGCCACCTAGTCCAATTTCCCCCCCATTTTTTCTTGTTTAAGTAAGAATGATATGAAGTGTGTAATGAAAAATACAGCAGTTATGATCAGACTAGATGGCCTTTGAAGGTCCCTTCCAACTCAATTCAATCTATGATTCTATTTGAATTCTCACAGAGATGTAGTGAAGGTAGATTGCTCTCTTCCAGGGACAGCCATTCTTTCTTTTATTCTTAAATGTAAGACTCATATTGGGGGACTGGCCTAGATGATCTCTTCAAGTCCCTTCCAATCCCTGATATTCTGTGACATTCTATGATTCATATATGAAACTGTAAACAGTCCAAAAAGAAACTGTAGCAACAATTCCTGTACTGATGTGCATAGACTAAACCTCAGATTTGAGAGTCAAGTGTCTTGTCTGAAATGCATAAGTTAAGAGCTCTCATAAGCTATTCATTATTTTTACCTTCAGTCGTAGGGGTAATTCCTCAGGAGTCTTCCCTGCCAACTCATCATCTTCCTCCTCATGCATGATCAGGTTAGAGGGGATGATTCCCTTTGCATACTTCTTGGTGATTTCAACAAAGTCATCCAAGGCGATAAATTGTTTAGCTGGAAGATAAAACGAAGGCTGAGTAAATAGTTATCACTGCAACCACGTACAGATTATGAGCTGAAATGCTAATTTTCCTTCCTAGTATTAAACAAAATCAACTCTATGCTTCAAAATTTGAACTATTCCCAATATAGGCTTACCCTGCAACTGAGTCAAAAATAAGAAGTTGCTTGTGCCAGCAGTATGTGACTACTCTAAATTTTGTCAGTCCAGCAGGTAAGTTCACAGCAGCAGCAAAGAGAACAGAGTGAGAGTAGTTTATCTGCAAGTATTCCATGGAAAAAAAGACTACTGGATTAGGTCACAGAGTTTTAAATCATAAGCAGTTACAACTTTGGTAAATTCCTGAAAGAAATCTTTATTTTTAGTGTGGCTACTAGTTAAAGAATTGTACAGGAAGAGGAATGAATTATCTGGAAAACTGGCTTCTGATTTGACATTTAACAGCCATTTTTCTGAGTTCAGATGTTATTGACATATAATTATAGGAAATGCCTAATTACAAAATTTAATTCAATCTACAGGATTACCATATATTATTTTGTTACATGGCTATACAAACCCTACCAAATAACTGTGTTAACTGTGATCTAAACCAGATATTCGGCAACAAAGTATACTTGGCTCAGTTGTGCATAGAGGCAATCCTTATCACAGAATGTCAGGAATCAGAAGAGACCTGGAGAGAACGCCTAGCCCAATCCCCCTGCTGGAGCAGCAGCACTCAGATCAGGTCACATAGGAAGGCATCCAGGTGGGGTTTGAATGTGGCCAGAGAAGGAGACCCCACACCTTCTCTGGGCAGCCTGGGCCAATCTTTTCTCACTCTGGCAAAGTTTTTTCTTACATTTCTGTGGAACCTCCTCTGTTCTATCTTGCATCCATTGCCCCTTGTCCTGTCATGGGCTGTGACTGAGAAGAGCCTGGCTCCATCCTCCTGACACTCACATCAATGAGGTCACCCCTCGGTCTCGTCTTCTACAAGCTAAAGAGCCCCAGCTCCCTCAGCCTTTCCTCAGAAGGGAGATGCTCCAATCCCTTCACCATCTTCATGGCTCTGCTCTAGAAGATCCTCATCCCCTCAGCTAAGTAGAAGAGGAAGCAAGAGGCTACTTCTGAGAACTCTAGGGATGCTACAAGACCCCAGATGATTTATTACACTTTTTAAAACTCTTTTCACAGCCTTACATTAGCCTGGATTAGCCTGTTTCTAATGCAGACAAGCTCGATGTCATTTGTAAAGGAAGATAATTAACAGCAACTTTTTTTTTCCATGCACTAAAGCAAATGACATTGCTGTAGATATGAAAGACTTTTGAATGACAAAAAAATCTGTAACACACCTCCCACACAGTGAGTTTAGCAAGTCAGCTGACACAGAGATCTGAAACCTGGCTGCCTTGACGCTGATTTGAGATTTTAAAGAGAAAGAAAACCGAGCTGCTTTGCCACATTTACAACCAGAGGGCTGGTGGGTTTCAGCCTACTATTTTTAAAAAAAATTAATATAATGTTGCATTTCAGAAGTTTATTTGTAAATATGTCAACATTTAATATTGAAAACACCATCGTTATCGAGCAAAATAAAGGATTTGTGTCACTACAGCTGCTACAGGGAAAGAGGTGTTAAAGGAATTCAACAGCAGAACAGATTTTGCTTTAATCTCACTGCATGGATATTGCCTTTTCCTTGGACTGCCATGGGTTTTCTTTACCCCTTCTCAGTACATGAACCTGTATGTCCCACAGACACATCTTGGCATGTCACCCAAGAAAAAAGATTTTGTTTTTGTCAACTTCTATTATCATTCACAGATTGTGAGGCAACATTATTTATGGAAAAAAATCAGTGAGTCACCTTAGCTGTCCTGGTGAGCTTCAGATCAAGCCTAATACCAAATCCGTGGTCACCTAAATTCATAATCTTGTTGTCTTACCATGTATATTTTCTCAGAGTCTTTTTGGAGCAGACATGGTTAGAACCTCACAAAAAATTCCTTCAGGGCCCTTTTATAGGACCATGGGACATCCAGAAAGGGAAGAAGTTAACAACTTACTTGTGTATAGATGGTCCATTAAATGTAAAGACATATTCTGAGGCACAAAACAGTCCTTTCACTGTGCCAGCTCTGGTCTTCTGTTTATAAGTCCATTAAGAACAGGCCAGAACAGATGGCTGCAAAGGCCTACCCAGCTTAAAAATTATCTTCCAGGTTTTGGCAATGTAATAAAATGGAAGGAAAAACCTCCTGTTCAGAAGATAAATGGAGAAACTCAGTAGATAGTGGGGAGTAACAGCTATCTTAAAATCACAGAATTACTTGAGCAGGAAGGGACCTTCCAAGCCCATTTAGTCCAACCCCCTGCAGTGAGCAGGGACATCCTGCACTAGATCAGGTTGGTCAGAGGCTCAGCAAGCCTGGATTTGGATGTCTCCAGGGATGGGCCCTCCACCATCTCTCTTGGCAACCCATACCAGTGCCTCACCTCCTTCATGGGGAAGAACTTCTTCCTAATACTTAATCTAAACCTGCCCAACTCTGGTTTAAATCCATTGTCTTGTTCATACCTGAAAAAATAAAAGCTCCCTAGAGAAGAGGGAGAAGCTTAACTCCTACTTTAAGTGTTTGATGAAAACTTTTTATTTTTTAAATGTTATTAGTATTTTGTCACCCAAGCCTCTTAAATTGATTTAAAAAAAAGTGTATGTTGTAGATTCTACTTTATTATTCATAGATTTTTTTTTCTTCAATTTAGTTATGACAAATTCCCCTGCCTCCTCCATCCACCATAGAGAAAGAAAAAATATGCACATCAATTTCTGCCTACGCTTGCACGTAGGTTCATTTACTCTCCTGTTATTTTATCTGCCATTTAAGACTTCAAAAAATATATGTATATTAAAAAAAAATTGCCAGTTCCTTTTCTGACACCCCTTGAATTACTGAAGAAACAAGAACAAAATGACTTGCCTTGCACTCATGCTCATGCCAGTTCAGCCAAGAAATGGAAAGAATACAAGTGCCACTCATTAAGAACAAATGCAACATAGCTCCATTGATGCCAGACGCAGCTTTGCAAGCAATACAATAACTGGGCCATGAAACACAAATGTCTTATCTTTGAACAACAAAGGAACAGCTGACTGGCTCTCCCCATAATTTTGACAGGACTAGAAGCTTAGTCTCCAAAATACTTTTTCTCCCATCACCTCCTTCCTAACTCAAATACCCAGGCATATACCCTCTTCCTCTGGTACCTCTGGGGAAGCTCATGTGAAACTGAAACGCACCACTCTTCTGAAGAATGTTGTTTTCAGAAATTGCTTGTGGGTAAAGCCCAAACTGACCTAATGAAATGTAAATCTAATCTTTCCCCAGATTTGGTTACTAATCCATGTTTACCCTCAACTACAGATGTATTAGTGACACAGTATGTGACATTTTAAGGTGGTCTGCAATAACTGATCTAAACTGCATCCAAACATAGAATCATACAGTTGGAAGGGATCTTCAAAGGCCTTCTAGTCCAACTCCCTACAGTAAGCATGAACATCCTGCACTAGATCAGGTTGATCAGAATCTCAGCAAGCCTGGCTTTGGAGGTCTCCAGGGATGGAGCTTCCACTGGGAAACCTGTGCCAGTGCCTCAGCAACCTCATGGTGAAGAACTTCTTTCTATGATTATTTCATGCATTTCAAGAAGGTGAGACTTTTACATTCAATTATTGATTGAATGTTATGTTAGACAATGTTCTTGAAAAATCACTATGAGTCTGACTCCTCTGTGTGTGCTGAGTGGTTTAATTCTCCCCACTGCATGAAGTAAGCTTCCCCTAAGCTATGACAGAAATATCTTGGTGCATCCATCCTATATCAGTCCTTGAACTAATATGAAAAGTAAACATTAATTATAAGGCAATGGCAAACACAAGCAAGGCAAATAGAAGGAGAGATCTGTCTGCATTAAATGGTTGCATAATATGTCCTTTTGTTGCAATCAGAAAGTTTAGAATTTGAAAAAAATTATTGAAAATGCAAGATTGCCTTGATGAATAGACTGACTCATGCTGAAAGGGCAAGAATATAATTACAACAAATGATATGCACTGACAATTTGATGGTGATGCCTCCTCTGAGTTCACATGCAGGTCAGTTATTTACCTTGCTCATATAATAAAGGGACTCTATGGGTTTACAGCAACCCAAACTCACAATACAGTTTTGCTCTGTCAGCACAAAATTGCTTAGCAAAACAAAGCAGAAGCCAAAAACCACAGGCAAAGACTGAAAGCAGCAGCATGCACTCACATTCACTGTTCACTAATCGCTCCAGCATTCTTCTCTGCTTCTGCACCGACTTTGAGACTGGGCCAGGTTGCTTTTCACCATCTGGTTCAATGACAAGTTTATGGAAAGTCAAAGAGGTCAATTAAAGTGACAAAATTATTAGTAACTAGAATTTACTTCAAGCTGCAGTACTGGAAGACGGTGTACCAACAGGTAAGAATCATAGGGTTGGAAGGGACCTTCAAAGGACAACTAGTCCCTGCAGTGAGCGGAGCCACTAGAACAGGCTGCTCAGAGCTTCAGATTGCTCAGAAGTGGCTTTACAGCTTTCTATATTCCTATTACTTTACTAGAAAAAGTATTGACTTAGCTAACACATACTGACATAAAAGCAGAGTGAGCCAACATCTTGAAGACTGGGTTTGTAAACTGAAATATGTAGTAAGTTATCGTCATGATTACAGGTAAGAAAAAAAGTCAAATCCATAAAAAAATTATTTTTCCAAGGACAGCAACTATCAAATGAAGGTATTTTTAATAATTGGTCTCTTGTATGAGTGTTTAACTCAATTACAACCTAAAGCAAGAGTATCTGAATTAGCTTAATTGGTCCAGTGAACATAGTATTAAAAGAGAGTTAGAGTAGTTAACACTGTTACTTTTCCTTAAATACATCATATGTTTGCTTTTATCTTGTGCCTGATTGCTTATAGAGTTTTTAACTTTTTATCTCTATTCTGCTTGTAAGTCTATCTTTTATCGATACCATAAATCAGTTCATAAAAACAAACCTTCACTATCAACTTGCCCAACATTTTCCAGCAATTCAGAAACTGCTAATTGCTTCTTCTTTTTTGGGTTTAATTTCCAATACATGACTAAGGCAGCTTTCCTCACAGCTCTCTCCAGATCAGTCTCAGAGGATAATTTCTTCACTTCTTGCTCGTTCTCCGAAGTGATGCCTCGAGAAAAGAGAAGAAAACATTAGATACCATTATCCCACACTCATGCATGAATGACAGACTTGCCCACAGTTAACTTTTCTTAGCTGTGAAACTTAAGTTTCACATCTTGTTCACCTAAGGAAATTACCCAAATGCCCATTGCATATCAAAACGGAATGACATTGATTAAGTTCAAACTGCACCTCAAAGACTGCACGAGACACCTTAAGTCTTCCTTCAACTTTTGAAGCACAGCAGTTCAGGAACCAGGTGGTATGGATATGCATGTGACATTCAAAATCATCAAGAATTTAATAAAATTGGGTTTTTTTAGGTTTTTAAATAAGAGTTCAGATAGCTAGCAGACATGAGGAATCCATTCCAAGTGTGGGAAGTAGTATGAAGGGAGATGAAAATCGAAGTCAGAGAAGACAACTGTGAAAAGAGCCAATTAAGAGAAAGGCTGAAAGATGGTTTGTGGTGCATGACCTTCATTAGTCAAAGAGAAGCTTCAATGAAAGGAGAGGAGGGGAAGACAATAATGAATTCCATGAAGAAATTCATGTAAGTAATTAATACAAATGCTTTTATAAGTACCATCACTAATTAATGCTTTTAAAATTACCTAATTGAACAGCCTGTCAGGAACCACTCATGTAATTTTATTGTGAACATTCCTACTGTATTTTAACCCCTCTTTTCAATGTAGGAATGAAGATAGTATTATTTCAGATGAAGAGAGAGGGAAAAGAAGGAAATCTCAAGGGAGCCCATACCTCTTCTGTCTGCCAGGCATCTACGCAGCAGTTTGACAGCTTCTCTTCGACCTTGCTTAGCAGCAAGGATGAACCAGTCAACAGCACTGCAATTGTTAAGTTCTTCATCCTCCTCTTCTGCCAATCTTAAGAAGTGTTTCCCCACCTAAAATGAGTAGGGAGCAGAATTCCTTCAGTTACTTTAAATATCATCTACTCTCTCTCTGTTTCTCTCCTCCCACCCCATGGATCTCAGCTAGAATAAATTCCCTTTGAACAAAAGGACAAAACTTTCGCTGCTAGCACTGAAGAACATGGCTTTAAGTTGATCTTCTGTGGGGAAATATCAGTTTCCAGAATTGGAAGCAAGAATTAATTGCAAATAATTTGATCAGGTCAATGAATTAGTTGTCCATGGTCTTTGGGCAGCTAGCAGGATCAGGTAAAAGCTGCTGGTGTTTTCTTGAGTACTAAGAGTTTTCTTGAATTTTTTTCCTCCTAGAACAATGCCCAAATAACACAACTAGTCTCATTTCAGAATCACAAAAATTCATAGAATAACCTGGTGGCGGTGACACTATGAAATTCAGATGAAATTATTGACAAAGGGAACAAGACACAGAAGGAAGCTTCAGCAGTGACATGCCTGACCCAGCCATTTAGCCACTGCAGAGCAAGGCAAATTCAAAATTTATTAGTGAATGGAATAAAACTAATACTGCTCAAGCACCACACAAATGGAGTGAAATAGACTGTAAAAAAATCCCCCTGCTCAGGATTAGAGAAATTATCAACCAGTTGCCTGAGTTACTGTTTTACAGATGAGAAGAAGCACCACCTTATTTCTTCCTTCTGTAAAACAGAAAGATATGATAGTATGCTAATAAATATGTTTAGGCAATTGCACAAAACACTCCCTAAACACCACCTGAGTACAGATGTGCCTTCAGCTATTTATTTCAGAAAGGAATTGCTTGAACAAGTTATAATAAAACCCTCAGACAAGAGCAGCTGTTTCTTGAGCATGTTTGTATTTATAGCCATGGAGATGTTAAGCGAAGCTTCAGGAGTAACAGCACTTAATGACACAGCTCTTAGGTTTATGAGGATCTCCTGGAATTATATTGCAACATTAACAAGCAGATTTTGGAATCTATCATATAGCACAAAGGCTACTGCACAAGCAAAGCCATAGCATGGCACCTCTTTCATGCCTGAAGTGTTTCTGCTTACCTGTGATTTCTTTTTTATTCTTTACTACCATTTGGATTTTGTTTCTTTTGTTGGCTGGAGGTTTTGGGGGTAGTTGAGGTGGGAGTGGGGTGTTAGTGGGTGGTTTTAGTGGGTTTTTTGGTTGGTGGTTTGGTTTTTCTGAGGTTTTTTTTTTTCTTATTTCCTATTTTGAAAGTTCAGCATTAAGATTTAATCATCAGCATCTTCCAAAACAACCCTACAGAACCCACACCCAAAATCTGAGCAACCAGAATATATTTTTCCTTTTTCTTGATTAGAAAATCACAAGTTTTTGCATACCTGAAACAACTTGGCAGCAAAAAACCTCACCACCAAGTCCACCAAAAACCACCAAGAGTCCATGAAGGAAGATCTACCAGCTCTCTTTGAGCAAGCCCCATGCAATAGCCACCTTCCACTTCCACACAAAGCTCCTTCACTGGACCACCTGAAGGTGGCTGCAAAGCTCTGTCCCAGAGCAGTCACTGGGGAAAGACCTGTTGGGAAAAGTGTCTACCAGCTTTCTGTGAACCAGATCCATGCAACAGCCACCTTTCACTACCATGGTACCACCTGAAGGTGGCTGCAAAGTTCTGTCCCAGAGCAGATGGAGGAAGAGCTGCTGGGAGAAGGTGTTAACCTCAGATTTGTCATTTAAACAATCAAATATTACTTCCCATGAGCTAAAATTGTGGAATGAAGTCATAACTGGTAATGGCTTAATACAGATCTTCATGCTGTACTTCTCCAAAGGTTGCTTTCACCTGTGGTCTTTGTTGGCCAAGGCAACAAAAAAGAAGAAATATAGACACATTTGGTTTTTTTAGGGCTTAAAAAGTTGCCTCCCTCTCCACAAATCACAAGAAATTTGATTTCATGGAAAAGAAATTACTGTACTTGGGGCTGCTTTTCAGGCAGTCAGTTCATCCTGAAGGAACAACTGTATCCTGGATCTGTTTACAACAATATTCCTACTATAGTGTGGTAGTGTACACACTTTAACAGCTAAAGGAAGGGAGTGAGGGTTGAATGAATGGAGGATAAAATGAAAAATATTATCTATATACATACCTATGTATGCATGAAAGGCATAGATTACATATGCTATTTCTCACTCAGCTGGAAGTTATATCCTGAAAGGACATCTAAGGGATTTTATTTATTTATTTTGCTGTGAAGGAATAGAGCCAAAATGTGGATTTTACAGCCCCCCAAGGCTAAAGCCTCTGCAAAGCAACCGGCTGTTTCAAAGGTGAGGAATTTGTTACTATCTCTGCTAACAACTCCAAGGACAGCCTGACCTCAAACAAGTTGAAATGGAGTGGAGGAGTAAGCCTGGCATTACTGTATCCTTTATATTATTTTTTTTTAATCCCCTTAAAATGGACTTCTCTCCCATCCCCTTTTCTTTTTATTTGCACAAACGGTGCTGATCCTTGGGGAAAAATCCAAACTACCAGCAGGCATGAAGGAGAGCATAATCACACCCTTTTACCACCAGAGCTGAAGACGGAAAATTAATGCTCAAGTAAAACACAAGCCAAGTTAAATGTAAATTAAACAGCACCTGAACAATTTTAAGCTATGTACACATCAGACAATGGAATGCGGACTTAAACACTTCCAAGGAGGGGTCACCCACAACCTCTCTGGGCAACCTGCTCCAGTGCCTTAGAGTCCTGGTACCTCTGTATACAATACAGTGCTGAACCAAAAATATTTCATGATTCCAATCTGTACATCTCCATGCATAATTGTTTGGCACATGTTTTTAAAAATAACCCCAAAAGCAGTTTTGTACTTTCTCCATGCTCTCAGCCTCCCCTCCTCATTTTCATATGTGTTCTAAAGGCTTACTCAAGGGTTGGAGCTGAAACCAGGAACACTCTCAAGCAAGCAGCATTCTCAAGGAGGAGAGACCATCTGGCATCACCTTTCTTTGAATAGTTTAAGATCAAAACTGACAGTTCAAGTCAACGAGAGGATGGTTCTACAGCAGGCATTGCTATTTGTGAAAGCAAAAGCAAACAAGGATAGACACAGAGCATATAACATTACCTCTGTCTGTGCTTTCGGATCTCCAGCTTTGGCCCTCTCAAGCAGTTCCTCAAAGAGCACTTCAGGTTCTTTCTTCACACCCTCTGTAAGTTAATTTGATAAAAAAACCTGTTTACTAGTAATACATGAAAGTAATTTTATAATTGCTGATACAACTGGTTGAAGAAATCATGGAATGATTTGGGTTGGAAGGGACCTTAAAGATCATCTAGTTTCAACCCCCCTGCCATGGGCAGGGACACCTCCCACTAGACCAGGTTGCTCAATGCCTCATCCAGCCTGGCCTTAAGCATCTCCAGGGAGGGGGCATCCACAGCCTCTCTGGGCAACCTGTTCCAGGGTCTCACCACCCTCACAGAAAAGAACTTCTTTCTTATATCCAGCCTAAATCTATCCTCTTCCAATTTGTATCAATTACACCTAGATAACAGATCATATCTGAAAAAAGCAGACAACTGTTTTGCAAGAACAGTGGAAATCAACTCATGACAATATTTACACTCCATCTCAATGTTGTACTTGAGTTCAGTTAGCTTTCTTTGTTATTTGGTACCTGCCACAGCATGATACGTAACAGTTTACAGTTTCTCATTTACTTCCAAAGTATTAATTTCTCAATACGAAGGTATTCATTAAGAGGTGTGGGAAATGCAGTATGGATCAGCTTTTGTAGTACAACTGCTTTTATTCCTGACAGGACTTCCGTCTTCTACCTGGCAGACTCTTTATTTAGTAGTGAAGCCTTTTCAGGAGTTGTGAAAAATTATCCTGCCTTTGAAACATATCCCAGTGTATTTGAAAGCTCATATCCACAGTCTCTGGTGTACACAGAAGCCATCAATGATTACAATATAAAACTATTTTGGGTCCAGTTTCACACATGAATCTTATTTTACTCCTTTATTATTTACACATACAGGCTGCAACAATTTCTTTCTTCAACAGCATCACAGTGCTCTACCAGGCAACTGTTAAAAAAAATAAATAAATTCTGGAGAGCTTTATTTGACACGCACACTGTGGGCTACTTGATGAATGAATAATAACTTTAATGGAAAAGCTGAAAGACGTCAGAATTGCTGATATTTTAATGAAAAGATTTCTAATGAATTTGTTGGAAAGTATTCTAAAGACTAAATCCATACAACTTGTACACTTTAAGTTGAATGTTTAAGGTCAGCAGTCCATCAGAAAAACAGCTTTACCAGACAGAAAGGAAGCTCCAAACTCAACAGCAAGCACCAAAGCTTGACATGTACATACTACAGTCCACTGCAAGGTGACCAAAGACATTGTGATGCTTGGAAGCTACATACTGAGGGTGCAGATAGCACGAGAGAGAACAGTTAGGAAGGTGTACAAAACTGTATGAAAGAGGCTTCCTCAAGCTTTCTGGCATCAGCTCCAAGTTACAGACTTCAGCCTCTCCTTAATGACACAAGAAGCAGATGGGCAGCTCCGTTGGCTGAGATGCCATTTACTTTTTCATGTGGTGAGAGGAAGGAAGAAATAAACAGCTCCAAATAATCTCCCAAAGGACAGGGTTACTTACATTCTTTAACATCCCTGTTACTGGCACTATTTCCAGAAAAGAACAGGCTCCAAGCCAATGCTTTCAATAAAATGGGTGTATTTTAACAAGAGCAAAGCATGAAGTAAGTTTTCTCCATCACCATGCCACAGCTTTGTCTGCCAAGCTCCACTTGGAAAAATGCTAAAGCCATATTGTAACACATTGTCTGGCTAAACAAGGCACACAATAAAAAATAATTTTCATTTAGTACTCGGTCTTATGAGAAAGCTGCAAAAAATATTATTGTCAAATAGGCAAACAGCACCCCAGCAAAGTTAACCACTTAATCTCCTTGCTCTGATGTATAACCAACAGCATTGAACTCTAAACAAGTCAGAAGCCTGTTTTCCAGATGGCACCGCTCACACCAACAGACATCACTCAGGGGCTTTCTGCTTACAAGAAGCAAGAAGTTACAGGAAAGAGAACACTGTTTGAAAGGAACACAATATTCATCTCCCCACCCATATGAAAAAAATCTGGGTGAAGCAATACTTTTGTGCACCTTCCTGTGCTTTCACATTCATTAACTCACTTTGCATCAAAACTTCTGCTGCAGAAGTCTTGGCAGTGGATTTTTTTTGCCCCCTGTTCAGGGTTTTCTATGTGTTGAGAGTAGACTACCACAAATATCTTGGTGGTACTCTGTGTTCAGAAGTTACTGTCTGACTATTAAGGTGAATTTAAACACACACACGAATACAAATTACAGAAAGCAGCTTGCTAAACTGATATAAGCCCAAATAAAAGAGGTTGCTCTCTGGTAGCTTACACAGGCAAAGTTGTTTCCTTTGTCTCCTGCTTCACCTCCACATGCAGGAGCTCTGACCCCCTCTATCTCTGGCTCAGATGAATGTGTGTTAGATCATAGAATTCATTGAGTTAGAAGGGACCTTCAAAGGTCATCTAGTCCAACCCCTCTACAGTGAGTAGGAACATCTTGTACTAGATGAATATCACCAGGGATGGGGCCTCCACCACCTCTCTGGGTAACCTGTGCCTGTGCCTCACCATTCTCATGGGAAAGAATTTAAAACCCATGCCTCTCATCCTACTGCTCCATGACCTGGCAAACAGCCCCTCCCCAGCTTGCATGAAGCCCCTTCAGGTACTGGGAGGCCACTATGAGGTCTCCCCAGAGCCTTCTCCTCTCCAGGCTGAACAGCCCCAACTCTCTCAGCTTGTCCTCATTAGCAGAGGTGCTCCAACACTCAGCCACCTCTGGACCCTCTCCAACAGGTCTGTATCTTTCTTGTGCTGAGGGCTCCAGAGCTGGACACAACAATCCAGGGGGGAAGGACAGTTACTGCAATAGAAAGCTGTAAAGCATTCCTGTCACTTCATCACCAGGATACCATTACTTGATTGCAATTAGATTAAAATGTAAATAATGGTGGTAAACGAAAGAAAAAAAAAAAAAGCAGAACTAAGAAAACCTGTATGTTCCACTGAACAGCCTCACTGAGAAATGAAAATAAAAAGAGCTGATAATACAAGCAAACTTCTTGAAACATTTGATATAAAAGAGCTGACTGTCAGGGGAAAGAAAATGCTCTTGCTGTTATTCTCAACCTACTGCCTATTCCCTCCTGTCTGGTTATCACTTCTGTGTACTCTCACATCTGACCTATAAATATAAAGACAGCTAATTAAAATTGAGTCTGTGAGTTGGTTGTTTAGTTTCAGGCAAGGGCAGAAGAGCTAGTTGTGGTATGTTTTTGAGACCAAACTTAGAATAGCTTAGTATCATAGTATTCCTGTAACTAGCAATATTTTTTCCTCTGCCTAAAGGATAAGCTTTATCCAAAAGGATAAAGCATGAACAACACAAGTTTCATGGCTGCCATATCAATTTACTTTCTCATAAAGTATTTATGTCTGTTTCTGAAGCAAACAGGTCTAAAACACAGTAAAAGTGTGTTTTGGAACAAGGATGGACAATGAATATTCTTCAAAGCCAGGTCAACAGCAGAACAAGTACTACACAAGAGTAAATACATACCCCATAAAAAATACCAGAAAGTGTAGCGATCTGTAACTCATCACCCTTGTTCTTAAATGTGTTTTTAGATAGAAAATGTCTTGATGTGTATTCCTCCCACATAACAGTTCTGCAATGGAAATGCTGTCAGTAGCTTTTATTTTCCAGCTTTCTAAAAAACTCATGTCTAATTTATGTCAGATTTTACTCTGTCTTGAATGTAAAAACTTCCAGAAGAGAGGCACATTCATCTTGCAATGATTCATGTATCTTTTGTGACAATTAAAATAGACTTCACTAGCTGTTGTGAGTCAGCTGTATTTATGTTTTGTCCCTGCCCATGGCAGGGGGGGTTAGAAAAAGACAATCTTTCAGGTCCCTTCCAACCCACATCATTCTATGATTCTGTGTAAGCCAATGAAGTCTGTCAGTTATTCCAGTCCCTCAAGCACTGCAGTCATTCATAGAATCATGGAATGGTTTGGGTTGGAAGAGACCTTAAAGATCACCTCCCACTAGACCAGCCAGCTTCGCCTTAAACACCTCCAGGGAGGGTGCACCCACAGCCTCTCTGGGCAACCTGTTCCAGTGTCTCACCACCCTCACAGGAAATAACTTCTTTCTTCTCCCCAGCCTAAATCTCCCCTCTCCAATTTGCATCCATTACTCCTAGTCCTGCCATCCTGGACCCTATTATAAAGTCCTACCCCAGTCTTTCTGTAGGCCCCCTTCAGGTATTGAGAAGCTACTGCGAAGTTCCTCCCAAGCCTTCTCTTATCCAGGCTGACCAGCCCCAATTCCTTTACCATATCCTCAGAAGGGAGGTGAAAGCATCTAGGTTTCAGGTGGCATAGAGCATACACACATATATAAATATATAGAACAAACAAATTAAGACAGAACAGGGACATTGAAGGTGGTTAGTACTTCATGTTTGGCTGTAGTTTCTGCCCCTTGACACCAGGACCCTGTGTAAACCTTAGCTCATCATCAGCCCACTCTGTGGTTCAGTTCCCAATTCACAAAACAAGTTAAATCACAAAGATGTGTAATTCAACACAAATTATTCAGTAGATACTAGAACAATGACATTACTAATAAGAGTTTAATGGTTTATTTTTACTACTCTGTGTGATTAAGCTTAAGATAGGAAACAATAATGTATCGTGTCTCCCATTTAAAAAAAAAGCAATGGGAAAGAAAGAGATTTGTAAACTACAAAGGATGAAGACGTATTTCTGAATAGAGATGTATACATGAAGACATAAACACAGCAGAAAGCATTTAAACCACTGAAGTTCTTCAGAAATATCCACTTGTGAAACTTAGGCTTTTCATATAACAGGCTAAAGCTGAGCTGTCACTTAAAACCTATTTCTTTAAAGCATTTATTTAAAAAAATAAAAAAGACTCAGTACCGTGGAACTGAGAAAAGGTTGGATGCTTTTCCAGTCCTATAGAGCATTTACATGAGTAAGCTAAAGCTGTGTATTATTACCTGATAAACTTCAGATATGCTATCAAAATATTACAAGTAATTTCTGTTTACTAGTAAATAGCATGTTTTACAACTCCAAAAAAATACTCAGAAATGCAGAAGTCTAAACACAGCACTTTATATGGGTAGGCAGTAGACAGGCTGATGGAAACTATTTACCTTCTCAAACTTTCTAAACTATTTTGCAAACTCACTGCAGAAAGTAAGATTCCAGTTTTGAATAGGAAATCAATTCTGGGGAAGTTTAGCATTCCTTCCAGCAAAGGCAGGCTTTTTTACCAGTTTTGTTGGGTTTTGAAACTAGAGCAGGGCAGGGTTAGATGAGACATTAGGAAGAAGTCCTTCCCCATGAGGGTGCTGAGGCACTGGAGCAGGATGTCCAGAGAGGTGGTGGAGGTCCCATCCCTGGAGACATCCAAGGCCAGGCTTGCTGAGGTTCTGAGCAACCTGATGTAGTGGAGGATGTCCCTGTCACTGCAGGAGATTGTACTAGATGGCCTTGGAAGGTTCCTTCCAGCTCAGCACATTCTGTGATTCTATGATTAGGAAATGTTACAAAAGGAAACATTTAAGTTATTAAAAGAATACTATGTAATAGCTGTTAGAATGCAATCCTTGTCCCTTACCTTAGAAATTTAGCAATGAAATTGACAAAAAGGGAGTTACATTACAGTGGGGTTCAATTCAAGTGAGAATGGATCAATGGATTCCCACTCCTTCTCATAACATAGAAAAATAGAATTTGTTGAGTTGGAAGGGACCTTCAAAGGCATCTACTAAATAATGAAAAACATTTGTTGATTTACTTTCCTACCAACACAAACAAACTAAAGCTTTTAGCAGAGTGGGTTTATTAGAACAGGTGAGTTCTAGCACCCTGCCTGCCATTATCACCCCCTGGCTGGGTGCACACAGCTATTTCTTCTCAGGTCACAGCTACAGTCCCTCAGTTCTCCAGGTAGAATGAGACAAAGCTCATGAACAATGAATACCAAAGCCAGAAGCTTTAAAAGACCACAGTTTCTCCCACCTTTTGAGGCTATTATCCTATTTGTTCATGCAGTTACTAGGTGACAGCCCCATGCACAATAGATCAATTTTTACATAAACTCCCAAGTGCTTTGATCAGTGGAAGCCTGATGAGAAGAGGATAAAAGGACAAGTGAAAGCAGTTTCTCAGACAGGAAGCAATAAAGAAGACAAAAGTATTCAACTGAAGTATTCTAAGTTTAAAAGAAATTACTGGTTTTTACAAGTGAATGTTAAAGCTGTGTGGGAACTCTGCTGAACAAAAGATTAATGCATTAAGCAACACCCACATTAAGTGTATGAAGGAAACCTGTACAGTGTACACACTGTATGTGATCACAACCACAAGCATTCATTTGGGCTCAGGAATAAAACGACTGGGAGGTACAGGAGAAGGAAAAAAATCCCCCTGTGATGCAGAGAATGGAGGCTCTGAGATGACAAGATAGGAAACAATTTCTAGATTGGCCTCCTCCTGGTATTGCCAAAGCAAGTGTTCCTGAAGGGATTGAAAATATTAAGAAAGAATTAAGTGTCTATGCAATATATGTACTATGTTCAGTCTTAGCCAGTGACAACACTTTCAGTGATGAAAGCTGCCAATAAGGCAGCCCAGCAAAGCACTAAAAGCTGAATATCATAAGTATCTAGTCTCCCAGATGATCCTGCAAATTCAAGTTGTGCTTTATTCTAATACAGGATTTTAATGGTGGTTTCCTTGATGCTTTGTTTGAATAACATAATTTAGGCACACTGAGAAAGAGCAGAGCAACAAAAAGGCCAGGAAACAGCAATAATGACCTCAGCTGCCTCCAAGAAAAGAGAATTTGAGAAATTTGAGAATGATAACCATGATAAGATTTAAGATAGATTTAATAAATAACTCAGTGAGGTAACTGGAGAAACTGCAAGACACAAAACAACTTTTGTACCTAATACAGCAATGTCCAGTGCCTAGAGTTCAGGAGATTAGTGAGCAAATCTCCTGACAGCAAGTTAGTTTCAGTACCCAGTTGGTATTACCAAAGTGTTCCTGAAGGGACTGAAAATATTAAGAAAGAATTATGTGTATGCACAATATATGTACTATGTTCAGCCCTAGCCAGTGACAACACATCTTCAGTGATGAAAATTGTCAATAAGGCAGCCCAGCAAAGCACCTACAGCTGAATACTGCAAGTATTCCGTCTCCCAGATGTTCTTGTACATTCTAGCTTGTGGGTTTTTTTAAAATACAGGATTTTAGATGTGTTTTTGTTGATGCTTTGTTAGAATAAGCAGCAAAAAGACCAGAAAACAGCAATAATGACCTCAGCTGCCTCCAGGAAAAAAGAATTTGAGAAAGACAAGCATGGTAAGATTTTAGGTACACTTAATAATTAACTCAATGAGGTAATTGGAGAAACTGAAAGACAGAAAACCATTTTTGCAACTAATAGAACAATGCCCAGTGCCTAGTTTGGGAGATTAGTGAGCCACCCTCCTAACAACAAGTTAAGTTGAATGTGTCAGCAGCAAAAAATCTGCTACAGTCAGAGGATAAAGTTCTTAGAAATAAGAATTTCTCACTGTAATGCAAAAATAATGTCAAAACAAAAAAATAGAAAGAAATCAAAAATTTAAATACATTTATCATGACAAATCAAGAAACAAAAGTCTGGAGAATAACTCTGTTACTATCTTCTTATGTCTTTCTTATGAACATAATGAGCAACAAGCTGAGCAAATATGGACAAATCAAGGGTAACTATATAAATGTTACTTTTTTTTTTAAGAAAGCTGTAGTAAGAGATTTAGTAAAATATGTTTGATTACTGGGAGGTTTTTTCCTCTCCTGCCAGGCAATAGCACTGAGAAGCTCCCGTGCAGGAACAAAGATGTTTGAGACTGTAAGTTTCTCTTAACTGTTTATGCAAGTTCTAGTGAACCATGTATAGCTGCATGTGGCCTCTTACTTAAAACTGAGAAACGGAAAACATCAAGTGCAGTACCAGAGAGGTCTGTAATAAGAGATACCATGAAATCTTATGTGGAAATGAGGCAAACATGTCAAAGAACAAAAAAAGGAGAAGGCTTCAGCTTATGGAGAGGATGAAAGAGAGATACGAGATGAAATCAGCAAATCATGTGAAAATGACTTGACATGAGATGTCACTTAACGAGTCAGGTCACAGAAGCAGATCCAGCTCATGTTTCTATCTCCAGAGGTAGTAATGCTTATCACAGAAGTAATTTAAACAAATTGGAATGTAGATAAAATTAAGAAAGATATTGAAAAAAAAACCACCTCCAAAGCACAGAAATACGCAGCGCTCATTCTCCTATAGAAAAAACACGCATGGATAGAATTAGACACGCATGGATAAAATAAAGTGTATATTATTCAACATCTAAATGGCAAAAGAAAGGGGGGGATAATAGGGTGGTGACAAAGTCTGGTGATGATTGTGTTATTCCGACAGAAAAAACAGCTCAGAATTAACAACTGCAAAAAGAACCCAAGAAAACCAAACCCAAAAAGTACCTGCAAAAGGATTTCATAACTATGTGATAAAAATCCAGGAAAAAGGCACTAAATGGAGATCAAGAAGGTACTTTATCATTGTCCACACAGTGATAAGTTCTGAACTAATTCCACTTGGAAAAAAACCTTGGAATTTGCTCTAAAAAAAAGAAATGGTTTGGTGCTATTAAGACACTATTATCAGAGCTTTTTAACCAAGGCAAGAAACTGACAATGTTACTAAGCATATGAAGAAGTGGCAAAGTGGAAAAGACAAACAGAGAGACTGTTCAATACCTTGCCAAATCCAAAAACTAAAGGGTATCAACAGGTTAATGGTATTTGGCAAATGTCAAATATTAACATGTTTAAAAAGCAACTGGACAAACAAAGGGTAAAAGAAAAAAAACCCAGAAATCACAATGCTCTCACACCATGGAGCAAGGAAGTCCTGTGCTGCAAGGTCCTAAAGAGGAAAATTCTGAGAAGGAACTAGCTGCCATTGAACATCTTTAACCTGTCAGTGAAATATGAATAAAATAAAGTAAGAAGAGCACTAACACTACATGTGGAAGCAGCTCCCTGTCTCTAACTGATGTGCTGCAAACAACAGCATAAAGGAACGTGAATGGGAGATAAGAAGAAACCACTGGTGGAACAGTGGTGAAACACTGGAACAGGTTGCCCAGAGAGGCAGTGGATGCCCCCTCTCTGGAGATGTTTAAGGCTGGATGAGGCATTGATCAACCTGGTCTAGTGGGATGAAAATAAAAATCCTTTTATTTAGTAGAAGATGCAATGTAAGCATATCACCAAAGTGAGAGGTGTCTGATTTCTTTCTTTTAGGAAAAAGAAATGTAAATTGTTCATGTCATGCACAGATTGTCTATTATCAATGTGCTATTAAGAAAGAAGATGCTCCGTACATTTTGTAAGAAAGATTAAGACTCTAATAGCTTTTGTGTGCCACTAGATTGTAATATTGAGCTTTCAGTGTTCAGTGGAGCCAGTTTGAGTCTCCAGAGAAATCCTCCTACTAACTTTCCACAAAAGTTCACTTTCCAAAAGTTCACTGGTGTTGTGCCAAGTCCCTGTAAAGGAATAAAGTTTCTGGAAAGAGTGACATTCCACTTAAAAGCAGACATTAGGCCTCACTTCACAAACATGATTTGTACATATAGGATATAATAGCACAAGAAGGAGAACTGACATTGTTTTGAGAAATGAGTTTGTTAACTTCAGTCACTTAGTTGCTCATCCATGAGTGCTGAATCCTTTCATCTGTTCTGAAGCCTCCTGGATTCTTAAATTGACTGCAAAGTAGAGGCTTCATATAATGAAAAGTATGTACAATTTTTCTCTTCCCAGGTGAGATACCAAGAAGATCTTACTTTCCCCAAGAACCATTAAAAACATCCATCTTAACATACATTGCCTGGCATTCTATTTTTAAAGGTGATTATGGGGATGGGGGAGAAAGCAGTAACATTTGTTTACAGAGGTGTTGAAGGACTCAACCCTGCTTTCTCTGGGAGCAGCAGTGAGTTTGTAGTATTGATAATAGTCTTAGTCACACCACAATTGCAAGTCATCAAATAGCATTAAATTGAAAAGGGAACAACTGCACTCCCACAAAATGAAGGCAAATTGTCAGGAGAGCAACAGAAAAAATAAAAAAAGCATGTAGGTGGAAGACTAAAGAGTGATGATATTATAGAGACTATAAATTTTAAAACTGGAGGAAAAACTATTCTTAAAAGGTATAACTTCATAGCATAGCTATTATTGTACAGAACTCATTTCAAGTCATTAAAATAATTTTACAGAGCTAATGAGACAGACCTGCTGCTTTTTCTATGCAGGCATCTCTGATTAAATAATTTATTGACAAGTTGGGATATATGTAACATCTTCCAAAACTGGAGAGTTTAAAATAAATAAGCTTTTTGTTGTTTCTCAGTTTAAAAACCATCATTATTAGCCTTCCTGATAAAAGAGAGAGAGAGAGAGAAAGAGAAGTGCAACCTGCAGAAAATCAGTGAGGAAAAGATCTGAGACGATAAAACTCACTGAGTCCACATATTTTTGGAGGTGAAGACCTGAAGTTAGCATAAGAACCTACACAATGATCAGTGGAATTTCAGCAATTCACAGACACTCCAGCAGTCCAGCAAAATTGAGTGGCCCTCACCATTGGACTAGATGATCTCTTGAGGTCCCTTCCAATCCCTGATATTCTGTGAAAGGACCTCCCCAAACTGAGAATCCACAGTACCTTATTACCTTGCTTAGTAACACTTCTAATAGTTAACTGACTTTGCAAAGGATGTTCATGATATACTGTTTCCAGTCTCACCTTTTAACTTTCTCAATACAGTGGGTGTTCTGCTGCTGCAAGGGGCCTTCAGCAGAAGAGCATCAGGTCTCCCCTTGATTACTGGAGTTTCAAAGGGACTCGCTGTATTTCATTTGAAGATGAGTGTACAAATATTAGATACTTAGAAATGTTTTCCTCCAAAGCCACTGTAAAACAGCTACAGAGATCTTGCTGCTGATGAATGCAGATGCGCTATATTTGAGAGCTGGTTGAGTTGAGGAATACATCTTCAACTTTCCAATTGTTTCAAATCAATCCATTTCATTTGCACAGTGGAACATGCACATCTGATTCCTTTTGGATAAAACTAAGTGGAAAGATTGTAGTTCATCTGCTATTTTAAGTTTTTAATTGTATATGATAGGAATGATACATAGAGCTGCTCCTGTTTCCTGAATACAGCACTTCACCATTTACTCTTCAGCTGCTCATTTCTATGCCTCTAATGCCCTGGGACTATGCTACAACATGCAGTTAATTACCATAAAAAGCCCACAAATTAGGAAATCAATCCACCTAAAAAATAATGCAGGAAGATTAAGCACTATTCTTACTCTGGTTCATACTGTAAATGCAAAAATTATCAGTAACAATAAAAGTCTTCTAAATTTGATAACAAAATGATGTATTTCAAATGGAGAAAGTGGCAAAGATCTCTCCTCATGTAAATCTGTGTTTGATCCTACTATCACATAAAGTAAAAACATCAGCACATCATCCACAGCACTAGCAGCAGACCTCAAAAAGCTAATTCCCATAGTTCTGCACCAACTATGACTGTATCCCAAATTTTCATGTGAAAATACAGTCATTAACTTCTGTTTGGATAGAATCCTTTCTCCCCCGTGGCAATAATTGGCAAATGAGAGGGAGCCCAGGTAATTGCAGGTGAAGTGATGAAGTCTGAAGGGACATTAATAACAAGACAGATAAATTGTTAAGTTATTAACACTTCAAGGCACAATCCTCCCCTTCCAACAGTCACTGACTTTTCTGAGATTCCTTCATGCTCTGCAGAAACATTTCACTTGGCCTCAAGAGTTCATCTGTACAACCAAACTGCCAACAAAATGAAGACACACAAGTGCTAAAATAGAGCTTTGAAGGAAAAAGCTCTTTGTAACCTGAAGTGGAAGAGGCTAACCCTCAGAAAATATTTGTAAATGAGTGAGTTTTCCTATTCCTTAGCTATCATTTAGCAATGTGTTGGAGACAGGCTGTTGTACGTTGTTACAATGCCCTGTAAACTGTTTAGAAGAATTTTTTGTACTGTTTATAAATTCTAAGCCACACAATTTATAAAACAATTCTCCTCCAAGAGAGATACAAAACCTTCCTAAGCACAAGAACTCCACACATCTAGGAACCAAACATAAGAAATTGATTTCTGGCTGCAAAACTCTCAGCACAAATACCTCCACTCTGCATCACAGTTCCCAGGAGATCAGCTCCCACCAATGTGCCAGTCTGTGTCTTGCTTCTTGAGGGAGCTGGGTGTTCAGTGGGGTGTCTGCACTCAGACAGCTCCTGCTTGCTGGGCTTCTCTTTCTTTTGTTTCCCCTCTACTTAGCTCTGTCGGGACCCCAAATGGAGAACTGTGTCCAGTTCTGGAGCCCTCAACATAAGGACAATGAACTGTTGGAGCAGATCCAGACGAGGGTCACGAAGATGATCAGAGGGCTGGAGCACCTCCCTTGTGGGGCTGAAGCAGTTGGGGTTGTTTAGCTTGGAGAAGGCTCAGGGGAGATCTCCGAGTAGCTTCTCAATACCTGAAGGGGGCCTACAGAAAGGCTGGGGTAGGACTTTTTAATAGGGTCCAGGACTAGGAGTAATGGATGCAAATTGGAAGAGGGGAGATTTAATTTAGGCTGGAGATAAGAAGGAAGTTCTTTACTGTGAGGTGGTGAGACACTGGAACAGGTTGCCCAGAGAGGCTGTGGATACCCCCCCCGGAAGTGTTTAAGGCCAGGCTGGATGAGGCACTGAGCAACCTGGTCTAGCGGGAGGTGTCCCTGCCCATGGCAAGGGGTTGGAACTAGATGATTTTTAAGGTCCCTTCCAACCCAAACCATTCCATGATTCTCAGTTCTAGAGCAAGCAGTTTGTATATATATCCCTAAGTGCAAAAACATGTACAAAATAAAATTAGTTCCACAGCACAAGACATACTTACTCAAGCTCTGCAATTTAGCTCTTCAGTATGCTCACAACTTCCCAAACTCTCACCTTTCAATTCCCACTTGACCCCTCTTCTCCAACCTTGCTGGCCAACAAATGTAGCTAAAGTAAATATATATAAAATTATAATCATCATGCTGCCTCCTGGATTATTCTTACAGAATGCTATCTTACCTGCTGGCTGGCAGACAGTTCCTTACCAATTTTTAAGACAGTCTGCAGGCTTGAAGGTATTTAAGAACTACAAGAAATGGTACCACAACACCTGCGGCACCATAATATTCATCTGGGGTGTGAGTCTGGTTCAGATCACCATTATCAAGTTACCAATATCATCATATGATTCTATGATATCATTATGGCTGACTTGAAACAGTTATGTGAATCCACAAATACCAGGCAAGTATCCAATCACTATCTATGATTCACAGAGTCATAGAGTTGGAAGGGACCTTCAAAGGCCATCTAGTCCAACCCACTGCACTGAGCAGGTTGTTAGGGCCTCAGCAATGTCTGTCTGGCCTTGAGCATCTCCAGGGATGCGGCCTTCACCGTCTGAGCAGCCTTGTCCATTGTCTCACCTCTCTCATGGCAAAACTTCCCAATGTCTAATCCAAACCTATCCTGCTTGTCCCATTGCTCCATGCCCTTGCAGACAGCCCCTCCCCAGCTTTCCTGTAGCCCCTTCAGGCACTGGGAGGCTGCTGTGAGGTCTCCCTGCAGCCTTCCCTTCTCCAGGCTGAACAGCCCTGTCCTCAGAACAGAGATACTCCAGCCCTTGGATCATCCTCATGAACTTCCTCTGGGTCCCCACCAATAGATCCTTGTCCATCTTGTGCTGAGGGCTCCAGAGCTGGACGCAGGAGGAGAGCAGAATTTTCTCTCAATTTCTCATTTTCATCTGAATCCAGTGAAACATCCACTGGGCCACAGGGAGCTGTTTGCTAGCTCAGCAGCACACACCACTTACCCAGGGTCAACTCATGTGTCTCTTCCAAAAACATTGCACTAATGGCAGCAGTATCTAGACACGTGGTAACCAAGTTAATGTGCTGAAGGTGCTTTTTGCCTAGCTCCACTCCTTCTACACTCAGAGGAAATTTGTTTGATGAGCAAGAAACAAGTTTTTAAACCTGGAGGATCCAATGTTGGGACCTCAGAGCTTCCATCTGAGCTCTTTGTTTCAGCACTGCTTTAGGGCTGTATTTGAAGGAAGGAGGACATACAGGATGGAAGAAATACAGATGCCAAAAAGGGGTTGGTGACAGCTTGATAGAAACAAGGGTCTGGGCTCCTGGGAGGCACAAAAGTGTTTTGGATGATTTGAATCTTGATCTCTTGCAACTGACTTCAGATTCATTAACTGCTCTGGATTGCTAGTCCACCAAGTTCTCCTGGCACAGACTACTAAAATAATGGCAGAATGTTTTTGTTTAAGCAAGTAGCAGCCCTCCTGTAATTTGCTTCCGTGAATACTGATGACTCAATGGTTTTAAAGTTTCCAAAGCCATAATTAGTAGTGTATATACTTTGCACACTAATAAACTTCCTGACTATGAACGTCCATGCAAGAGTAACAATTGTTGCCTTCTTAACAGGTACACAAAACCAATAGCTTGCATATGGAAAAGTTTTCTATGGAATTATGGAATTCAACAGCTCAGGTTAGAGATGGGAATATTCTCCTTTTTTGCTTTTTAAAGCCAAAGAAAACAAACAAACAAAAAAAAGCAATATCCACAAATAATCTCCAGCTCTGTGCACTAATTTTTGGTGTTTTTTATTAAATCCAGAATTGATCTGCACAATAAGTTCTCAGAGCACTATTTTAATAGGATACGTGATGACAGGACTAGGAGTAATGGATGTAATTTGGAAGAGGGGAGATTTAGGCTGGAGATCGGAGAGAAGAAAGAAGTTCTTTACTGTGAGGGTGGTGAGACACTGGAGGAGGTTGCCCAGAGAAGCTGTGGATGCCCCCTCTCTGGAAGTGTTTAAGGCCAGGCTGGCTGAGGCATTGAGCAACCTGGTGTAGTGGGAGATATCCCGGCCCATAGCAGAGGGGTTGGAACTAGATGATCTTTAAGGTCCCTTCCAACCCCAATCATTTTATGATCCTGAGATTACCTCCCTCCTGTTACAAAATGAATTATACAAGGAATAAGAAAAACACTACCCAATGACATATTAGCAGAATATAGATTGAAAAATCACTAGAAAATGCCTTTAGTATAGAAGTTCAATCCAAATTAAGTACCTGAGCAGCTGTACAGAGGATATGTGTATGTGCTTAAGTGCTTTATTGAGTCAGAGCCGGGGCATTCATTAATTTGCTGGATTATGCTGCAAGATAGAGATAATGCTGCAGGAGTAGGAGATGGGTGTTTCCAGGAAATAAATGACTTAATGTTCACATTGATGCTGCAGCCTTAAACACTTAAACAGTATAGGTAAGTACAGACTGGAAGAACAGATCAGAATTATACATATGTTGGCAAGAATAATTCCAGAATCAGTCAGATTTGGAAGTGACCTTTGGATGCCCTTTGCTCCATGCAAGGCCACCTAGAAACAGCTGCCCAAGACAATGTCCAAATGGCTTCTGGGTATCTTCAGGGAGGAAGACTCCACAACCTCTCTGGGCAATCTGTGCCAGTGCTCAGTCACCCTCATAAAATAGTGTTTCCTGATGTGCCAGTTTGTGCTTATTGTCTCTAGTCCCATCTCTGGGCAGCAATGCAACCAGCTGACTCCATCCTCCTTGCAGGTACTTAAATATTGACAAGACGCCCCTGAGACTTCTCTTTTCCAGGCTAAAGAGTCCCAGCTCTCACAGCCTTTCAAGTCCCTTCATCATCTTTGTAACCCTTTGTTGGACTCCCTCCAGTCTGTCCATATATCTCCTGTACTGGGGAGTCCACAACTGGGCACAGTATTCTAAGTGTGGCCTTGTAAGTTCTGATTGGAGCCAAAGGTTCACCTCTCTCTACCTGCTGGTGACACTTTATCCAATGCAGCCCAAAATATCAGTGATGATCTTGGTGGGAAGGGCACATGGGCATGTGGTAGGTAGACCTGAGGTGAAACTTTCAAGACAATACTTGAGATGGACATTGTACATCTTCTCTTCTCCTACAGAAATCATAGCAAACTGGTTAAAAATTGAACAATTTCTGTTCCAAATTTGTAGAATCTTGTGCAAGATAAGTCACCAATAATGAAGTGTTTAATATATTTAATAATATTTATCGTGCTAGCTTTCTGTACAGCAACATGCTTGTCTTGTCTGTCTGTCTTCTACATCATTCAGATGATATGAACATCATCATAGTGACACCACAGTGGCTATTCAAAGTAATTGATTTCTTAATCTTCCAAGAAAGAGGCTGGAACAGAAAGATATTTCCCAGAATATCTGTTCCAGTGCATATGTTCTTTCATCTCACCAGATCACAACACCCCACAACTAAGAGACTAGCTACTTCACTTCTAGATTTATCAGCAATCTGAATGTTATTTATTGTTGAAAACTCTAGTGATTCCAAGAAATATCTACTATCTCTGTCAGTTCAAAATACTTTGAAAATTGCAAAAGTGCCAAAATTCTGTTAAGAGATATCACTTTTTCCATGTTTGTTTCCAGATGCTTATAAATAACTGTGAATAAGTATATCTCTCTCTATTTGTACTGCTTTTTGAACTTCTACTAAACTCCCCGTTCTGATGACCAGTGCTGCTGTGGGTGGAACAAGAATTCTCAGCTTCCTTTCTTTTAAATGAGTTTTCATTTCTATAATCTGTTAGCATTATGACAAATTACATACATCTAAAATAACCAGAGAAGAAAGCACCAGATGAAGAAATACGTTCTTATTGAACACATCTTCTATCTAAATCCCCTAAAATCATGTTTTGTAGAGGATGACACAATGGCAATAGCAGCTCATTCTGCAGTATTAGATATCTGTGTATATTAAGAGGGGCAAAGACAGTGGCACCAGGCACTGAGAAGATTTTCCAGGGAAGAGATTTGAAGAAATCAGCAATGAGCTACAACTGAAATGGAGAAACACATCATTGCTGTAAAGACCTCCAAACAAAAGTGTTTATAATATAAAACTGCATAAAGATATTAGTAAATACACGGGCTTGTAAAGAGAATTAAGACCAAACTCATATGATTTAAAAAGAACAAATATTTATCTGGAATAATAAAAACTCCAAATTAGATAGAGAAGAATACCTGATAGAATCTGTACGTAAAATACCACCAGATGGACAGCTTGTATTAATTTTCAGAATCTTGCATGAATGTAGGCACCACCAACAACCTGTTTTTCCCTCTTTTAAGTCAAAACAACTCTATATCATAACTCCATACTCCTAATATTGTTGCTGTTCTTTCCCTGATGAAGCATAGTAAACTGGAGAAAACACTTCCGTTAGCACTGTTACTAAATTAATAATCACAGAATGGTTTGGGTTGGAAGGGAGCTTAAAGATCATATAGTTCCAAATCCCCTGCCATGGACAGGGACAACTTCCACTAGACCAGGTTGCTCAGTGCCTTGTCCAGCCTGTCCTTAAATACCTCCAGAGGGGGCATCCACAACATCTATGGGCATTACCTCCTGTAATTAAAGTTAGAAGTGTCACTTCATCTCTGAATTCTTTTACAGGTGGATGACATGCTCAAGTTCATAATGATACATGAATTCCTAACATACTTCAGTGTATCCAAAAAATTCTCCTCTGTCTACAATGTCTTTTAGTAAAAAAAAATTCAGAAGGTTCCAAGTCATTTTTTTTATTAGATGCAAATAACAGATGTGCTAGCACAGCCACAGTACTGATCTGAAGTATGTGCAGAGCTCAGCTGCAGCTGATAAATGCCATGTAGATATTCACACATTTAATAATTTTAAACTCTCGCATAGCCTCATCGTTACCCTCAATAGAGTGACTCATATTTACCAGTGGAAGGCCACGCATGTAAGCCCTTTCAGGATCAAAAATCCAATTTTATGTACAGTTAAGGAGAAGTAATTTTGCTAGACCTTGATCATGAGGTCTTGCACAAGTGTGAGATTACCAACTAAATTTAAAACTGGAACTCAGGAGCTGAATACAGGAGCCAGAGGCTTTTCTTTCTGCCTCTAGCATGAGACATTTCTCTCATCCCATCAGCTTTCACAGCCTTTGAAACACAATGGGTTCATAATGAAAGGGAAAATATAAAGCATTTATTTCTGCCTTTCAAAATTTGTGACTCTTGCTCCAATTTCTTCCCTGGCTGCTACTATTAAGTGCATTTCAGTCACTCTGGTTCAGTCCATCAGTTTACTGCCCCCTCATTCTACATTACAGTAGTATTGATTAATTAACATTAGAATTCCTACTAACACTACAGTTAGCATGTGGTCTAGCCAATTAAAGAAATTAAATAAATACTTAATACTATGCCAAATTACATCCAATGCGTCCTGCCAGTTTTTTAAACATGCTTCTTCCCTGATGCTCTGTACACTTAAAAAAAACGGAATGGGAAAACTAAAAAAAACATACAAAGTAACCCACAGAAGAGTCTCTGCTACAACAATGGGGTGAAAGAAATTGGAGAAGTTTATTTTCCTACTGCACAGCACCTCATGAAACAGAGTTCAGAAAACACATACATACAATAATCTCCTGATGTTAAATGAGCCAATTTTGCATAAAAACTGCATTCATACTTACCATTTTGTTCAGCTTTCTCCCCACTATGGGAATAGCCAGGAACTGAAGAGGAAAATGCTGTAGCATCTCCTGTGGATGGTCCAGGTTTCTGGGTGTTCTCCCTGTGGTCCACAGCAGCAGCATTCAGCTGGGACCTTCCAGGATGAAGCTGTCGGTGAGAGAGACTTGACGGGATGTCAGGATCAGAATTCATTTTAGCTGCAAAGAGAGTAATATTTAATTATCAGAAAACAGGGTTACATACTGTTGAATAACTCTTAGTTTCTACAGCACTGTGCCACTGCCTTTATTCCTAGCTAAAGCTTGATTTTGAAGTGCAGACAGGCACTGAAATTAATGAATCAATCCTGGAAATGCTGCCTAAGAGTATCTTCTTTGACTCTGATGTTCCTCTGGCACACGCAAACTAGCCCCTAACTTTTTATGGAATATTATGCCTATAATGACAGAAAAAAATCACTTCATACCTGGCTCACAGTCACCACCTGTCTATGCATCAGAGAGACACGAAAGGTCAGACAACAAAGGAAGCAAAGGAAGAGAAACTGTAGAACTCTGTCAGTGGAAATAAGACCACTCGTTATAAGCATCCAAACTGACCTGACTTTACTTGCTACTAAACCATAATCTTATTTTATTAAAAGTAATATTTATGGAAAAACACTATAGCATGGAGTAAAAAGCCTTACAGTTCCTTACAAGAGAAGTCCTTTTGATTTCCATCATAACTACTCTCCTAAATGATACGGTGGTATTATCACCATTAAACATATTTCATTGCAATTCAGGCAGATTTCTTACCAAAACTAAGCTTCCCTAAACCAAAAAATACTTTACTGATACAAGCAATCGCATCGCTGTATTATGTTTCCCCATCCAAGTTATAAATAAACACAAGGCGGTTCAGTTCAACCTTCAAAAGAAGTCCAGGGAAAACACTGAGATTAAAATACTTTCCCAGTTAAACCAGCAGGAGTATTTTTAACCATTATACAATCACAAAAAGTTACTCCGCATCCGGTTTTAAACTTGACCTTAGCGGCGCTCTGCCAGAGGGACGGGCGAGGGCAGCCCCGGACTCGGCTGAGGATGCGCCGCGCAGGAAGAAGGCGGCTCTTTTGGGGCAGAACGCTTCTAGAAATGGGGGATTTGGCAACAAAGTTTGTCCCCAAGCAGTGCGAGAGACAGGAAAAGGCTTCCCTCGGTGTTACCCGGCTAGCGAAAAGAAATACTTCCAAGCCCAAAAGTCGCTCCGCGCTTTCCCTATAAGGACCGCCGCCAAGTTCCCCCGCTATGAGCTAAGAGCAGAGACCAACTCTCACAGTCGGCTTCGGAATCTATTCTTAAAAGCCTGGCTAAGATTTTGGGGGAGCTGAGGCTGTTTTAGGAGCGGGGATCGCGGAGGAGATGGAGGGATGCCCACCCGGCCGAGCCCCTCTGATGGCAGTGACTCTGCAACGGGACGGGAGAGTCCGATTTGGCTCGGCCGCGATCCCCAAGAGGCCGGAGGATGCCTGGGAGGCGGCTGCCAGCCCGGAAGGCCGGGAAGCGCACAGCGCCGGCAGCTCGGGCCGTCCCCGCCCCAGACGCTCACCGAGCCCGGCAGGGCGAAGTCACCGGCGCGGACTCCCCGGCGACAACTTTGGTTCAGGGCTCCAGCGGCGGCCGATCGCTGAGTGGGGCCGCGCTGCCAGCCCTGAGCCCTATGGGGCGGCCCCGGCCCGCCCAGCGGCCGCCGCCTCGCCGTGCTAAGGGGGCAGAGCCTCTGCCACTCACCGCTCGCCGCTCCCCGGGGAAGCCTCCGCCGCGGCCGGGCGGAGCTGGAGGCGGGTCGGCGGGTAGCGGTAGGACAAGGGAGAGGTGGAGGTGGAGCTCGGGTAGGTCCAAAATGGCAGCGCGGTGGCCGCCCAGAGGGGAAGGTCTGTGGGGCGAGGTGGGCGGTGTGGATGTAGCGGGGTTGAGCCGCCGGCGCTGGGGGAGTCAGCGAGTAGGTGGCTGACGCCTTCCCCCGGTGTCCGGCATGAATTGGCTATAACCGTTCTTCTCAAGATTGTCCCCGAAGTTGTTCTTTTGGGGACAGGGAAGGAGGGTTTGGGGCAGCTCTGCCCAAGTGCCCCGTCTTACCCAAGACGGAGGTGGATAACGGGTTTGGTGCCCTGCCAGCCGGGTTGTCCCCGAGCCTGACGTGGGGACACGACTCCAGGCACCGTGCTTCTCCCTGGAGAGTATGAAGGGTAAAGAGAAGGGGTGGAAGTGTGGTAATCATAGAATCATGGAATCATAGGGTTGGAAGGGACCTTCAAAGGCCATTTAGTCCCACCCCCCTGCAGTAAGCAGGGGTATCATGCTCTAGATCACGTTGCTGACTCGACAGTGTGTGCTTGCAGTCCAGAAGCCGACTGAATCCTGGGCTGCAACAAGATAAGTGTGGCCAGCAGGTCAAGGGAGGTGATTTTGCCCCTCTGCTCAGCTCTGGTGAGACCCCAGCTCTGTCCTCAACGTAAGAAGGACATTGAGCTGTGGGAGCGGGTCCAGAGGAGGGCCACGAAGATGATCAAAGGGCTGGAGCACCTCCCTTATGAGGACGGGGTAAAGGAGTTGGGGTTGTTCAGCCTGGAGAAGAGAAGGCTCAGCGGGGACCTCATTGTAGCTTCTCAATACCTGAAGGGGGTTACAGAAAGTTTGGGGTACGACTTTTTAATAAGGTCCAGGATGGCAAGACTAGGAAGAATGGATGCAAATTGGAAGAGGGGAGATTTAGGCTGGAGATAAGAAATTCTTTACTATTAGGGTGGTGAGACACTGGAAGAGGCTGCCCAGAGAGGCTGTGGATGCCGCCTCCCTGGAGGTGTTTAAGACCAGGCTGGATGAGCAACTTGGTCTGGTGTCCCTGCCCATGGCAGGGGGGGTTAGAACTAGATGATCTTAAGGTCTCTTCCAACCCAAACCATTCTATGACACTCAGAGCATCATTAATCCTGGCCTTGGATGTCTCCAGGGATGGGGTCTCCACCACCTCTCTGGGCAACCTGTTCCGGTGCCTCACTACCCTCATGAATCCAGTCAGTAGTTATTTCTAAGTGTCCTCCAAGTTACTGCCTTGTACATTTGTTCTTCTGCCCCATGTTGTCAATGCTCCTGGGTTGTTAGTGAGCTGTAAACTTACCTGCAAGCATCGCCATTGTATTGGTAGCAAACTTGCAAGTTTTTAGGAATAATGTATTCCTTTTATTTTTTGGAGCTGCTTTAAAGAGCAGAAGGAAGTCGAAGTCCCTGCATAGTACTGTGAATAGCTTCTAATTAAAACCAACCAGCCTCAGAAACTCAAAACAGGAGATTAAATTTAAACCTCAGCCATTCATGTGAGAAATTCCGTCTTTTTCACCAAGAAATTCCGTCTTGTTTTTTCACCAAGTTAAAAGCAGGCCATGGGGAGCTATGATGTTTAATTTTTAAAATCTCAGATCCTACTTGCTGATGCCACTGCATGCTATTTTTTAAAAAAACCTCAAACAAAAAGCCTGGTGACCAGCATCCTTTGTCCTTGTGTGGACATCATGAGGAAATTCTTCCCTTTACCCAAAATAAGTTTCAACAGACAAGAAGCTGAGCTGCTGTCTGCTTCAAATAAAATTTGTAAAAAGCCAGTTATTTTTAAGAAAATGGTTTGCTGCTGAGTCTGATGTGGTTTTATCAGTAACTCACAATGCCTGCTTCATGTTATCTTTTCTGTTGTTTCTTTAGGCTGACAGCATGACTGAACTCTGATATGACAAACTTCTACTGCTGCAATCTGCTCCCCTCGCTATTCACATTTGTTTCAAGATATTATTCTATACAATTGATTTGATATTTAGTGGGTGTAACTTAACGGATGTAACTCGCTTGGGGAACAGGTGGAAATGAGGGTGGTAGCTGGAAAAGTAACTAAAAAGGGAGTGTAAAATGAAGCCTCCCCTACTGCTTGTGCCCTCTCCTTTCCAACACAAGGCATGCGGCAGAAGCCTTTCTGGAGACCTCAGTGGAAGGTTCAAAGTGCCAAGCTGGCTGCTAACCTGCTTAACAGGTATAAATGAATATAAAACAGAGTATCCAAGGTGAGTTGGCACCTGGGCTGAGTACAGTGGGTCACGCTATTCCTTGGAGTGCCCAAGATGCTGTTGGCCTTCTTGGCCACCTGAGCACACTGCTGGTTCATACTCAACTGCTGGTCAACCAGCATCCCCAGGCAGCTCTCCAGCCATTCTTCTCCAAGCCTATGGGCACTGCCTGAGGTTGTGACCCAAATCTACGACCCAGCCCTTGGCCTTGTTCACCCTTGGCCTTGTTCAGCCTTGTCCCATTGACCTCATCTCAGGCTGGTCCATAAATCCAGCCTGTCCATATCCCTCTGCAATGCTTTTTTACCCTCAGGCAGGTTGACACTCCCATCCAACTTCATGTCATCTGCATGAGGGCTTGCTCAATCCCTTTGGTGTCCACCAGAACTCCCAGTTCCCTCTCTGCCAAGCTGCTTTTGAGCTGAGTGGCCTCCAGCACATACAGATGCCTGGGGTCATTCCTCTCCAGCTACAGGACTTTGCACTTCACTTTGTTTACCTGTATTAGGCTCCTATCAGTCCAGATTAAAAAAGATCCCAAGGCAGCAGGAACAAAATCTAGATGATTGCTGTTCAGCCTGTTTCTTTTTGCATTAGGGAATCAATAATCCATTTACAAGTGTTTTGTAACTTTTGATAGATATTTGTTGACTTTAGCTGATTTCTGCAGTATTGTTGAAATTAACTGTTTTTCTGTATGATCATTAATGAGTTCTCGAAATATACTCAAACAGGGACATTTAATCATCCAAGCAACTCATATGTTGCCTTTGTTGAACTGCATGTGATACAAACTGTCATTGTCACATTCTTCAGTAAAATTTATATATCAGCATCTAGATGTATGTGTAGTGTTGGAATGTTTAAGAAAAGTCTGCCTCAGAAAATTTAATTTGTCACATCAAAAGACAAGTTTGGATTAAAAAGCTTCATGGTGAAAAACTTCATCCTAATGTCTAACCTAAACCTGTCCTGCTCTAGTTTAAAATCATTGCCACTTGTCCTGTCACTCCATGCCCTGGGAAACAGTCCCTCCACAGCTTTCTTGTAGAAGCTGGCTCTTGCTGTTAAATCAATCAATTCAAATTGATTTGCCTATCACATTTCTGAAACAAAATCACTTTTGTAGTATTGCTGATATACAAGGCTGATATATCTCAGTGCTCCAGAGGAAAATCTGCTTAATCAAAATGAAGAGAGAAATCAGTGATCAACAGGAAAATAGACCTGCATGAAGTATGAATCATTCCAGTGAACAGCCTTCTGCTCTGGGTTTGTCACTACACCTCTGAATAACAATCCATTTCTTTAGTCCATGGTACACTCAGAAACAGATTTGACACACTAGCTCCGGATTTTTGTGGAATGTGTTAATCCTAGCAAAAATACTGCCTTGTAAGTAAGAAGAGCTGAAAAGGGCCATGTGCATCTTCACTAATTGTGAAAGGAAGTACATTATGGACATGAAAATATCTGAGTGATGCTAAATAACCTGGACTAAAAGCCATCTCTTTTTTTGCCCCACCTTACTAATTAAGAGAGCAGCTGTTACTTCAAAATGATAGGTTTTGTTGTTTACCCCACTGCACCCATTTTAACAGCATAATTTAATTGATGGAAGCATTACATCAGCTTAAAATTAGTGCAGTAAAAGCTCCAGCATACTGGGTGATATTTTTCCATCAGACTAAGGACCAAGCTGCCAAGAGATTTCTTTCTGGTTTTTTTTGAAGGCAATGTGTAAATCTAAAGCAGCAGTGGGTAATTTCTGTCAGAAAGAGTAATACATTAATCATACAGAGATGACAGATGTAGAATCCAGAAAATCAACAATATGATGTCAGCAACTAAGGTGTTAGTGCCATTTAGGATGGATATATGGGAGAAAGAATTAATACAAGGTAAGAGTGGGAGGAAATGGAAGAAAAACCACAAGAAAGTGGGCACAAAATGCAGGCAAAAATATAAATTGAGGAGTTTTGTGAAGACTAGCAGTGAATAGTCCTCTTTCCCAGATATGCATGTTTGATATGTCTCTGTCACCTGAGGTTTGGCATGCTTCTGCCTCAGTACCTGTTTTGGGTCTCTAAAATAGGGTACTGTGAGCATCCTGCCCTGTCCACTGCTCTTTTAACCTCTCTTTAGTGCACTGTCCATACACCAAATACTCTTTGGATGGCAGCAGACAATTAGTTTTCATCATCACTGCCTGATATAAAAAAGCAACAACGTAATTTTGTCATTAGCTCTCTGAGGTTTGTGGGGGAGGTCAACCTTTTTTTTTCATGAATACCTACACTATAGGTGTATTATGTGGCATCAGATGTTCAGTATGCTCCTCTGAGCTATCTTTTCTAATCATGGGCATGCACTATGAAAGAGGAAAAGATTTAAAAACTGGGCACAGATACAACTAGATTGACACGGGTGATAATTAAGTAAGTCTGACACAGCAGCAAGTCCTGAGTTGGATGCTTTCCCCAGAGGCAGGGAAAGGAGAGTGTGCTCCTTGTTCACTTCCTTGGATGTTTCTGATTCTTTCTTTCAAAGATTTACTCTGAGGAAGCTGCTGCTTCTATTTCTCAACTATAATTTAAATTTCAGGTTGCCCAGAGAGGTTATGGATGCCCCCTCCCTGGGGGTGTTTAAGGCCAGGCTGGACAGGTAGTGAGCAACCTGATCTAGTGGGAGGTGTCTCTGCCTATGGCAGGGGTGTCGGAACTAGATGATCTTGAAGGTCCCTTCCAACCCCAAACATTCTATGATTCTAAATGGCTGTCTAGTGCTTGAAGCTACACCTGAACCAAAGTTAGACTTGCTCTGTTCTACTACAGTCTAGAGAAAACCAGGCTATTTTCATAGAGGGAAGGAAGATTACCTCAAACGTTTATACACAAAACCCTCATCAACATGTATCAACAAAGTCTGGAACTCTCATCTTAAATCAGTTTAGTGTTACCAGACATTAATTTTCATGTTAAATTAAAACTGGACTTACTTAAGCTTAAGGATTTCTTGATAGAAGCAGCTTCTTGCTGTATAGTTTCACCAATAGTTTGTCAGGAAATGCACTGAGAAGTATTATGGTCCGCTTCAACCTCTGCAATTAACACAGACAAATGTGTCAACCTTTCAAATTGTCAAAGATGCCACGAATTTTGTCCTATACATTAATCCATTGATGATTTTCTGTTCTTTTCTTTGCAAGTCAAGCTTAATCGTTTGCTCACAGTGACCTCTAGTGTGAATGAATGTGACAAATCAGTGCCTTCCACGTTGGTGAAGTGGAAGGTGCCAGTGGAATATTGTGTGTATTCATACTGATACCTGCTGAAAGGGACACACGTGTGTACCATCTGTTTAACTATACAACAGACTTCTTTGTGGGTTAAACAACATGAGCAGGAAACCCTAAAACTATAAAAATTCTCTCAGCCACTCAAAATAAATAAATATTTTCAATATCTTATGTGATAGTTGTGAAATTTTGTTTATGTTCTTATGTATTAAAAATCTCGTGTGTGATTCAGGTAACTTCCACCTTTCCTATGTGCTTTTAATTTCTGAAGTACAGCCTTGTACTGGACATTATATAGAGAGACAAATCAGTAGGCAGAAGTGAAAGAGTTTCAAATAGGACTGCTTTAAAATGTACAGGTTCTCCAAACCCTGACCCCAAAATAGTTATGAATTATTCTCAATATATATAACATCCTTTTTTTTGACAACCAAGTGTATTGGAGTAATCATTTCCCCCTTCCTTTTGCAGAACAACATGAATGGATTAAAAGATTAAAGCTCTAAAGCAAAGACTTCTTTGTTAATTTTTTCCCAAATTGCAGGAGAAAAGAAGAAAGTGGAGCACATCATTATATAGCAAGTAAGTTAGCAAGGAGATTTCCTGATGTTAAGTGTGGGATGTAATAGTTAAAGGGAATTTAATTCTGGAATTAGTTAATTCATTCTTGAATTCATGCTACAAAGCATCTTCCCACATTTCAGGAGGAAATTGTCCACTTTAGATGACTAGAAATGGTCATTGTCAGAGACAAGCTCATATGGCTTGAAATACAGTGTGTTGATAATTTACAGAATGTTTTCCTATAAACTACCTTCAGTCCTTTCTAGGGTTCCATCTGCTCCACAGCAGCAGTCATAGCCATGTTCTTCTCTGTCTGCAAATCACTGTGTATCTGCAAATCACTGTTGCTGCTACTCAGCTTCAGGCACATGTGGGCTAAAGAATTGTGTGTCAGAGATTGTGCAGAATTTAATTAAGTTTTGAAAAATGCAAAACTGTCACATTGAAAATGAAGTTTCTGACATAAAATATATGCTGTTAGACTTATACATGTCAGAATGAATTCTATCTTGGTTTTCAGTGTTTTAGTCAGGAAGCCTTCATAGAATCATATTAGTCATTAAACTTTCAAACCATATTTATATCAATATTGCTGTCTGCAAATCTCACTGCTTCCTGCCTAAAAAATACTGCCCACTTATTTCTAAAGCTCTGAATGCAGTCACACTGACAGGAATGTGAAAAGACAGTTGCCTTAGCTCGAGTCACTGAATGGTTTGGGTTGGAAGGGACTTTAAAGATCATCTAGTTCCAACCCTTCTGTCATGGGCAGGGACACCTCCCACTAGAGCAAGTTTTTTCCTAATATAAACTTAAAGACCTCCAGGGAGGGGGCATCCAAAACCTCTCTGGGCAACCTGTTCCAGTGTCTCACCACCCTCACAGGAAATAACTTCTTCCTTCTCCCCAGCCTAAATCTCCCCTCTTCCAATATGCATCCATTACTCCTAGTCCTGCCATCCTGGACCCCATTAAAAAGTCCTTTTCCAGCCTTTCTGTAGGCCCCCTTCAAGTATTGACAAGTTACTATGAAGTTCCCCCTGTCTAAGTGCTAAGGAATTATTAAATAGAGAATTTCAGAATTATTATTTGCAAAGCTCACATTATTAATTGTATAATTAATTATATAAAATAAGAAAGTGTTCAGACATTTTGAAACACAGATTTTTAACCTCTGTTCTTGTCCATTTGGCTCTTATCTTCCCAAAACCTTTTACATGCATCTTTCCCACTGTGCTTGTTAAGATTTTATTGATGCATGTCAGTACTCCAGTCCTGCTGAATTTACTAACAGTGACTTCACCTGACATTAAAAGGATTGCAGAGACAGATTGTAGCTTTTCAGTAACTCTGCTCAGCAAATGAATTAATCTAATTATTTTAATTAGTCTCACGGTTCCAAAAGTTGTTAGTCTGTACTCCATCCTATTTATCAGCTTGACCCATTTCAATGTCTTCACATCCTGTCTTTAACTACCGTTGCAGACACAAGGCTACCACCTGGTGGCAGTAGCACTCTTTCTTCTTTAAAACATTTGCTGTATTTCGGAGAGTACTAATCTATGTTGTGTGCAGACTAGAGAGAAATTGATACTTATATAAATCAAGTTGATAAAAATATTATATTTTCCTAATCTCTTAATATACTTTATATATATATATATGTATATAATCATAGAATCATAGAATAGTTTGGGTTGGAAGGGACCTTAAAGATCATAGAGTTCCAACCCCCCTGCCATAGGCAGGGACACCTCCCACTAGACCAAGCTGCCTAGTGCCCTGTCCAGCCTAGTCTTGAACACCTCCAGAGAGGGGGCATCCACAACCTCCCTGGGCAACCTGTTCCAGTATTTCACCACCCTCACTGTAAAGAATTTCTTTCTTATGTCTAGTCTAAATCTATCCCCCTCTAATTTATATCCATTGTTTCTAGTCCTCCCATCTGATATTATGGTAAAAATTCCTTCCCCTGCTGGGTACTGGCCAATACCCATTTAAATATTAATTATTAAATTAATTTTGATATTCCATTCATTTAAATATTTCATCAAAGCATCATAAAGCACCCACAGACCTGAAAAAAATCATTTAATATGCAATTTAGGAGCAGTTTATATTTCCATATATTTCTAATAGACTATTGCAAGGAAAGCCTTAGAACACAAAAGCTGATAAAAGACAAAAAGACTAATAAAGAGTGATATTCCTGAAGAAGAATGTGAGTTAAGTTTTCCTTTTTCCCCCCATGTTTGTACTGGGTTCTTTATCCATCACTGTTTGGCTGGCAAAAATCATTCCAGCCTTATTGTTTGCCTAGATTCTTATTAAGGATGTGTATCTAGGACTGGGGTTTTTTTCCCAGTAGGACTGGTATTTCCAAGAAGAATCTTTTGTCATACCTTTTCATCCATCCACTTAGACTCTTTGAATTTCAAGCTCTTCTTTCCTCCTTATTTGACTCTATGCCTGAGTACTTCCTAGAGGTTGAATAAAGCTTAAATAGAGCTTAGGTGAGACTAAGGCAGCCATACACAGTTAGGATTTTTTTCCCCCTCTGTTTAGTTTTCCAGATATTTTGATTAGAAATTAGCAACAAAATGTTGTGCAATAAAAACACTTGGAAGATGGAAAATACTGCAAGACTTTGGGAGAGAGAAAAGTGGTGTCATGCATCTGCAACACATTTTGGAATCAAAGAGATGGCATGTTCAGGGTGGCAGTGGACCCCTGCTGTGTTCATTGTAGTTTGCATAAAAGTATCTTGGCTCTGTCAAGGTGTTATTTTTCCAGTATTAATGTGCTGAGCTGGCTTAAGTTTGGGCTGTGTAAAGAAAACAAGGATTCAGCAATCTTTTTCAGAGCAAGAGTCTTGTGAACAAACTTGATGAACAAAGAAATGACAGGCAGATTTCAGCCTGCAAGCTCATATAACAACTGTTTTAACAGTTGGGAGTTGGAAAGAACGGGGTAATTTTAGAAAGAGAGCCATGTTTAGCAAGTAGAAAAGCAAGAAGGGCTATGAACATTTTAAAAATTACTTCAGAAATTGTGGTACCTGAGCAAAATAAGTTGCTACAGATCAAGCAATAGTTAGTGGGATGAAAAATCCAGAGAGAGAATCCTCTCTCTGGATTTTGAGAAATTGACAGGAAGCTGGGCAGACCCTCCTAGAATGGATGATGCACGTATTATGAAAGATGTCTGTTTTAGGACACAGCTTCTTACAACTTTTTAATTGTAAGGAGAACATTTGATAACTGCTTGCCTGAGAAGAAGGCAAACTGTACATTCTTGAAGTAAACCAAAGCTGATTCACTATAAACTACATATTGGATTCAACTATAGAAGCAAGAAAAAGAAATCAAGAAATCACCTGCACAGACCTTTTTGAGACCACAGCCCTGGACAACTGGACTTTGAAAAGACAGTCAGCCTGAGAAAAGATTTTGGATATTTTTAAACAGACATAAGCTTATGTTGGATACATGACGTTTTAAAAATTACCTCAAGTTTCTTTTCTCCTTGTTCTGAACAGCCTGGCACTAATTCTCAGGAAGGCTCTCAGAAGTCTTAAAAGTTCTTTAAATATAAATATAATTTGCAGATGTAACTTCAGTAATAATAAAAGGCTTGTCATGGAAAAATGGCTTTTTGTCATTCAGTATTTGCAGGTGGAACTGAAAGAGCACAAGAAACATGCCTGAAATTTCACTCTTTAAAAAGAATTTCTAAGTAGCTTGAGAGCCACAAAATCTTGCCAGCTTGAAATGTTGATTTCTGAAATTGAATAAAAGCTGCTCAGGTTGAGGAGACAGATGATGGAACAAGAAAATGTGTAATGCTTTAACTGTTTGCTCTTAATTTGGTCTCCTGTGAGGTCCAAGGAAGAAATATTCCCTGGATTGTCATATGAAGCATAGCATCAGCAGAAAAATTCTGCAGCCACAAGGTGTCCTCTAGACCTGCTGCTGTCAGACAGAAGAAGTATTTTAGTCCCAGTTCCTTACAAATCCATGTATTTAGTTGTTCTTGGAAAATCTGTTCCTCTGAATTTCCCAGTGAATGTCTTTCAATCCTCAGAAAACTCTTTTAAAAGTTGCCTCAAAGGGTAAATGCAACAAATAAACTTTGTATGGTTTTAAATTCTCCAGGATGGAGATGCATGCATGAACGTTCCTCTTCTGGCACAGGGTTTCTGATCACACTGTTCCCAGGTAGATTCAGGAACAGAATAGAAATTTTCACAGCAGGTTTGATAGCCCACATCCCAAAGCTGTAAAAAGCACCTGCAAAGACATTTGTCTGCACTAAGCCTTGGTATCTAGAAAAGGCATGCATTACCATTTCAATTCTCTTCTTTTTATGCATGTCATCATCCTTTAAAAGCCTTCTTTTAATAATTTCTCTATTAAATTCCTACTAATGCAGTTGCAATTTGCTGGCTTTGAAGAGATAAGGACCAGCACTGAAGATGTTATGTGTACTCAGCAGTGATGGAGAAGAGACAGTACTGTAATACAACGGGTTCTTTCAACACTGAATAGAAATAAATCTGCATCATGCAGCAATACTCAGAGATGCTTATAAAAATGCCAGCATTAACATCAATTGCAGTAATAATCAGCAGAGTTTAAAAGCTGAAGTGTTAGGAAGGAGGAGTCAAGTCTTGCACTTGGAAGGAATAACCATGCTGTTGTGTGGTTATGTGAGCACACTAAGCAGTACACAGCTGAAAAGCAGCTTTGCAGCATAAAGCCTGGAGGCTGTGGTGGACAAGATGACCATGAGCCAGCAATGTGCTGCTACATGTGGTAAAGAAGATTAGCCAGGATTGCTTTAGGAAGAGCTTTGCCAGCAGGTCAATGGAGGTGATCCTTTCCCTCTGCTCAGCACTGGTGAGGCCACATCTGGAGCACTGTGTCCAGCTCCACTGAATGGCCACAAAGATGGAACTTAGAACATCTCTCATATGAGGAGAGGCTGAAAGAGCTCAAACTGCTAAGTGTGGAGAAAATATGGTTTAGGGGAAATGTTTATAAATATCTGATGGAAGGACGTAAAGAAGGCAGGCTCTTCTCAGTGGTGCCCAAGAGGCAGTGGGCAAAAATTGAAACAAAGGAGGTTCTCTCTGGAAGTTTCTCAACTCTTTTGTTTCCAGTATCTAGTGAATATATCTAGTGAATATTCCTTTGAATCTACTGAAAGCAATGTTATCTAAATGCCAGGTACTTGATGCAGATGATGGATATATATCTACAGGGTAGATAAAATGGATGTGGTTCAGTAACCTGATTTAGTGGGAGGTGTCTACCTATGGCAGGGAGGTTGGAACTGGATGATCTTTAAGGTCCCTTCCAACCCAAACCATTCTATGATTCTGTGAAATGCAGTACCAAGTTAGTTATCAACTTGCACAAGGGACAGAAAATTACATAGATGTTTTAAGAGAAATTCTGAGAAGTAGTCCTTTCCTACAAGGTGCTGTTTTGCTATGTAGACAACCCCCCAACACCATTTGTGTGTCTAACAAAACAGGACATCGTTTCATCCCCTGCTTAGATTAAAAAAGTATTTAGCTAGAAGCTAGTATGCAGTAAATAACAAAGGATTAAAACCCATTATTTGGAGAGAATTGCCACCAAGAATTACAGAGAGAACAGGCTGAACAGAAGCAACTACAGAGGCAATGCTTTTAAAACTTTTGGATAATCCTGACTCCCCATAAGGATTTTTTTCATGTGGGAGGATTCTGCAAATGCATTTAATGCAGGTGTAAATGATCCCTAAATCCATTGCCATTGCAGTTCCATTTAATAGACTTACATTCACACAACCTTTTGTCCTCTTACTTTGCAGCTTCAAATATGCTGAGAGGATGAAAGAAGGAAGCTATGTTTAACTTCTAACCCCTGTAGGTACGGTGTAAAGGAACAATCCCCTCTTTTCTCTTTGGAGATCTCAATTTCAATATTCAAGGGAGTTAACTGAGAGTTTCAGTCTGAGCATCTTCGTTCTGTAGTAATGTCTGTTTCTTCATAGTGACAGGAGTGAGGTAATCTTATTTTCCAAGAGCTGCATGTAACACCTCTAAAGTGAGCACAAATCATTGAGTTGGAAGAGACCTTCCAAAGCCATCTAGTTCAACCCTCTGCAGTGAGCAGGGACATCCTTTACTAGATTAGGATGCTCAAAGCCTCAGCAAGCTTGGCCTGGGATGTCTCCAGGGATGGGTTCTCCACCACCTCTCTGGGCAGCCTGTTCCTGTGCCTCACCACCCTCATGAAGAACTTCCTAATGTCTGACTTAAACCTGCTCTCGTTTGGAACCATTTGCTACATGCTGCGGCAAACGGTCTCCCTCCAGCTTTCCTGGAGGCCTCTCTAACACAGTATAACTAGAGTTGCAATCAGCTAAGAATAGAAGGATAGTCATTGGAAGACACAGAGACCTCATCTGAAATGCTTCCTCAAGGATGAAGGAACCCCTGACAGTTCCCTGAAGGTGATGTTTTAGCGCTGAGACACATCAACATAGAACAACACAAGTGAAAAATGAATCTGCAATGAAGAAGAGCAGCAGGAAATCCACATTCCCTTCAGCAGAACAGAGCTATGAGCTCAGTAAGCCACATTAACTGCATCTCATATGTGAAAAAACACCAAGTTTCTTGGGAGAGACTGGTATCAGAACTGAATTGTTGCCTTGCCTCAGGCCTCACACTGGCCACTTTCTCTATCTCTGAACTGCCTTTCTGAAGGACCTTAAGGATTGTTAAATAAAGCAAATATTTAGACAAAGTTGCTACTGTATATCAGGCAAAGTGATACATTTGGAGAAAGGGCCACCCAAGAACCAATCCTCTCCTACTTCTCTCCCTTTGCTGATGCAGGATCCTCACATCTGTGCTAGAATTCATCCAGGAAAGATTGAACAAAATAAATCCTCACTTTCAAAGATAATCTGCTACAGTTCTCTTATTTTACCACTGCAATGATTCTAATAGATTGCAAAAAATTATTGGAATTTAATAAGAACGAATTTGGAATGTTAGATTTCATACATCTAATCTCTGATCTGAGATAGGTCAAGAATGGGATGGATGGAGAAGCCAACACAGGGTGAAGAATAGCTGTCTGGGTAGCAGCACACTGGAGCTTACACTGGATTAAAAACTGATAAACCAAGAATGTAATTCTATTTCTGATAAAGGTTAGTGTGAGACATATAGGGGGTAATCCTTTCACTACTCAGGATTTTATAACCACAGCTGTGACATTTCAGAACCCAGGTTCATACTTTGAAAGAAGCAAAATCATGTGGATGGTGTCTAAAGGAGAGCACTGAGTGATCAAAAACCTTAAAGGAGGTGAAGAAAAGAGTGGAAAAAGTGGGCTTTCAGCCTTAGCAAAGAAGATACTTCAAAATCTACAGAATCTGCAGGGCATGCTTTAAATGCTGGAGGGGGGCGGAGCTGGTAGTAATAACTTCAGCAGAGGAGATTTAGATGAGACAGTAAAACTCGACAAGAGCACTGCAACAGACCATGTGTATAACCATCATCAGAGGGCTACTTTAAGAGGAGGAGATGCAAACCTTCATTAAGGAATATCCAGGTATTTGGGATAATGCCTTGGAGAAGAAAATAGTTCAAACAGTGTATCGAATTTCTGTTTGGCTCTGGGATTTTTCTCATTGTTTCTTTGTTTTTCAAATAAAGAAATTCAAACAAATTCGTCAGCTTACCTTAGAGAGTATTAAATTCGTGAATAGCTCTTTTTTTGTGAAGCTTTCAGAAGCTTCCTTCAGATTGTTGATATGTGTTCTATTCCATTTGAATTTTGCAATCTATCACTTTTAAAAGGTATGATGTTAATAATATCCTGATATTATTTTCTACTTCTGTTAATCTCACCAAATTTGCCTAAGAAGGTTTTTTCTGCTGGACACAGCTGATATCACTGATCTGCCAGAGCCTTGGACCTCTGATCAGCATAATGCTTCGCTTGCTCAAAACATTGCTTAGCTAACACAATACTTGCAAACATTCACACTTAGCAATTTAAAAGCTAGCAATTCATTTGTCTTTTACTTTTTTGTACTGTTTTTGTTGTCCATACAAATGTGAATCACTGCATTAATTAATCTTAATACAATAAGAGATCTGCTGTTTACATGTGCTCAGGGTGACATCTGGTTTTAAGCTGAAACTTTCAACAGTAGGAAGAAACAAATCTTCAAGAAACTCTTCGGGCACTAGATAGACAGAATAGACCAATTTAGTCTTAATTTAGATTTCCTGTTGCTTGTATATTACAACTGGAGTATATTAGGCCCTTTTCACTCTCTAAAACATATCTGAGGCCATAATAAAATACACAGAAATCTCATGTTATTTGGATGAAAGTATCTGCTGACACAATCTTAATGAATCTAATTGTTACTGAACTCTGAGCAATGTATTTTAAGACATTTACTGATCTTTTACCTCTTCCTAAGGACGAAGGTAATGTCATTAACTGTGTCTAAGCTTTCTGCTGATTGTAGCCTGATTGACTGAATATAGGTGAAATTGCCTTTAAAGTGGCCTGAGGTGAGCAGAACTATATGGATGATTAATATCTATTTTTTTAGATTCATTGTATTGGGTACTATTAATTTTTAAACTTGAGAAGTATTCTTATTTTCTTCTGTAGCACACTAATGTGTTACTTAACAGTGATTGCATATGCTTTTCCTTAAGAACAAAAGTATCCCAATCACCCACCACCACAAAATCTAGAGGCAACTAGGGAAAAACGTCCATTATTTTGCCTTTAATCACCTAAAAGAACTTGATGAAACAAGAGCAATTTCAGTATCTCCACTGTCAAACAGATGCCGATGCATGAGCAGGATGAGTAATGAAGTGCCTACTTCATCTTCTATGGAGTGTAACTCATTAACCCCAGTGTCCTTTTTTTTTGGATAGGACCTCACCCTATTGATAGCAGTTGATCCTGTTTGAGGTGGTGGAGGCCCCATGCCTGGACACATCCAAGGCCAGGCTTGCTGAGGTTCTGAGCAACCTGATCTAGTGCAGAATGTCCCTGCTCACTGCGGGGGGTTGGACTAGGTGGCCTTTGAAGGTCCTTTCCAACTTAACACATTCTATAATTCTATCCAATTCTGACCTATTAAGAAAAGGCCATGTTCAAGGTCATACTCTGAAGAGCTTCCTAGTGCTTCTTGCAGATCTCCTGTGCTTAATTACACCCTAGTTTCCAAAGGCATGCAAATAATTGAGTCCTCTTCTCTTTTAATAGAGGAAGAGAAATTAATTTATCAGACTGTTCTGCTCATTTCCCTTCATAAAATTTATGACAGCAACCTTTTATTCCTTCTATAAAAAACATACATCCAAGGGAATCCCTCAGCATAAGCAAGAGCAGTGAATACTGATGGAGGATTTGTATCAGTGTGCATAACAGAAGCTGTGGTGTTTCTTAACAAACATTTCCAGCTATCAGCTGAGCTTTGAAATGTCTTATGTCTTGTCCTATATCCTGTCTGCCTGCAGTGTTGAATACAGAGATGCAACAAAAGCCCATCTACTTTTAACCACACAAACTGCTGTAGAATTACTGATGTCTTCATTATGATCAAAATCTGATATCAATTGGATGATCAATTTTGTTTTCCTTTTTTTTTTCCTTTGCACTTTGAATTTTTGTTTCTCCAGAAAATTCAAAACTGCCCAACATAGATAATATACACGCTGTACAGTATTATCAGATCTTGTGTTTAGAGAGCTGAGGTGGCCACTGAGGAACACTTACTTAAAAAGAAAGAATAAGAATCATGAAGAGGCAAAAAGGTCCACCAAATTGACACGCTTTTAACAACCACATTAGCTGTTTTTTTCCAGCAAAGCTCTGAGTAGCATTGTGTCCTGAAGCAAGCACAAGTGAACCACAGGCACACATCCTCAGAGAATTCTTTCTAAGAAATGCACTGGCTGTTATTTTTACTGTTTTAATCCCTAGCTTCTCCTTATCACAGCTAATAATCTCAGCTATGCAGGTAGCTCTAGAAATCAATTACCATCCGAAGCCCCAGTGCTTCCTTCTATAGCAGCATCTTTGTCCAAACTTGGGGTAATATATTTTAAATCTTGGTTTTTCCCTTTGATTTTGATGTGAGGCTAGTGCTTTATTCCCATATTCTACAGCATAGTCATTAACTTCTTCTATTTATATTGTAATTTTTAATTTGAAATGTGACTGCACAGCCAGGCAGCTTTTAACCAAGTCAGCTGTACATAAAGCCTATAATAAATGGTAATTTTAGGGTGTGCATTCCCAGAAGACTCTTTCCCATCTATTAAGGGAGAAGTGCCTTCTGAAAAACAGCTGCAAGAAATAATTAATAATGCATATACATCTACACAGCCACATGCCTGCACACAAAAGAAGGGAATATTGTACAGTTTACTCAGTGCAATGCAGAAAAGTAACATGATGTTTGGAAGACAATGTATTTCAGATCTTAGTCTGATTCCTTTGGCTGCTGCTGGTAACTGCATGCTAAGTGCTCCCTCGTAGAAGCATATATTCATATCACATGGTATTTCTGGATGTTCTACCAGTCTATCCCATCAACAGACAAGAGAGTGAGAGGAACAGCTCATGGAATCATTCAGCTGGAAGGGACTTTAAAAGGCCCTTCGACTCCACTGCAGTGAACAGGGACATCCTGCACTAGATGAGGTTGCTCAGAGCCTCATCAAGCTTGGCCTTGGATGTTTCCAGGAATGGGGCCTGCAAGCACCTCTCTGGGCAACCTGTGCCAGTGTCTCACTACCCTCATTGTGAAAACTTCTTCCTAATGTCTTATCCAACCCTGCCTTGCTCTAGTTTAAACCATTTTCTCTTGTCCTGTGGCTCCATGCTGTGGCAAACAGCCCATCCCCAGCTTTCCTGTAGCCCCTTTAAGCACTGGGAGGCCACTGTGAGGTTCTTCCTGGAGTCTTCTCTTCTCCAGGCTGAACAGCCTCAACTCTCTCTTGTCCTGTCCATGTAGGAGAGGTGCACCTGATCATCCTGGTGGTCCCAAGGATGTACCACTAATTGTCATATCAGTTTTTTAACTATTTGTAAAAGATTCAATTCTGACACATTATGTGTTACAGAAAGAATCTGTTCAATGTCCACGAGGCTGTAGGCAGATGTAGGCAGTTCCTGCCTTTGGCCAAACTCAACAATGTCTCCCACCAATTACTCCAGAACCTTACAGGCTGCAGACACCAGCACCAGTTTCCCTTATGGTTCAGCAGGCACTGATTCTCTTTCAAAATTCAACAACATGGTAAGTGAAGGGGGTGTTTTCTTGTGTGTGTTAACTATCACTATTAATTTTATGTGTGACTGCACAGCCAGGCAGAGTCTCCAGGTGTATGTAAATAGCACCTCTGCTCTCTGGCCAAGGTAGCCTTGACAGAGGTTCATTGACAGTGTGGAGAAGCTCTTTCCAGCAATCTGAAAAAAATATTATCTCTAAAAAATTTTAAATTCATATGAAAACACCTCCAGAGAGGGGGCATCCACAACCTCTCTGGGCAATTTGTTCCAGTGTTTCACCACCCTCACCATAAAGCATTTCTTTCTTATGTCTAGCCTGAATCTACCCCCTCCTATGGCAGAGAGGTTGGAACTTGATGATCTTTAAGGTCCCTTCCAACCCAAACTATTCTATGATTCTATATCTGGTCATACAGATCAGATAGATCATTGCTGATCATATAAATCCATGCTTGACAATAGTCCGTTTGACTTTGTGCTGACAGGTTGATGACCATTATTTTTAGATGAAGTGATATTTGTCTAAATTAAAAGAAAGTGCTCAAAGATTTTTATTAATTTATTTGAGAAGGCAAAGTGGCACGTTAACATACTCCACCATGTAAATTACCAAGCACTTTAAAGCATGAAGGTCAATAAGCTCAATAAGGTAAGAAAATAACGTGCATGTAAAAGCCCATTTTATACAAACACTATCCAGAAGAACCTGCCTTTCTTCAGAGCACAAAGCATGGCATCCTTGCACAAGACAGAGCTCTGATATAAGGTCATCCATATATTATTTAAGAGCTCCAATTTCCTCTCTCCCCAACCAGGGCCAGAACTAAGGCCTGAAATTTCTGTTTCCATCAAGAACAGTTAGATGGCAGTGAAAGCATAAGAGGCTTCTTACTGGTTCATTAATCCAGACCTGGAAAACAGCCACTAATAAATATGCTTGAGTTTATTCTAGAGAATATATCAGACACTTCTACCCGATATTGTCTTGGAAAATGGAACAAATAAGCAACAGAAAATACCTAACACCAGCTGAGACATTCAGTTCTCATTGACTTTAAAAATCAAAAGCAGTGTTTTCTCTATAGAGGAGAAACTTCAGGCGTTATTTTGTCCACAAGGATTTCTTTAGCTCCTGTTTGAAAAGCCTGCTTTTGGAAAGGGATGTGTTTGAATACTGTTTCCAGCAATGCACATTGCCTTTTGGTCTCAAAGGGCTGTTCTGACTCCTTAATTGCCTTTACTGTTAAATGCTACATTGCACTCCAGATTTGGAGCATCTGCAGCATTCAGTTTGGCCATTAGTGGTGGTATGGTTTTATCTCTAAGATTCAAGTGTCCTCTTACCAAATATCTCTCTCTATATTGCAGCTAGAGCTGTCTTTCTGATGAGCCCCATCAACCTACTTCTCATCCAGAGGAACCTGGAGAGACCTGTGTGAATCTCATGAAGTTTAACAAAGAGCTTCAGTTCAATGAACAGCCCAGTTCTTCTCAGTGAGGGTGGTGAGGCATTGGAACAAGTTTCCCAAAGAGGTGGTGGATGCCCCATCCCTGGAGACATCCAAAGCCAGGCTTGCTGAGGCTCTGAGAAACCTCATCTAGTCCAGGATGTCTCTGCTCACTGCAGGGGGGTTGAACTCTATGGCCTTGGAAGGTCCCTTCCAACTCTATGATTCTATAACTTCTCTGAGCATGTTTCAACTCTAATGGATGTTTGTTTTACTTGTGGTTCTTCCTTCATACCTATTTCCCATGTCCATCCTGTCTTGAGAAACCAAGTACAGAAAACAAGAGAAGAAAACCCAAATTATAGAGGCAATAATGTTATTTTCTTGGCCTATTTACACAAAAACTGCATTTGCCATCAGTTCAACACTTAACTAATCATTATGGCTGTTCCCACTCCCTGAGGTGTTTGTGTGTATTTTTATTTAATGTATTATTTGCACTTCACTGACTGAAATATTTTATGCCAAATCTGGATCAACAGAAATCAAAAGAATTGTAGTAAAAGCACATTCAAAGACAATTTTTGTCAGAGCAGGAGAGGCTTGTTGGTTGAACCCAGCAAGTAAAGGTTGGGCTTGGGAGCCTTAAAAAGCCATTCTGTTCCATTCTAACAAATCATGGAATATTTTGAGGTGGAAGGGACCTCCAAAGGCCATCTAGTCCTACCCCCTGCACTGAGCAGGGACATCCCTGCTCAGGTTGCACAGAGCATCAGCAAGCCTGGCCTTGGATGTCTCCAGGGATGGGGCTTCCACTACCTCAAACAGGATCAACTGCTATCAATAGGATTGGCTGCTATCCAAAAGAAAGGATACTGAGGTCACCGAGGACTATGTGCTATATTATGTTTTCTTTATTTAGCAGCTGGAAGGGAATGTGCAGCAGAAGCCTGTAGCCATTGCAATGTATCTGAGATGCTTTATGTTGATTTTTATGGAAAGCATCTTTTTTAAGTGCACGCAGATGTGCAGTCACAGAGCCACAGAGGCTCTCTGGTCATAGAATCATTGGATTGGAAGGGACCTTCAAAGGCCATCAAGTCCAGCCTTCTGAAGGGACATCCTGCTCTGGATCAGGTTGCTCAGAGCCTCATCAAGCCTGGTCTTGCATGTCTCCATGAATGAGGACTCCACCACCTCTTTGGGCAATCTGTGCCAGTGCACCACCACCCTCATTTGGAAGAACTTCTTCCTGCTTTAGTTTAAAACCATTTCCCCTCATCCTATCTCTTCATGTCCTGGCAAACAGCCCCTCCCCAGCTTTCCTGTAGCCTCTTCAGTCCACCCCGAGGTCTTCCCGTTTCTTGGAATCCTCCTGGTGGACCGTCTCCACTATTTCGCTGCCCTTCTTGATATGGGGCGGGGAGGGGAGGCTTAGAACTGGACACAGTTCTCCAGTGGGTCGTTGACACAGCGTGGGGTAAGGTTCCCCGGGACAAGGGTCTACCCGAGACGAGCCGACCGCTGGCTCGGGGCGGGGCTCGGGGCCACCTCCTCCCGTGGGCGGGCCACGGGTGACAGCTGGGGAAGGAGCCCCGGCGCCGGCAGCGAAGTGCGGCGGTTTCTCCATCTCTTCCTGCAGCATCGCTTCAGAGGCTTCCTCCGGGGGCAAGAAGCCTGGGGGCTGTTTTCCGGCTGCGGCGTGGGTGAGGCACGAGTGGGCGATGCTGGAAGGGGGGAAGGAGGAGCGGGCGGTTGATGTGTGGATGGATGGATGGAAGGATGGATGAAGCCGGGCTCGGAGACTTTGATCTGATGTTGCCTGAGGGAGGGGGGAAGCAAGTGCAGCCCGGGGTGGGGCGAGGCCGCGCCGTTCTCTGCTCGCCCCGAAGCTCCGGGAAGGGCGCACGGTCCTTGGCAGGGCTGAGCGCTGCTTGTCGCCGAGTCCCCGCCGGTTCCTGGGCTCCCCCCCCACAGGTTCAATCGCAACTCCTCCGCAGCCATCAGCCTGCCGGGGCGCGGTCGGGGTGGGGGAAGAAGAACCACGGGGCCCCGCGGAGGTGGCAGCCCTCCCTTCATCCCTCCATCGCTGCCGGCCTCCTCGCTGCCGGTACTCTGCGGGAGGCTGGGATAACGGTGCTGTGCATCCCTGTAATACCTCCCATCTCCATCACCTTCTTCTTCTTCCGAGGTTCCTCCGGCCCTCCCCTCCTCCCGGGCTTTACCTGGGGGTCCCGGTGGGCTTCCCCGGAAGACCAAGGGGAGAGGTCGGACCTGGTTCCCCCTCCACCCCAAACCCAGCCCTTATAAGAGCGCATCTGAAGGCCTGCCCTTGGACGGGATGAGACCTTTATTTATTTATTTAATTACTTAGCAGGGTGCTGTCTGGCTGATATTTACATAATATCGCCGTTTAAGGGTGACCTCTTCCATAATTGGAGGCTTTCTTTGCGTTTTCTATGGCAACACCACAGAGCACATCTCTCTGGGATGGGGATGGCGGAGGGTGGCCTGGATGAGAGGAGTTATCTGTTTATTGGATGCTCATTAAGGGCAATTTGTGCTAAGGAATGGGTGATATCAGGGGAAAAGTTCTTTGCTTGGGCCCTTCAAGCTGCTGTCAGGCCCATGAGTCAACATGGATCTGCAGGATCCACGTTTAGAGAGAGGATGGGCACAGGTTTAACAAACAAGCAAGATATATTTTTGAGAGATATTCACAGATTATCAGTCATATATTACTAGCCTGACTGATCAAAGAAGCCTAGGAAATTATATCAATTTAAACAGATATTTTATTTATTTAAGTATGTATTTTTAAATACTCATATGATTATGAGAAGAACACCCTCGGGGTAAGAAAATAGGTCCCACTCCATTTCCTGATTCCTTTATCTTCCTGAGATCCCTGCCTTATGCTTAGGACCCATCATGTACAGACATTAATGTCTTTCCTTACACGATTTGCCTCACTGACAGCAAGCATGATGTGCAGATATATTTACGCAGGAATGGGGTTCTGTAAATGCTTATTAAAGTCTTCTGTGTTTCACCTCCATGAGATGCATGTTTCTCTTCCAGGTTTTGTATTGCTAGAGGTTTAATATGCTTTCTGTTGGTTTGTTTTTCTGTTTTTTCTTTCTTTTTTTCCCCAAGCCTGCTGAAAAGAAATGCTTCCTGATTGTAAAGACGTGGTAATTCAGGGTACATTTATGCAGGATGCAGGAAGATTGTTATGAAGTCTTTTAAATTCTATTTAATTGTCTTTTCAAATGGTGCTTTTGTTCTGCATTTGGAAAATCCTCATGCCTTGCCATTAATAATGCTAAAATTAGTAACTCTAATACAGGAGCTGTGGCATTCTGTAGGGCTTAAAACATTTGTCTTCAGTCTCTGCCATTTGTATTTCTCACCCCATTGGGATGACTTTGTTTTTTGTACCTTGAGGTTGCGTGGGGTCTTTTTGGTCTTGGGGTGTTTATTTTTGGATAGGTGTAGGTTGAGAAGGGTCTTAATGTAAAGCCAGTCCGTATGCTGGAGCATTAGAGAGAAAGGCCAAGCATCTCAGATCCTGTAGAGGAGGTGATTCACCTTATGGGTGAGGAGACCACTGTCTGTAGAAGTCTATGAAGGCATTCACTGAGGCATTGGGGCCCAAGTCTGCAGGTATGAGCACTGTCAGGAGGCTATTGGTATGAAGATCTGCTCAGATAACAGGTTTTGAATCTGTGGTGATGTTCGGTTTTTGTTTGGTTTGTTTTGTTGTTTCTTCTTTTTTTTTTTTTTGGAAATGCTTTCTCCATAAAAATATATGTCTTTAGTGTCTTAGATTGTTGTTATGGGAACATAAGAGTTGGAAATAGCCTAAGAAAGAGGCCATGAGTTAGACCTGATGTAAAAATAAGGCTTGAATTTGAAGAGGCTTGCTCAATTAAAATGTGAAACTCAGTGCAGTGTGATGTAATAGAGGTTCCCCATCATGCTTTTTCTCTTAGAGGTCCTCCTTGTACAAGACCACTTTTTCTTCCCTGTAATTATGTCACTGAAAATCTGTGTTTGAGGTTTCCTCCTGCACTATCACAGTTTATTCCAGCTCTGCTGTCTGTTGCTGGTTTTAAATATTATCTGTTTAACTGTTCATAGTTATTTTCATAACTAGATTTTTTTTTCTGATGAACATTTTGATTAGAGAGAATAGAAAATAGGAGATACAGGACTAGGAAGTCTACTGAGGAAATAAATGGCCCTGGGCCACACCCCTTGACAGCATAAGAACAGCTGGAAGCAGAAATACATGTCAGGGGACAGAAAATAATGAAAAAGGTGAGCATGAGCTCCCTTTTCCAACAGAAGCAAGGTCAGTTGTATGCCCCTCTAAGATGATATATGGACATATACCACTGATTATTGCCTCTCAATTTATGTATCCATTAATTTTGAAGCAAATCTGCTCTGCCCTCAACAAACCATGCAATCCTTCCTCATGTTCTTGTCTATAATCCTGACTTCTTTTTCTTCTTTGAACTTTCTTTAATTCTATTCTGCTTCACTTAGGAGGGACAACACGCAGCCTTAATTGCAGCTTTGTGCACTGATATACACAAATACATTCCATCTCATTTGTTTTTCATTAAAGAGAAGTTCCATATTTAGAACAGTTACTTATTTATTGTACTTATTCTTCTATGATTCAGGAAAATTGGTTTCATACTTATTATTTCATAGATTGTTTACATTACAATAAAACATCTTAGGCAACTCATGATCTAAAAAGTGCCTTTTATCCATCTGGAAGGCAAATTTTGTTACCTACTAGTTTTTAATTTGTGCTAAGATTTTTTTTAAATGTAAACCTTAATTACCTCTAGCTTCAGTATTAGGGGAAAATATGTATTGTAGCTGAATAAAAGTGGCATAAATTATTCTCAGTGGGGCAAAATGGAATCGTAGTAGTAGTTCAAACTAATTTTTAACTCATACTTTCATTCCTTGCTTGTGATTATAGATCCTGAAATCTTTTTGTAGCATATGGTGTGCTTTTGCAGGCCTTTCTCTGAGATCAGTAAAGCTTTAAACTACTTCTTTATTTGCAATATTCCATCTCTTACCTCATAGAACAAGGGTGGCATCTTAAAAGAAACCACTGCTATGAGCTCTGATAGGTGAGTTCTTCCCCTTTTACCAGCATCAGGCTCATAGATCTGGTTTTTTATTCGCCAGCTACCTTTGAATTTTGTGCATTTTTTCTTTACTGTGTATGTTCTCAAACACATAAATGCCAACAAAAAGCCAAATTTATTTGTGAAGTTCCCACCTACAGCTGTTAGTTTAAATTAGGAGCAGATAAGGGTCTTGGTGTGATGAGGAATACAGTGTGAAGGGTTGTTCTTCCTGTTATTTAATTTAGGTTGTGCTTTTAAGCCCAAAAACTTGTAGTCACTATGTATCTTGTTAACAGGTCACAATGAGAAATTATCAGCCAATAATGAGTAAGATATCAATTTGCAATTTATAATTTATCTTGCTGTCCTCTAATTTTAAGAGGAATGTGCCTAATACGCATTATATAAAAACATAAAAGCATTTATGCACTTGTAATTTTTTCAGTGCTGTCCCACAAACATGGTAAATAATATGATTAACTGAATCTAGATCACTTTCTAGGGGTGAATGTCTGAGATTTAAGCAAAAATCATGTCACCAGTGAGATGTTTAGGAACAGAAATAGACATTTTGGTGTTATGTCCTCCTCCAAAAGCACAGCCCACTTCAATTCACTCTGCTTTGCTTTTGCTTTTCTTTTAGCAGGAGATGGTTGAAGAGCATCTTTGTTTTGTTTTGATGATGACAAGAGAACTTTCATGTGGGCATTGCTAGCAGATGTTTTAAAACCCCCTGATATATTTAGTCTGTGAGGTGATATTCTGCAGTTGGGAGTGTACAAGGGATCTATTTATCAGCATAATGTTTGTTTGTTCATGGATTGCTTACTTGTTTCTTACTACATGCTGGAGGTAGTCACAACTCTAGGAGGATCAAGATGTCTCTTGTAGTGCTTTGATGTTTCCTTCTCCATTATCATCTTGTTTTCGGTCCAGTTTAACTGTATTTTGCCTGTTCTCTACTATACTCTCCTGAAAGTGGAAAATGGGAGCAGTTTCAGAAAGCATATTTTCCATATCACAGGATGTCAGGGATTGGAAGGGAGCTGGAGAGATCATCTAGTCCAATCCTCCTGCTGGAACAGCAACACCCAGATCAGGTCACACAGGAAGATATCCAGGTGGGGTCTGAATGTATCCAGAGAAGGAGACCCTACATCCTCTCTAGATAGCTTGTTCCAGCGCCATTAACTTTCATCCTCTTCCATCACTGTCAGTTGTCACTTCTTTCAGTTGCTTCTGACTAGACACTAGCATTGAACATCTGAATTTATCTTGTGGTGGCTGGTCCCTTCCATTCGGTAGGGAAGTGCCACCACTGTCACTAACTGTGTTTTAGTTTCACTTTTGATTTAGCTGATGTTCAGCACGTGCTGCTGATGAAATGAGTGGCTTTCTAGTTGTAACCTCAATAAATGGTGTCCCCAAAGCTAAGGTAAACGTGGTTGTCAGCCTTCATTATATGGGCACAGTCTGCTTCTTTGTTTGCTTGGACTTTGCTGTGCAGGTGAGGAAGTGATTTTGCCCCACACCCCGTTAGTAGAATGTTCTCAAGTTTAATCTTTATTTTAAGATGAAGTGCACCAAGTGGCATGTTGATGTAATGGAAACTGAAGTCTTATTACCATTGATGTTATTTTTTGTATGGCAAGAATAAGATTGAGCCGTTTTCCTTGGGTTTTTCCAAAATTATCTTATTCCTCTTCTTTAATGATCAGAACATCATCTCTGCCTAAAGCAGAACTATTTTAAAAATACTTTTGAAAATCTCAGTGATTATGAAGCTGAGATCTCATCTTTTTCTGTTTTCTATCTAGAACAGTAGATAACAGTTTAGTTAGTGCACCATAATGCTTCTATTTATGCTAAGAACGTGTTGTCAAATATTTTGCATTTCTTCTCACTAGCTTGCATTTGAAATGCCAAATGAAAGCACAAGCCTTGTTTTCTTGGGACCTACTAATTCTCTGAAGAGGCTTGTTCTCTACCCTTTATAAATACTTTTGCAGCAGGATGCACTCGTATCCCGAGTTTAATCTGAACTTGTTTCTGACCTGGAGATTTTGCTTCATGAGATATTGATTCCTGTCCTGTTTGATTCTTTGAGCTGCAAGGACTTCTGTGATTTTGGAGTAACTCCTTCATGTGGTTCTTCCTGCACTATCTGGAAATAAACTGTGTTCCCTATCAGGATGGAGGGAGTGTGTTGTGATACATTGCTTCTCTGAAATGCTTAGAAATGAGGGATAAAACCTCAAGAAGCCTTGCTCTCAATTTGTAAAGCACCTCTTTCACAATGTTTTTATCTTATGTTGGTGTACTCTTAAGTCACAGCTTGGCATTTCCCATTGAAAAGATCATGTTTTAATCATCCATTGCTAAAATTGTTAGGTATAGAATATATTACAATTAAAATCTTGCTAACTGACAGTACCAGACCTTTATTTCTTAAAGAATTCAGTGATTTTTCCTCTCATGGCTGTTCTTGGGCTCCCTGTTTCTTAAACCTAAAAGAATGATCAGCAAGTGCATTTTATTCTATTGTCTTGAATCAATGTTCTCAGAGATTTACTTGTTTTAAGGAAGATTTGGATGAAAACTTATCTGCATTGTGGAAGAAGAAAAGAATTCAGCTGACCAATAGGGATGATGGACTTAATTCTCCCAAAGGCAGATTTCAGTCTCTCTCTACAGCATAATCCTTCTAGGAGATAATCATCCCATTAGCTTTTGCGTGAGGCTTTGGCCGCTACTACATCCGATGGGGAGGGAGGATGGGACTGTGCCCCTGTGCACTCAGTGTCTGTTAATTCTGATTCTTTTAGTAAAGTGGCAAACCCTGACTAAAAACTTTAATTACATTTTCTGTAGCCTGGCTTCCTAAGGATATGATGCTTAAATGCTTCTGCTGTCTCTTTGTCCCCTGTGACTAATCTTTGCACTTGCTGGACAATTTCTAACTGCATTTGTAAGGGCTAGAGTCTGGAAGACAGATCTCCTGCTCCAGAACTCATGATATATGTACTTGTCTAGAAATATCTGTATTTTTAGACAAGTTTCCCCATTGAATGGCATTAACTTGTTTTCTCAGCAGTGAGCCAGCTAGATAAGCGGATATTTTGGGGCTATTTCTTTTATTCCTGATACCTCATTAAGTCCCATTATGAATCTTTTCTGGTTTGCTTTTTTTTTTGTTGTTGTTTATTTTAATTGGTTAGTTTTAATGGATTCATAATCATAATCACCTAGGTTGGAAGGAACCTTTCAGATCATGGAATCCAACCATCAGCCCAACTCTGACAAACCTCGTGCCATTATATGTTCTATTTCTCATCTAAAAAGAAGCATTCTGCCTTTTTATTCTCTTTTTAAGAAGGCTCAGGGGGGACCTCATAGTAGCTTATCAATACCTTCAGGGTACCTACAGAATGGCTGAAGTAGGACTTTTTAATAGGGTACAGGGTGGCAGGACTAGGAGGAAAGGATGCAAATCAAAAGAGGTGAGATTTAGGCTGGAGATAAGAAAGAATTTCTTTCCTGTGAGGCTGGTGAGACACTGGAACAGGCTGCCCAGAGAGGTTGTGGAACCCCCTTCCCTGGAGGTGTTTACGACCAGACTGGATGAGGCATTGAGTGACATGGACTAGTGGGAGGTGTCCCTGTCCATGGCAGAGAGGTTGGAACTAGATGATCTTTAAGGTCTTTTCCAACCCAAACCATTCTATGATTCTATGAAATATTCTGGGCATATATTATCTTTTGCATACTGTTTTTTTGCCATTGCCCACTGTGTAACAATGACTGATATATTTTGTTTTTAATTTGACTTCTTTTCCCTGTCATTTCACTTTACCCTTTTCTAGATGACTTGTGGCTAAAAGATAGATGGCTATTTCTGCACCACAGTGGGGAACCGTGACCACAACCATGGTTAGATATATTTGAGCTAGGTTTAGTCCTTTATTTAGCTAGTGATTATGTTTCTGATGAAGAGGATGAAATAGAAGATTCCAACCTACTATCACTATAGCCTAATTTCACAATGATGCCACGTTATGCGTTAGGAGGAGGATGTGTTGGAGATGTGTCTGATTGAAATAGTGTTTAAGCTCTAATCAGAGTACTTAGAGTGCTTAATGTTTATATTGTCCAGGAACTGAGAGAGACTAATCCTTCACACAGTACAAAAGAAGCATAGGATTCTAATTATCTGCTGTTTCCTCCCACAAAGTAGAGGATTATCTAAAAATTGTAGAGGATAGTGTCCCCATATTGCTGTAAGTAACATGTACAGTGAATTTCTTAAGCATTTAGATGTTTAAATCTACAATCCTGTTGGATATCTGCAAAGCAGAGCTTTGAATATCATGGCTGTCAAGAACGATAATCCTCATCTGCAGAAGAAGCCAAATTCTCTGCAAGTTTGCACTTTCAGACCTTTTATATCCAGCTTTTGTGCATCTGAGGCAGAAATACCTCACTGGTTCAGCTGCCACCATCAGCTCTAACTGGCATGTGGAGTGAGGGAGCTGGAAGAAATCCATGGTCCTGCACTGGAATGCAGTAATTGCCAGTTCCTCACTGAGAGGTGGGACCACAAGCGTGAATCTATCACAGCATGAGGCCTACATCTGTGCAATAACCATCCTGCTCCAGTTATTCCGGATTTCAGATAACCTGAGATGACCTCCCTGTTTCTCAAGCAAAATTTCTTTTTGTTTTTTTAATTTTCTTATTGGCACATAAACAGGGAGCTGGAAAAATTAAATAGGATTATGTGTTTTGAACCAAGGGTAAGGGAATAAGTCTTTCCAAGGTCAGTTTTCTCATGAAAATAATTCTGTTAAGCTGTATGGAAAGTAGGTAGGTCAGAAATTCTCAGAATGAGAGTGGTCAGTAGATCAAGAGAGGTTCTCCTCACCCTGTGCTCTGCTCTGGGGAGAACACATATGGAGTACTGTGTCCAGTTCTGGGATCCTCAGTTGAAGAAGGAGAGGGAACTGCTGGAGAGAGTTCAGAGTAGAGACACAGAGATGATGAAGGGATCAGAGCATCTCCCTTGTGAGGAGAGGATGAGTGAGCTGGGTCTCTTTAGCTTGGAGAAGAGGAGACTGAGGGGTGATCTTCACTTATGTCTATAAATATGGAAAGGGTGAGTGTCAGGAGGATGGAACCAGGCTCTTCTCAGTGACATCTAATGATAGGACAAGGGACAATGGGTGCAAGCTGGAACGCAGAAGGTTCCACAGAAACAAGAGAAAAAAATTTGTCAGGGTGAGAGAACAGTGGCACAGGCTGCCCAGAGAGGATGTGGGGGTCTCCTTCTCTGGAGACATTCAAACCCTGCCTGGAAGCCTTCCTGTGTGACCTGGTCTGGGGCTTCCTGCTCCAGCAGGGGGATTTGACTAGATGATCTCTTGAGGTCCCTTCCACTCCCTGACATTCTGTGATTCTGTAATTCTGTAATTCTGTGATGCAGACGGAGCTGAGTGAATTAGTACTTGGTGCAGAATATATAAGGAACAGTGGGTGCCTGTGTAGGCAGCTTTGATGATAGCAAAATGCTACATGTTCTTATTTTGCGGTGTGCTTTTTCATGGTGGAGGAATGGGTGTTCTGCACAGCTTAAGCCATGTCATTCTCTTTTCTGCTGTAACATTGCTTTTTAAAAATTTTTATATGGGGAAGGTATCATTCTTTAAACGCTTAGATCTCTTCTTTAGTGATTGAACTGAGGTGTTGAAGGCTCCATCCCTGGAGACATTCAAGGCCAGGCTTGCTGAGGTTCTGAGCAACGTGATCTAGTGCAGGATGACCCTCCTCACTGCAGGTGATTGGGCTAGATGGCCTTGGAAGATCACTTCCAATTCTACGATTCTATGAAATGTACAATGGAAACCCCATTTTTGAGAGTTCTTTCAATCACATGGAACACTTCTTATTTTGCTTGCTTTATTTCACCTGAGATAGACTCCACTCCACAGGTGATACTTTTGTCATGGGTTCTATCCTGTAACTGTTGTAACTTTTTGAATAGAAAAATACAAACCTCCTTGATTCTGATTTCAAACAGTCTGTGTAGCATGAATCATCCATCCTTCCATCCATCCATCCACTTCACTGCATGCTTTCTGGATTTACACAGGATGCAGATAACAACTAGTCTGCTCAGAGAGGCCGGTGGCAGTAGTTGTGCTCACCTGGTCTCTTTGTGGGAAGAGCTGCTACAGTTTTAAGGGGGTTCAATACATCAATATCCTACTTTCTTCTGCAGTAAAGTCTAAAAATGGGAATTTTTCTCCAGCTTTTAGACCCATGCCACAAGTGTTTCTGACTTGTGATGCAGGGGGATTGGACTAGATGATCTCTCTGAGTCCCTTCCAGTCCCTGACATCCTGTGATATGAAAGAATAGTGCTGAACTTTTTGTAGGTTTTGACTAACCACAGGGTATTCTTCATGAGTATCACTGTGGAAATCCTCAGATTCTGTGTTGGGTGCTGAGCTCTTTCTTGTCTGTTTTGGGGAAACAGGTTTTAACTTTCTCCAAATGACATATTGCATTATCTTTCTTCAAATTTTGGGAGTCACCTTCTTTATTTGCTTGCGAAACTGTGCTTTCCCCAGGGAGGGTGATGGAAACAATGCATCCCAAAGTAGCCTGTGGGAACAGTACATGCTGTGTGCATTCAGGTGACTGAAGGTTCTGCTAAAACCATTGGAATGTGATCGTGGACATTACTGTCTTCATTGTAACTTGCAAACAGCACATGTGCCACTTCATAGAAAAAAATAATACAAAATCATCATTTTCTTTTTTGCAAGCCACTGTTGCAGAGATGATAAGCATTTAATCTTAAAGTAAATCTTTCAGGGAGTTTAGGAATCCATCTGATTGTGTTCTGAATCCATTGAAGCAAACTGCAGGCCTCTTCTCCATATGTATTTTAGCTTGCTATTAGCCTAGAGGCCTGTAATATGCTGGAGTTTGCTGTCCTGTGACTTTCCTGAGACAACATATAAAACTAGATTTTAGTCTATTTAAACAACTTGTGAAGAGCAGAGAGATGACTTCTAACATATTGAAATTCTGGGACAGTCCTTTATTGCGTATGAATAATTTTTTTTTCTATGAAAAACTATCAAGTAGTTCTTGATTGATTTTCTTCCTTTTTTTTTTTTCCTAGGAGAATATTTTCAGGGTACTCAGCTGAGATGTTGTGCCTCATTGATAGGAAAACTGGCCCTGCAGAGTCACTCNCTGGAGTTTGCTGTCCTGTGACTTTCCTGAGACAACATATAAAACTAGATTTTAGTCTATTTAAACAACTTGTGAAGAGCAGAGAGATGACTTCTAACATATTGAAATTCTGGGACAGTCCTTTATTGCGTATGAATAATTTTTTTTTCTATGAAAAACTATCAAGTAGTTCTTGATTGATTTTCTTCCTTTTTTTTTTTTTTCCTAGGAGAATATTTTCAGGGTACTCAGCTGAGATGTTGTGCCTCATTGATAGGAAAACTGGCCCTGCAGAGTCACTCACACTTCTCTAACTGCAAATCCTCTGTTTTGTTCCTGCTCTTCTTTCCTCTTCAGCAAGGTTTTTCCTAGTACCACTTTGGTCCCTTCTGTGTCAGAGCCAGTTGTACAAGCCTTTAGCTCATCATCCCTTTGCAGAGGCTTCATCTCATCCATAGTGGAGTTCTCATCTCATCAGAGATTTTTTTTCTTTTTAGTGCATAGAGTCACAGAATAATTCAGTTTGCAAAAGACCTTTAATGCTGAGTCCCTCCTGAAATCTTACACTGCTCAATCTATCCCTAAACCTCATCCCTAAATATCACATCTGCATGTAATATTGAACACCTCCAGGGGTGGTGACTCAGGCCCTCCTACCATGAGCCTGTTTCAATGGTGGGTAACCCTTCTGGTGAAGAAATTTTTCCTGATATAAAATCTAAAGCTCCACTGGCACAACTTGAGGCCATTCCTCCCATCCCAGTGGTGGGGTGGGAGAGTGTTAGTCTGACAGAGCCCAGGGCATCACCAGGAGCCTCTTTGTAAGAGCTTGAGAAGGGAGACCACCACTTGCCTTTCTCATGGGAGTGCAGAAAGGGATGTTGCATCTCTTTTGAGATGATAACCAAAGGCCTGCTTGGGGATCCCAACCATGGCTCTGCCATGGGTTCTTTTGTTACCCAAGGCTGTTCCATGGAGACATTGAGTAGCAGTGATGAGGCCCAAGCATGAGAAGGTGGATAGATGTGGTGCTGAGGGTTTAGGGATGGTTTTTGGCAGTGTTAGGTTTATGGTTGGACTTGATGATCTATCTGAAAGGTCCATTCCAACCTGGACAGTTCTGTGATTCTCTGATCATCTGTGCTGTATCAAAATATAGGCTTATAAGCTGTAGAGTGACACTGAAGACCCTCAGTCCTTGCTCATCTGGACTTCAAACTGTATTGATTAATATCTAGGCAGATGTGAAAATGAACCTTTAGGCTACAACCATGGCAAAAAGGGTGAACTCTAGATCTGAGATTTCTTTTCTGCAGAGTGTTAGTGTTTGTGCTAATGAACAGTTTAGTCTAAGCTTGCAGTGTAGAGAGAGAAATTGTCCTCAGTGACACTGTCAGGTTAGATTAATGTTATCGCTTTTATCAATTTACAGTTTCAAGCAAATCAAGTAAATGTCAAAGCTTCATTACTTAGGAGTTCAATTAAATCTCACACTTTCTTCTCTGGTTTTGCAATATTAGAGCAGATAGGCAAATGCTGTGGTGCTCTGTGTTCAAAAAAATGTAAACAATTAGTGTTTGTTATTGCAAGAAAGGATTTTTTTTATAGTGTTTCAAATAACTTTGGGTTGCCTTGATGTGACAGCTGCTTCCAGGTGTAATTACACTTCAGGCAGTTCTATAGTGATGCTGTGCAACTGCACAACTGATGCCTGCATCCATGCCACTAACAGAGAGACAATCTGCAAGCTGGATCAGAATATGACTCTGCTTCTGTTCCTAAGTACATGTGTGGGGAATTATGGCCTCTGTACAGAGATTTATTACATCTTCTAATGTCAGAGGAGTTTTATGTGCTCTTTCTGTGATTGGCACATTGCTGTGAAAGTATGTCAATGGGACAAAACTATAATAATTTTCCTGATAAAGCAGAGAGAAGTATACTCAAAACTGGGGGTTGTTTAGTAATACTCCCATCTACGCATGTGGCAGAAAAGGAAATAATTCTTTGTCATCCTTGTTCATGCAGTCCTGAGTCAGCAGTAGAATGCCATGATCATGAA
>VZTY01026726.1:394931-547034 GCA_013400935.1 Turnix velox
CCACTTTGGTCCCTTCTGTGTCAGAGCCAGTTGTACAAGCCTTTAGCTCATCATCCCTTTGCAGAGGCTTCATCTCATCCATAGTGGAGTTCTCATCTCATCAGAGATTTTTTTTCTTTTTAGTGCATAGAGTCACAGAATAATTCAGTTTGCAAAAGACCTTTAATGCTGAGTCCCTCCTGAAATCTTACACTGCTCAATCTATCCCTAAACCTCATCCCTAAATATCACATCTGCATGTAATATTGAACACCTCCAGGGGTGGTGACTCAGGCCCTCCTACCATGAGCCTGTTTCAATGGTGGGTAACCCTTCTGGTGAAGAAATTTTTCCTGATATAAAATCTAAAGCTCCACTGGCACAACTTGAGGCCATTCCTCCCATCCCAGTGGTGGGGTGGGAGAGTGTTAGTCTGACAGAGCCCAGGGCATCACCAGGAGCCTCTTTGTAAGAGCTTGAGAAGGGAGACCACCACTTGCCTTTCTCATGGGAGTGCAGAAAGGGATGTTGCATCTCTTTTGAGATGATAACCAAAGGCCTGCTTGGGGATCCCAACCATGGCTCTGCCATGGGTTCTTTTGTTACCCAAGGCTGTTCCATGGAGACATTGAGTAGCAGTGATGAGGCCCAAGCATGAGAAGGTGGATAGATGTGGTGCTGAGGGTTTAGGGATGGTTTTTGGCAGTGTTAGGTTTATGGTTGGACTTGATGATCTATCTGAAAGGTCCATTCCAACCTGGACAGTTCTGTGATTCTCTGATCATCTGTGCTGTATCAAAATATAGGCTTATAAGCTGTAGAGTGACACTGAAGACCCTCAGTCCTTGCTCATCTGGACTTCAAACTGTATTGATTAATATCTAGGCAGATGTGAAAATGAACCTTTAGGCTACAACCATGGCAAAAAGGGTGAACTCTAGATCTGAGATTTCTTTTCTGCAGAGTGTTAGTGTTTGTGCTAATGAACAGTTTAGTCTAAGCTTGCAGTGTAGAGAGAGAAATTGTCCTCAGTGACACTGTCAGGTTAGATTAATGTTATCGCTTTTATCAATTTACAGTTTCAAGCAAATCAAGTAAATGTCAAAGCTTCATTACTTAGGAGTTCAATTAAATCTCACACTTTCTTCTCTGGTTTTGCAATATTAGAGCAGATAGGCAAATGCTGTGGTGCTCTGTGTTCAAAAAAATGTAAACAATTAGTGTTTGTTATTGCAAGAAAGGATTTTTTTTATAGTGTTTCAAATAACTTTGGGTTGCCTTGATGTGACAGCTGCTTCCAGGTGTAATTACACTTCAGGCAGTTCTATAGTGATGCTGTGCAACTGCACAACTGATGCCTGCATCCATGCCACTAACAGAGAGACAATCTGCAAGCTGGATCAGAATATGACTCTGCTTCTGTTCCTAAGTACATGTGTGGGGAATTATGGCCTCTGTACAGAGATTTATTACATCTTCTAATGTCAGAGGAGTTTTATCTGCTCTTTCTGTGATTGGCACATTGCTGTGAAAGTATGTCAATGGGACAAAACTATAATAATTTTCCTGATAAAGCAGAGAGAAGTATACTCAAAACTGGGGGTTGTTTAGTAATACTCCCATCTACGCATGTGGCAGAAAAGGAAATAATTCTTTGTCATCCTTGTTCATGCAGTCCTGAGTCAGCAGTAGAATGCCATGATCATGAAGTTCTTTCCTGTGAGGGTGGTGAGACACTGGAATAGGTTGCCCAGAGAGGTTGTGGATGCCCCCTCCCTGGAGGTGCTTAAGGCCAGGCTGGATGAGGCACTGAGCAACCTGGCCTAGTGGGAGGTGTTTCTGCCCATGGCAGGGGGTTTGGAACAAGATGATCTTTAAGGTCTCATCCAAACCAAAACATTCTGTGGTTTCATGTTGATCTGTGTGTAAGCTGGAACTCTCAGCTTTGCATTTCTTAACACTGTTTTTCATAAGCAGCATTTATACTCAGATATTTCCTGTCTTTGCACGATGATCATAGTATCATAGAATAGTATGCATAGTATTTTATACTCAGTTACTCCTCCTTTTCTTCCTATCTTGACTCCTCAGTTATTGAAGTTTTCTTCCTCTACTCATGAAACAGCTAAGCCTCCTGTGTAACTAGAATTTAAGTAATTTTATGATATCTGTTTCATTCCACATTTCCTTTTTATATAATTGCTTCTTCAACTGAGATTATCTGTCTCTGTAGCCTGGCATACACATTTCAGTCTGCAGATCATCTGCATGGGCCTCTGTGTAATGTGCTTTAATTAGTATTCATAATGTCTTGATGTTATAAATTTTTAATTGAAAATCTTGATATCAGGTTCAAATCTACCTCTGTAATGCTGAATAAATGCCACGAAGATGATGAAGGGTTTGGAGCATCTCCCTTCTGAGGAAAGGCTGAGGGAGTTGGTTCCCTCAGGAGGAGACTGAGGGGTGTCCTTATTAATGTCTATAAATATGGAAAGGGTGAGTGTCAGGAGGATGGAGCCAGGCTCTTCTCAGTGACCTCCAATGATAGAAAAAGAGGCAGTGGGTGCAAGCTGGAACACAGGAGTTTCCATAGAAATGGAAGAAAAACTTTGTCAGGGTGAGGGTAAGAGAATAGTGGCACAGGCTTCCCAGAGAGGGTGTGGGGTCTCCTTCTCTGGAGACATTCAAACCCCTCCTGAATGCCTTCCTGTGGGACCTGAGGTGGATGTTCCTGCTCCGACAGGAGGTTGGACTACATGTTCTATTGAGGCTCCTTCCAGTCCCTGGATAGTCTATGATTCTGTGATTTCATACTAAGTTTTATTGCTGCTAAACATGGCATTTATCTTTCTAAATCCAACATTAGCTTTCTACCAGAGGATAACATAGTGTTGAATGACTTTAAATTTATAGTCAAAGTGTTTAATAATTTTATTCTGAATTGCTCCTACACTTGGAAAAGTGACCTTTTTGTATTTATTTGTAAAAAAATGCTAGTTATTTTGTAATTTAGAATTTTAGCATCTGGGTTTTCTAGTCTTTTAAAATTATTATTATTTTTCTCCTTGAGTAAATGTAGCAGCCTTTGTAAATTATAAATCTGTTCTACATTTATTATTTAGAGTTTGAGGCTCAGACCATGTGCTGAGTCACTGTTGAATCCCGTGACTGTAATGTTTGATTCCTGGATGTACAAATTTACTTTCTTCAGCTTGGGAAGCATTTAAAAAGTATTCTAAAAATCTATCTCGAGTTTATCAAAGCACCATTTATCAGAAATGGTATTTAGACTTTCCTTGATAAAATTTTTGACTTAGGTTAATGGCTCCTGTGTGAGAGTTCATTGCCTGGCCCATACTGGGCAGTATATCCTTAAGACTGGATATAGAACAGGACTGATGTATCCCTTTCTCCCAGACTGAACTAGGTGATCCTTAAGGTCCCTTCCAACCCAATCCATTCTATAATTCCTTGATTTTGTAACTTTTGAGATATTTTCATCCCTTCAAATTTAAACCAGAAAAGTAGGAGTTAAATAGGATGGTGTTTGAACATAACAGGGGGGGATTGTTGAGTGTGAAGGGAAACACAATTGAATTATCTCTCATTTCCTTCTCATGGTCTTCTCCCACTTTCACAAAGGGCATATTTCCACATTTTGGATGGCAGCTTAAGGCAAGAATACCTCAGCAGCCAAAACTTGGGCTCTCAGGCAGGTGGCATTACATGAGATGTTTACATGGTGTTATGGTGCAGAAACACTGCCTTAATTGGTAGGTGCCCCATCTTGGGGCAAACATAATGGGATTAGCATTTTGTCTCATTTTCATCACATCACAGAATAAAATCCCTCATCTCTTTGTATGTAATAGTTAAAGAAAACATGGGCTCGGATTGCCAGTCATCGAGTCTGCTGTTCTCTTCCCTTTTCCCCCATAAGCTTTGTATTCTTTCCTTCATTTGCTAGAAAAGGCCATTGTGTATTTTTTCTCCTGTCATCATGTTTTGTGGTAAATATACTTAAGTAAAATAAATGCAAACTGTTTTTCTTTGAGGAGCTTCATTGTCTGCTTTGTGTAGAGCTAAATTGGTGGAAGAACTTTCCACTGGGCTATAGCCTTAGCTCTGCAGGGAAATAATTACCATTTGAAGCCAAGATCCCATGTTTATGGTCAGTTGCCTTGTTGGAGTTTGGAAATGCCCTGTCTCCATTCCTGGTGCAGATGATGTCCTCTGAATCATGAAATCTGTTGAGCAACAGAATCCTGATGCCTTGGAGAAAAATATGATGATCTGAAACTACAACTCTGTGTTCTTAGTGCTTCACCTGTGCACACAGTATCGGTAGTTGCAGTGTGAAGGAAGCAACTAGTGACACTGAAATTCAAAATACTTTATAAATATATGATTTTTCATTATGACCATTTATTGAGATGATCTTCGAACTGACAACCCTTTCAATATAGCCAAATCTGGAAACAACACATACTGAGATGTATGGCAATTCATCATAAAGATGAATTCATGATTTTTTTCTTTGTTTCTTTACTCGAGTCTTTTATTATTTTTGTCCCCTTTTTTACATCACAGTGTCACATTTCATTCATTGCTTGATTTCAAAGACTACTATGACTTTATTTGGCAAGGGTTTTACTCTACCTGACCTTGAATCAAAAAGCATGTTCTGAAAAGCTTCATCCTTTCCCCTGCAGACTCGTTCTCATCTGTTATCTTAACGTGTTGCTTTTTATGTACACCTTTTGTTCCTACAGCTGTCTTTTAGCAGGAGGGGGTGAACTAGACTCCTTTTAGTATTTCATTAATGCCACTTCTGATCAGTTGGCAGATGTTAGTGAGTGACCAACGCTCCCCCTGGCCCCTGCTGATCCCCAAGTGCCATATGTGTCTGCCAGACAGGTGGCCAAATGCAAAACCCTTCACTGAGGACGTCCCACAGCTCTCTGTGGATGCTCTCTAAAAGATGAAGACACCTGAGATGGATGAGCATTCTCATCTGTGCATTTTTCAAAGCAAAAAGAGGGATAACAAGTCACTTAACACTTAATTTGAGACCTAAAGCATCTTTCGTTCATTTTTGCATGTGTTCATTAATTTATAAATCTGGACATCTGCTCTCTCTGTGAAAGCTCTAGTGTCAAAGAACTTCAAAAAATTTCTGATCTAATTCCATCAACTAAATATTCCCCTTCCTTAGGAATCTCTTCTTAGTAACTGATTGTGGCTACATAGTAAACCTAATTCAAATAAAAATAATTTTCTATTTTATAAATAGGAGTCAAATTAGGCATAAGCTTATTTTTAGGTCCCTGATTATATTGATGATCAACAAGAGTGTTCTTTGTGCTCTGCAGCATTTTTTCCAATGAAATGTTGCTCTCATCATTGTGTTGTCATGAAAGAGCAGGGAACTGCCTGGCAGGCATATCTGGGTTAGGCTGCAACGACTCATTAGGAGCTCCTAAAGCAGGATTACATAAATGAGACCCTATCTTCTCAGGTTAAATATAGTTCTGGAGTTTAATCTAATGTGTGGCTACCAAAAAGTCACCCTGTATTAGCTGGCAGTAGTAGTCTGATTTATAGTCTGATACCTTTTCATTGCTGTGCTTAAAAACAAATCCATGAAAATATGAATAAAATTCACAGTTGAATATTTAATGGAATTCATTGTAAGGTTGTTCCTGTTATTTTGGGAGAGGTGGGTTTTCTGCATGAAAATATCAAGTAACTGGGCAGATTGGAATGAGCTTGAAATATGTACAGCACACTTTTCATCAAATAAAAGGATTTTCTCAATTTTTCTTTTTGGGACTAAAGTCTTGGAGTGTGCTTCACAAAGGTACAGATAATGCTGGCTATAAAAATCTACCAAATAATATATATAATTTTGCAGTATATCACCATCACAAAGACACTAAAGGAAATGCATTCAAGATAAAGGAATGAATAGATTCCCCCGGCCTCTTTTATTAGAACTGCTAAATTTCCATTAAAATGATGAACTGAGTCATGGGCTTCTAGAAGTGTTCCTTAGTAATATGTTGAATATTATTTTATTTTATATTACAACTCTATAAATACTTAACTACTTGTAGTATTATTTATAAGCAGCGCTTTCCAGGGACATTATTCATCAGCTTCTCTTACAGCTTCTTTTTTTTCAAAGACTGAAAAAAAACCAAAAGGAAACAAAACCCACAAATGCTCTTTTCCTAACCTGAGCATTAAGGTAGATTTTCAACAGCTTTATGAATTTCTCTATAAGGCTGTACCTTGACCTGCAGTCAAAATTGATATAATTTTTCATGTCTTTGGCAGGATCTATGTATTTATATGGACCTACATCAATTACTGGATGCACACAGCAGCAAGATAGATTGAAAATATTTTTGCCAGTGCTTTGATTTAATTTTCTTTAACTTATGGCATGACTGAAAGCCTTAGCTGGAGACAAGAAACATAGTTGATATTCATAAAATCTGTTATTTTATTTTTCCTCAGATAAGCTTGTAAAAGCCTGATAAGTTCATGCCACGTCCACCAAGTAGAGTTCCAGTTATAAGTTCAAGTTATAGCTGGAAACTTTATTCCAAAAATCTTTGTGAATAGCTGGAAATCTCAGGCCTTCTGTTTATTCACTGCATGCAGAAAATTTGCTGGGTTTTATGTATTCCTGAATTCTAAAGAGAGGGTTTACAATGGCAAGCTAGAGAGGACATAAAAAAACTCATTTCACAGTTTTTCAGTATTAGAAAGGAAATTATTTATTAACCTTAGGTCTTACCTTTAACTGGAAGGAATTTTTGTATATGTAGAGCATCCCCAGGTCTAACTGAAGTATTTCCATTGGAAACATCTCAGAGCAGCATTTGGGAAGGACTGGTGAAAAATCACATATCCCTCTAGTTAACTAGTAAATTTTTTAAAATCTTGGCTTTGTTTTTTTTTTAATGCTTCTTAACAGAGCACCTTCTCAGACAGCATCTGCAAGTTCAGCTAATACTTCCTCTTCAATTTGGGTTCTTTGGAACAAGGACTACCTTGTGCTCTTAATTCTAGCTTAGTTGTCAAGGCAATAAATGTGATAATGCATCCAGTATGTTCTAGCATGTGTTAGAAGTCTTGTAGACAGGTGACATATGCTTCTACAAGATGGGGCTTTGCTAGTTGGAGTCTGTCTCTCCCTGAGCTTTTTATCTGTACCAGCTTAAGTGATGTTAGAGATGACATTGTTTTTCACCTGGACAAGAATCTTACAGTACTCTAACAGCTTTTTTTTTAATCCCTAGATAAAGGCAGCATTTTTATGTGACAAGTAGTCCCTCATTCAGCTTGTTCTTTGAGTATTTCTGAAGCTCCAAGTAATAATAATCATTAATGCTATTAACAAACTGCTCTGTCCATATTAGCTTTGAAATTGATTGCTTTTCAATTCAACTGGGAACTATCAGGGAAAAAAACCCCTTTGTGTCAGGTGCAAACTACCACATAGAAAAACCACCTCAGTCTTCACAGTTAAGGTAATATTTCACAGTAAAAAGCCATGTTAGTAAACAAAAAACCAAAACCTAATTATACAAGAGTACCTGGGCTCCAGCTACTAACATGGGTCCACCCACAGTGTAAGGAGAAGACAAAATTATGAAGTGAAAATTATAACACCTTATTTAAAATCTCAAAGTGAAAAACTTTAAGTTCAGCTGTTTGAAAGCTACAGCACTATGCTGTCATTCCTATCATATGGGAAATGTTTAATACTTTGGAATATGTTTACTACTTTGATGGATCCTCTAGAAGCAAGCACTGTAATAATGTAATGATTTTCACACAAATTTGCAATTTGGAGTATGGGAATGAACTCAAATTGCCCTCTGCAGTCTGTAAGGAAATCACCATCCATCTTGCTAAAAAGATATATTGCAGGTGTGTCTACATAACTTTATTCAGAAGTCACTTTAGTGGTGAGACACTGGAACAGGTTGCCCACAGAGGCTGTGGCTGCCCCCACCCTGGAGGTGTTTAAGGCCAGGCTGGATGAGGCATTGAGCAACCTGGTCTAGTGGGAGGTGTCCCTGCCCATGGGATGATCTTTAAATTCCCTTCCAACCCAAACCATTCTATGATTTTATTTTATGATTTACAGGTTTGCCAGAAATATGATATGTGCTTTAGTAATAGGGAAGCAAATTCACAAAATTCGTATTTAAGCCAGAAAGTGTGAAGAGAAGCTATAAGAGAGTGGTCTGTGAGGCAAGCAGTGGTAGGGCTGCTGTATTTCCATCTGGAATTTCCCAGGCAGAAGAAGGTGCAGATGCACTGTGAAGAATTGCTGTTTCATGCTCTAGGTGGTCAATAAAGGCATCACATTTACTGTCCATGGGTGATTACTTTTATCTTCTAAGAAGTCTTGGCTTGCTCACTGTGCATCATAAATATATATTGATGAGTCTGGATTTATTTTTATATATTACTGGCTAGTAGACAAATTCTTTCTAGGCATGAAAAGTGAAAATGCTTGGGTAAAATCCAGGTCATTGGTGCCTTGCATTTTGTTTTTCATCTATTCTTCTAGGAAAAAGCCCTTCTCTAATAGTTTTAGCTTCTGTTCATGTAGGTGTCATGCTCTTGTTGGTAATTTGCAGTTAGAGCTACACTGAATTGGAGCACTTATAGAATCATAGAGTGGTTTGGGTTGGAAGGGAGCTTAAAGATCGTCTAGCTCAAGCCCCCCTGCCATGGACAGGGACACCTTCCACTAGACAAGGTTGTTCAGTGCCTCATCCAACCTGGCCTTAAACACCTCCAAGGAGGAGGCAACCCCAGACTCTTTGGACAACCTGCTCCAGAGTCTCACCACCCTCACAGTAAAATACTTCTTTCTTCTATCCAGCCTGTATCTCCCCTCTTCCAATTCATTTCTCCATCACTTCTTTAAGGCAATTTACTGGTGAGAAATGAAATTTATCTATTTAGTTATTTATCTCACTCCCAATATCCTCTGAATTTAAATGGCACCTCTGTACATGTTTATGTAATATCTTTGCTCAGAAGGCTGCTCAAAAGATCTCAGGGAGTTGCTCCATTTTATTTTCTGATGTGGGGTTATGTAATATTTGTTAATCTCCTGGGGCACTGGCAGTGACTGCAACATGGCCTGAACATCAATATATTTTCCCATGGTCTCAAACCAAGCTTTTTGTTAAAATCATAGAATCTCAGAGCTGGAAGGGACCTTCAAAGGCCATCTAGTCTAACTCGCTGCAGTGAGCAGGGACATCCTGCACTAGATCAGGTTGCTCGGAGCCTCAGCAAGCCTGGCCTTGGATGTCTCCAGGGATGGGGCCACATCACCTCTCTGGGCAACCCCTTCCAGATCATGGTGGTTTTATCACCGTTGTTATAGCATGAGTTTCTAGACCTTTGATTTATATGAAGTATGGATGATAGAAAAAGCAGTAATGGAAATTTGTAATGGGCTTAACATTGTGTATTCCTCCTTTGTAGTGTGCTGTCATCCTACTCTGATGAATTGCTGACAAATGGGTTTGCACTAGTGCTGTGTACTCTCCAGCATCAATCCAAATTATTTCTTCCCTCTGCTGGGGTTCTATTTTTATGATACTTTGGAAAATATTACATCCTTTCTTTTCCACATTACATCTAATTTTTGAAATTCCATGTCCTAAAAGACAGAAATAAGGAGAAATGTTATGACACATGCTCTGCTCCTAACTGCCTTTGAGGAGGCACCTATGGCCTCTGCTGGATGGGGCCTGAACCAATTTGAACCAATATTGTGGCTCTTAGCAGCTCATGGTTCTTCAGTCTTAGTGCAGTGTTGAGGAAAGGACATCTATAAATCTTGGGTATAGATGTTCCCCAATTTGAAAGGGTTATGTAACTACAACAAGGTAAATTAAAACATAATTACAAGGTGGAAAAGGAGACAATAGGCAGTGGTATAATAAGAACCATAAGGAAAATAAGATTTTAAAAATTCCTTTGAGCTTTGGGAGAAGCCTGCAGTGAGAAAGAATACAAAGGAAAGAGTGATTGTTATCTTTTTCATAAGGAAGTATTCACATCCAATGAGATGAGGGAGTTTTCTTTGTATTTATCGAGGGATGAGAGTGAACTAGATCCACTTTAATGATCAAGGCAATATAGTCTTTGTGTGTGACACAGTCCCTTGGCAAGATTTATCTGATCTGTGTTGGCCTGAGCAGATGATTGTATTTTTGTTGAATTAACTAAAATAGATGATAGGAGTGGCAGCTTAGTGCTGTAGCTTTCAAACAGCTGAACTTGAAGGTTTTCACTTTGGGATTTTAAATAAGGAATTATAATTTCACTTCATAATTTTACCTTCTCCTTACACTGCAGATGGCCCCATGTTAGTAGCTGGAGCCCTGGTACTGTTGTATAATTAGGTTTTGCTTTTTGGTTTACTAAGTTGGCCTTTTACTGTCAAATATTACTTTGACTATGAAGACTGAGATGGTTTTTCTATGGGTAGAGTTTGCACCTGACATCAAACACTCCCGGCTTTGTTGCTATAAATGTTGCTTTAGGAAACCCTCAGAATAAAATTTAGGGAAATTCGTAAAGTTGAATATGTAAAAGTGAAGAGATATTGGTAATAGTCCTTAAGGTTTGTTTGCTTATATTTCCAGGAGATCAAAAAAAAAATATTGAAGAGATGCCAAATTTCTTTAATTGAAAATATATTACATTTCTCACTAAGAATAACAAGATAAATGTTCAGTTTGTAGGAACAACAGCCTTATTTTTATTACACCCTTTTGCTTCACAGGGTTTTTTCCCCAATAGTTCCCAACAAAGGAGGTGTCTACAAAAGCCCTTATTCACAAGCCATTTTAGTTAGTATTTGAACACACATGCACTATTACAAGGCAGATTTTTTTACTCTTTGTAACTAAAGCAATTTCTTCTTCAACTGCTGCTTCTGTGCCCTGTCCTATTAAGTGACAGCTTCCCCTTTACTCACTGATCCTGGAGAAGGAAATCATCTCATAGCAATATTATGATTAGAATCTCTTTCAGTTTTTCTTTTCAGAAGGATATTAAATCAACCAAGTTTCTTTTTTTAAAAAGTCTGTTCTGAGACACAGCCTGTCCCTCCTCTGTCTTATTTAGCTCCAGAGAATTTATTGCTCCATTTGATCTCATCTATTTGGCTATTTATTTTTATTAAAGAAATTAGTGTGTAGGACACTGAAATCTTATTAGTTGTTTAATAGGCAAGAGTGCATTAAAAACTGGAAGTGGGGCTTACAGTATGGTTTAAGCCCTAATTTCATGTAAGTTTTGGAAGCCAACACTGTAATTTAATGAGGTTTTCCACCTCTCCTGCCATGCCCAGCTGCTTTTTCTTCTGCTGTCCTCTCTTCCGTGCTGGCTTCAGCATTTTTCAGATGGTGAGATGAACTGGCTCAGTGGGAGTGATAAAGGTTGAAGATACTGAAAAAGGAGAACAGCTCACTTTTCACTTGGATTGCTCCTTTCTTTTGGCTCAGCACAGCTGTGTTGGCTTAAGGCAGCAACAGGATGATTTATTTTTAAAGTTTAAGTTGGCTTAAAATGTTCATGAAATGATGGCCTTAACTGGAGCATGTTGTGGAGAGGGAATGAGCTTTCTCACTGCATGCCCATCTAGGGGTTGCCTCTGATGTCACTGACTAGAAACTTCTGCTTCAGGTACATGCCGCAGCCCTGAATTCTGTTTCCTCTTCATCTGCTTGCTTCTGATGTTCCTCATGGCCATTTTCCACAAGAAAATGAGAAAAAGAGAATGGGAAAAGATAGTCATGGAATCATAGAATGGTTTGGATTGGAAGGCACCTTACAGATAATCTAGTTCCAACCCCCTGACATGGGCAGGGACATCTCCCACTAGGCCAGGTCTTTCAATGCCTCATCCTGCCTGTCCTTAAACACCTCCAGGGATCAAGGGGGCATCCACAGCCTCTCTGGGCAACGTGTTTCAGTGTCTCACCACCCTCACAGGAAATAACCCAGCTCCCTCAGCCTTTCCTCGTAAGGGAGATGCTCCAATCCCTTCACCATCTCTATGGCTCTGTGCTGGACTCTGTCAAGCAGAGATGCTCCACACTGATGCTTCACAGCATCCCCTGCTGGAATTTAATAATTTTCACTCCTGTGCAAAATTCCACACAGTTGGGTGTTAGAGAGGGTGTGTCTGACCACTGCTTGCTGCTAGTCCAGTGAAGTTATAGGAAAAGACTGTATTCATAAAGATACTGAATTGCCTAAATTGAAAAGTTTCAAAAACATTTGCATAGCAACTTACATTTGGGTAATCATCCAAATCTCCAACAGCAAATTTTGTGTGTCTGTAACTCAGTTTTGGCATTTTTCTAAGTTAATTAAGACTTTTTTCATTCCAAACCAATCGTTGATCACCGACAGTTCATGGAATTTGTGTCCCCAAAAGGGACCAAGGCAGTAGGAGCATCAGGCTGACATACAGTGGTAAATTGTCTGCAACTTAAAAAGTATAATCTCTGGGATTTCTGCTCAGAAATGCTAGTGGAGGGAAAATCAGTATCCTTTTCTATGGATCTAGGAGTCTTTTGTTTAAATCAGAAGCAACTCTAATGCAAAATATTACAGAATGCCAGTTTCCTATTGAATCTAGGTCACTTCATATAAAATAATTAAAAATTTATTGGTCCTTAGGGAAGGACTTGCATCTCTAGACAAATGTTTGGGTCACTCAGTGAAGAATAAAGAATTGCTCATTTTCTGGTCAAATATTATAATAATAGTTATGTGAAGGGCTGTTGTGACACACTGTTCCAATTGCAAGCTAAAGCTAAAATGCACATTGTTCTTTTTTGAAGGAAAAGGCATGGGAAATTGAATTATAATAGAGGGTTTAGAGATGTATTAAGTGGAGGTGCTCCTCTTAGGGAGTCTTAGTGTCAGAAATACAGCTTATTGCATCTTCTCTGCTGGAGATTGTATAGAGTGAAAAGTGAACCATCCTGATTACTGTAAAGGCAGAGGGAAAGCCAAAGGGCGGATATTTCACTTTCCTCAAGTGTTCAGCATCTGAATTGTGCATTTTGTGATGCTGCAGCTGCCAAATCCCTCTGTGGATCTACTCCAAAAATATTAACTAAAAGTGGTGTAGAAAAATCACCACTCAAGTGTGGTTGCAGCTCTCAGCAGTTCAGCATGCTGCTGTCTCAAATATTCAGAATAACCTTGAAACTTAGCGTCTGGGTTTTTTTAGGTTTTGATTTTTGGTTTGTTTTTTTTTCCTTCTCAGTAGCAGCTTCTGGACAGAGCTGGAAACAGCATTTATCTCTGAAAGCAGCTTGAATGATGGTAGCTTGAATGCTGGGAATACTGATGAGCTACTTGTTCTGTCTTGGCTGACCTCAGTGCTCCGGACAGTTGGCACAGCAGAATGTAAATTACAAGAAAACATCATTAGTGATATCAAAGAACAGCAAAAAGTTCAATGGCACCTCCTTCGTCCAGTGCTCCTACTTCTTTAATTAATTTGTTGTTGCTAGTGAATATTTTCATGTTAGCTGGATTTTAGAAGATGGCCTGCTAGCTCACACCAGAATGTGATGGTTCTCATCTGCAACGAAAAAGGACTTGGTTTATCTCAATGTAAAATGTCATAAAACCATTACATCAACCATATAAAGAACTGTAACATCCTTACATAGTCAAAATTAGACCTTATTAGCCCAAATGTTGGACATGCCACTCATTTGGCATTGAACCCATTGTATTTATTTTATCCATATATCTTCTGATTCCAGAAATAAAATGTCTTGGGAAAGGGTGGCAGCCTCCTAACTTGTGTATCTCAGATGTTTAGAAAGTTGGATAATGTGGTGTAATAGTGACTGCCATGAAAAGACAATTTGATGCTATCATGTATTATAAGTTTTCTTATTAACCTAATTTTATATTAAAGCAGGTCATACCTATGTACACCTCTATCAAATCTATCAAACAGCATATTTTAGGATTGCTTTGGAGGACGTTTTTTCCCTCTAGTTGGAAACAACCTCACCTTTTTGCCTTCAAAGCTGGTTGCCCCAAGTCATTCGAGCAACTAGTTTGAATTAACTCTCTGAAATGCAGGAAAATGGTAAAGGTAATTATTTCCAGATTTCTAAAAAAAAAAAAAAAGACACTAAAATTGATTCTCTGTGCCTATGAATGTAGCAGTTTCTGATAGGTAGCCTTCTTCTCCTTTGAAGCCCCATCACTTTTATCCCCTGGCAGTCATCTTCTCATTGCCTTTCTTTCTGCAAACACCAGAAACTCACTGGAGTCATGGAGAGGGCAGAGAAAACGATTGAATTTTCATTTTCAGTTGTGTATATTTTAATCAAAATCACCTCTTCTGAGATGGTTTGTATACTGAAATGATTTTTTTTTTTTTATTTCTTTTATTTTAAGTGAGGCAATTTTAGCTAGTTGTTTGGACTCCAATCTGTTTCTAAAGTTGGCAGAATGAGAATAAGTATCAGCTGCATAAATATGCAGCTGTAGATTTTAAGGGTTTACAGTCACCAGGTTTGCTAAAGAGGATGCTTTGTCATGAGGATGAGCAGTATAAATAGCCTCCTAAATAACCCTTCTTGTGGAATAAGTGTGTCACGATTGCCCTTCATTTGAAATTCAAATTTTGTTTTGTTCTTACTGTGTCATGATGATGTTGCATCATTATGTAGGTTTCCCACTTCACTCTGATACAATTTAAAACAAAATTTTATTATTCAGTGATGTGTAATTCTTCTCCTTCCTCCTGCAGCCAGTTAGCTTGCAGAGCAGCGGTAGGAAGAGGGGATGCTCTGGTGTAGTTCTTTCTTAGTCTGATGTAGGCAACTATCTCCACTATCTATTGGAAAGCAGGGTAGAAATTGCAAGTTAATGCATGTAGCTGGGAATGCCCCACAAAGCTAGGACATCCTTCATGAACCAGCACATCCAGTTATGCAAGGCTCTGCTAGCATTTTGTGTTGTCAAGAAGGCAAATGCTGTTCTTATTCTGTCAGTGTAGGACAGACATTCTGTGGGATGGTGAATGATAGATTTTTTAATACTATTTGACACAGCTGCATTAACTCTTTTGCTGAAGAAATGAAATAATTAAAAAAAAAATTCATTATGATGTAACAGGACTTCATTTGGAAAAGAAAGAGGAAACTGTGTTAATTCTTACACTACTCTAGCTTCTTACAATATTGTTTTGCTTAGAAGAGTTTGCCAAAGAGGATAGTCCCTTCTCTGGGTCATGAATATATAAATCTTAGAATCATAGAACAGTTTGGGTTGGAAGGGACTTTAAAGATCATCTAGTTCCAACCTCCATGCCATAGGCAGGGACACCTCCCACTAGACCAGGTTGCTCAGTGCCTGGCCTTAAACACCTCCAAGGAGGGGCAGAGATCTTACCTTCTTTCTACACCTCAATTCATATGGGTGAGATTATTTTCTGCTGTGATGACTTCCTGCTCTCAACCCTAATAGACTGAGTTCAGCATTTTTAAAAATTACTGAGAAACTCCTATACTCTGACTACTCTTGTTAATTATTATAACATTGATGAATATTACTGTATAAGTCAATAGCAAAGCTTTTAGTGTTCTTTACTGAGCCAGGAAGTTAACAAAATTCTTCAGTTCATTATCTAGGCAGCAGCATAACCTGAACAAAAGATATTATCTTCAATAGTCTCGTCTTCCTACCTGGATTATGTGAATTTATAAGAAAATTTGAAATTAAATTGAAAAAGCATTGTGAGTGTAGTATCTGGTTTTTAAGTATAATTTGCTGCAAGAATTCAGCTGCTTTTTGTAATTACCAGTGCGATTTTATGTGGTAAAGGAATGGTTTTTTCCTTCTTTCTGAAAGTTCGAGTTAGAAAGCACTCCTTTTTCTTTTAAAAGGATATATTTGATAAGGAAAAAAACCCCTCACTTTACAGAGGTGATCTGCTGTAATTCTGCTTTTATAACCTGTTACCACTTAAATTTTTTATTTTTTACAGTCAAACTGCTTCTCAGGAGTACTTTTTTTTTTGTAATTTCTGTACTTCAAAAGCATTAGTACAAATCATTACCTATTAGAAGAATGATGCAGGCTTATTTTTTGGGAGGAAGGCTCCAGGGTGTTGCAGTCCCATCTCAACTTGGATGCTGCTCTCCAAGAAAAGAACAGCAGCTACTGCAGTGTGTGGTGTCTTTTCAGTACTGAGGTGTTGATAGAATTTTACACTAGTGAAGTCTCGGTTGATTTTTGGGACAGTTAAGAAATGGATGTGGTTTTTGGTAACACTAAAGGACAGTAAAGTGAACTTTTCATTTTAACACTCCAGAAATCCTAGACTGGAGAACTGCTTGTGCCTCTCCTTGCCTGAGAGACTTTCCACTGCATGAACTCGTCTTAATGTGGTTGGACAGAGGATATCTGATGATAACCCAGGATGCTTCTCAGTGTTTCATTAGATTAATTCGTGGCAGCAGGAAGCTTTAAAAGCCTTCCCAGTTATCCTCTAGTACATGAACTGTTTGGCTGTGTTACCACACTGGGAAAAATCTTGGCAAGAGCAAAGCTAGAATGCTGCTGGAAACAGTTAACTCTGCCAGAACCCATCATCTATAATGTAAAGAAAATTAATCCTAACAACAATCATAGAATAGTTTGGGTTGGAAGTGACCTTAAAGATCATCTAGTTCCATCCCCTTGATGTAGTTCTTTTGCTTCTGTTAGGAAAACCCGTTGATCTCTGTACCTTTGGAAACTTTTCCTGAGATGCTTTTGTTATTTTAGCCTCTGGTTGGCAGGTGGAAGTGCTTAGTACCAGGAGAGGGGAATATTCCCCATATCTTCACAGATTTGTAAAAAAGACTCAGGAAAAGCTTTTGCACTCATTATAATTTAGATATATTTTCTGTAGTTTCCTTGGGTGGACCTAGTGAGAAATAACATCTTTTTAAGGTTGAAAAGTCATAAGAAGACACTGCACTGAGTCTAGCAAGTAACAGAAGTGACCAAAAACTTATTTAGGGAGCCAAGATTTTGTTATTAGTTATTCCTTCCTACAGAGGTGATTTATGTGCAGAAAACAATCATAAACCAACTTCTCATTAGCAGCAACAAATAACTTAAAGGTTCTGTGGATAGCTGGTTATAGGAAAAATTGGAAATAATCTACACAGCTAATGAAAGGGAGGTAATAATTAAAGTAAGTATTCTAATACGTTTAATAGAATCCCCTTTTGTAACTTGCAATGAGCTAAGAATAGATAAGACTGCAAACACAAGTGTTTTACCCCTTCAGGAGCAGAAATGCAGAAACATAATTGAAGATTAGCTTTGGATGTGGAGCTTCTGAATAGTTGTGATATGAACACAAGCAAGATGCTGCAAGACAAAGTCTTAAAAGCATGGGTTGATTATTTTTTTTTCAGTGTGGTGCTATCAAATAAACAGTTAAATGTAATTAAAACTGAACCCACTGTGTCAGAGAGATACCTGCCAGGGGAAAAGCAGGCTGAAAGTCAAAATCAATCAGGATCACCAGCACCTGTTCTGCCTCTATTTAAGCACTTTGTAAAGCAAATCCTTGCTCTGGAGGGTTTGTTATTGTGGTTCCCTTGCCTTTGGACTGCTAGTGAGATAAAACCTTTTGCTGGCTGCAGCAATTCATCTTCTCCCACAACAAAAAAGTGGCCTCTAAGCTTTTTTTTGTTTGCCAGAGGGAATCCTGTTAGAAATTGCATGGGCATATGAGAAACTGAGTACATCTGGAGCTGAAGAAAAGCTAGTTCGTAAGTTCCTTAGCAACAAGCAATTAGCATATGGTTTCTTAAGGTGGGCTTTTCACCTACCTGGAACACAGGTGCATTGCTTCTTGTTGTCTCTTCAGCATAGTGTTCTGTGCAAGGTTTTCTATGTAGAGAGAATGTTTTTATGTGTTCACAAAGAAATACATTTATTTTCTTTCATAAATAGAATAGTTTGGTTTGTGTACTTTGACTCTAAATGTGGTGAGAATTGTTTTTCAGGGCTGGCAGCCAGTTAGGGAGAACAGCAGATAAAAGTGTGTCTTATGTGTAGAAGATGGTACAAATACATATTTTAAGGGAAAAGTATTTAGCCTTCATTACTAGATTCTAATAAGAAGACAAGTTAGAACATGTTCTTAAATGCTACACTTCTAAAATTTCTATGGACCTTAATAGTTGGGGTTGGGATGGATACATGTGTTCTAGTGTAATCCCCAGATTTATGGGCTTTTTGTGTCAAAGGCTAGGATTATGGCTTATATTTGTGCTGTATGAAGTACAAGTGATCTAAGTATCAGCTACTTTGTTCTCTAAAGTACTTGTGACCTGCCTTACCCTTCACTCACGCAAATCTAGTTCTCTCAGTTGAACTTCCTACACAGGAAAACACCTTCACAGTAAGTAGACAGTAATTTGAATACTTGTGAATGACACTGTATATTCTCCTTGTTCAGGCGAAAATTTATTTGCCTAAAACTCCTTTGGATATTGAAGATATTCTTGTCTTGCTGCTTAACAATGTTTCAACTTTATGTTCTGCTCATAGCTTCGTAGGGAATATTGCAGTCTATAACTCTTTTTTCTGCAGCCAGATGAATTGTTTTGCAAGGAGACCTGAGCAATCTGCCATACTTTTAGTTTTTTCTCAACGTGAGGGTGAAATTTTAACACACTGTTGTAGATTTGGATTAAACCAGTAAGTTAAATGTGCTATAGGGAATGTATGCTGGTGCTTGAACATTCCCGGAGAGCACTAGTAGCTGGAAATACTGAGAGCATTCTGGCTCTCACCTAGGATTACTCAGGAAGACTTTCTTCTTCTTCAACTTTCTGTTCATTTGCCTTCCTTTGCTGTCTTGTGCTCCTTGTTCTCAGCTTTGCCACCACATTCTCTTCCCAGAACCAGTGTGTGTTCAGGGGTCTTTTACACAGTGTGAGGTTCAAGTTCTGTACATCACTGAATCTGGAACTATAGTGGCAACTTAGAGATGCTTATCAATGCCTGAAGGGAGCCTACAGAAAAGCAGGGGTAGGACTTAAATAAGATATGTGATGGCAGGACTAGGAATAATGGACATAAATTGGAGGAGGGAAGATTCAGACTAGATATAAGAAAGAAGTTCTATACTCTGAGGGTGGTGAGACACTGGAACAGGTGGCCCAGATAGGTTGTGGGTGCCCCCTCCCTGGAGGTGTTTAAGGCCAGGCTGGATGAGGCACTGAGCAACCCCTGACCACACAGGAGACTAAAGGGTGATTGTCAGGAGGATGGAGCCGCACTCTTCTCAGTGACATGCAATAGTAGGACAAGGGGCAGTGTGTCCAAGCTGGAACACAGGAGGTTCAACATTAATGCAGGAAAAACTTCATGGTGAGGGTGAGAGAACAGCGGCACAGGTTGCCCACAGAGGGTGTTGGGTCTCCTCTGGAGACATTCAAACACCACCTGGATGCCTTCCTGTGTGACCTGAACTAGGTGTTCCTGCTCTGGCAGGGGGATAGGACTAGATTATCTCTTGAGGTCCCTTCCAACCCCTGATATTCTGTGATTCTGTGATCAGGAAAGGAAAGTTGAGGCAACTAAGAAATTCATGCCTTACCTTGAGCAAATGTAAGGCTTTCATAACAAGATTAGTAGCAGTTGCTGATGATGAGATTTGAATGGATTGTCCTAGTTTGTTCTTTCACAGACTGCTTGTGTAATCTTGGACAGGTTTTAAAGTCTTTTTGCCTCAGTTTCCTACTTAGAGGACTCTTAGAAAATACAGGCAACTTCTTTTCTTTTTTTTTTTTGTTGAGTCTCTCTGGAGTAGAGATTATTAAAACACTGTGTGTATATAAACCAAACAGCTTTTTATAGCTTTTCTTTCTTCTAGAGATGCATCAAGTTGTTAGAGTTCAGAATTTCAATACAAATAGACGGACTAAAGCTACATGGAAGTAATGTTGTGCAGGCTTCCTTTTATTTCAAGGGGAAAACAAAAAGTCTCAAAGATTTTGCTGTTAACTGATCTACCTGATATGGGCTGACCTTTGCCCCTGTACTGGTAGTTCCCTCTCTAGATGACACACAAGGTTGTTCTTGTACAGTTGATAACAATTTAAAAAGCCTGAACTATGCTATATGCATACAAGCTGCTCTGTTTCCTTTTTGATATCAGAGAGTTGGCTTTTATCACAGAATCATAGAATAGTAGAATGGTTTGGTTCTAGTCCCCCTGCCACGGGCAGGGACACCTCCCACTAGACCAGGTTGCTCAGTGCCTCATCCAGCCTGGCCTTAAGCATCTCCATGGGGGTGGCATTCACAACCTCTCTGGGCAACCTGTTCCAGTGTCTCACCATCCTTGCAGTAAAGAACTTATTTCTAATCTCCAGCCTAAATGTCCCCGCTTCCAATTTGCATCCATTCCTTCTAGTCCTGCCATCCTAGACCCTATTCAAAAGTCCTACCCCTGCCTTTCTGTAGGCCCCCTTCAGGTATTGAGAAGCTAGTATGAGATCCCTCTCCCCCAAGCCTTCCCTTCTCCAGGCTGAACAACCCCAGCTCCTTCAGTCTGTCGTCATAAGGGAGGTGCTCCAGCCCTCTGATCATCTTCGTGGCCCTCCTCTGAATCCACTCCAACATCTCAATGTCCTTCTTATGTTGAGGGCTGCAGAACTTCACACAATACTCCAGGTGGAACCTCACCAAAGCCAAGTAGAAGGACAAAATCACCTCCCTTGACCTTATGGCCACACTTCTTTTGATGCATCCCAGAATTATATAAACATACATAACATAGAAAACAAGGACTAGTTTCTCAATATGGATTTGATGTGGTTCATATCAATTTGGTATATCTGGAATGAAGAAAAGTGGTATAGAATGTCAAACATCCAATTAGTTTGAAAATTAATCATAAGATTTAGTAGTGTTACTTTATCATGCAGAATGTATGTCATAAATATATTCTATCAGGGACTTCTTCCTCAAGGATGCCTACATAAGATTAGCGTCTAAAACACAAACTGCCCCAGATCTAATGGTCTATTTCATTAGCCTAGCAGTTGTTTGTGCTCTGTTTGTATTATTTGAAATAGAATTTCTCCCAATACTAACTTTAAAACATTGTTTTAAAAGATTGCATGAAAATATTTAGAATTAGAATAGAATTTAGAACTTTTATAATAGAATTTAGCCAGCCAGTAGATAATGGTAGAGGTATATAGAACATAGAATCACAGAAAGGGTTTGATTGGAAGAGACCTTACAGATCATCTGTTTCCAACCTTACTGCCATGGACAGGGACACCTTCCATATATTTGAGATGCATGAAGCACTACTAAAATAAAGGAGACTCTAACATATGTGTAATTCATCTACAATTTCCACACCTTCTGGTTTATTTCATCTTTACAATAGAATAATTTATAGGGTTTTTTCTTTGACTGTGTGTTACTCTAATATCAAACATAATATCAACAAAATCAATAGGGATATGATATTTGTGATGCATATCAGTGATATATAACTGTAATTGTGTTGTGTGAGTTGTGGTGTGTGTCTTAAAGTGTGTGTGGATGTGTGCACATCTGCAATGGAATGAAAGAAGCAATCAAGTGTATTGGACACTAGCTGAAACTGGAAAAAAATGTAAATAATTAATAGTTATTACCCTGCCATCAGTAATTCTGCTTTGCAAATGCCTTAAAGTCATCATGTAATTTTGAAGATTTGTGCTTATTATAAGGTAGCATAAAAGTGGTCTATATAAACCCTTGTATTTTTCAGTGAGAAGTGATGTGCGTAATTGCATTTTACTGATTCTAATATTTGAGGTATGTGAACTGGTACTCACCTAACTGTATTTTTCTCCATTATCTCTGGCAATATGAGTTTTAAGATTTTAGGAATCGTTAGAAAGCATTTCAGCTACAATAAATGTCATGGACTGAGAAAAATCACACCACACCTTAGTTATGAATTTTCCCAAGCCTTCATTAAGAAGTAGTTACAGTGATGCTGAGGAAAAGCCTTCAAGATAGGAGTGAAAAAATCCAGCATATTTCAAACAGGATTTATTTTTCTTACAGCTTTAGGAGAATTGCTGCATAAATTACCATCAGATTGCTTTTTCTTCTCTCTTTTGTGTTTTTTTTTCCTTTTTCTACACATTTTGACATGACAACTTGACATGATAATACAGGATGAAGATCGTAGCCAGTCTTTTAGATAGTTATTTTATCCTCCTTCTTCACAAACTGTGCTTCAGTCTCCATTTTTAATCTCTGAAAACAGAAATAGGCTGCTTCTCTATTCTTATCCAATGAAAAACCTGTATAAATACTTCCCTTCTTGTGCTTTTCCAAGTGGTAATCACTTTTAAGAGGAAAGTTATCTTGGCAACAATCATGTTTGGGAGGCATGTTCTAAAAGAAAAATCATAATATGGTCTTTAATCTGTTATTAAATAACTTGTATCTAATTTTAAAAAACAGTTGTACAGAACCAAATATAAATTAAATTTTGGGGGTTTATTTTGTTTGTTTGGAGTTTTTCCACATTTTTTTCCCCAAGTAGATCACTGGAAACTTACTCTTGTAGTGCTGGCTCTCGGATCCTTAGTTTAATACTTGATTTCAAATAATGAAAAGCACCATAAAATTTTAGAGAGAGAGTCAAAAACCTTAACTACAGGTCTTACTGTAATCTTGGCCTGACCCATTTTTATATGTTTTTGTAATATTTAAGGAGAAGGTACTGTGTCATACTGCTTTTTATCTAACACAGCATGTAACATCCAGTAAGGTGAGTTCAGGGGTAAAAGTAAAAGCAGAGCACTTCTCACTTACTCTTCAGACCTCCAACTCTTTGCAGCTCAGTGGCTTTCTATGCTGGATATCAGTCCTTTGTATTTAGAAACCACCACTGAATGATGTGTAAATTTTGGGAGCCACGAGTCCTTTCAATTATTTTCATTAATTTGTTTTCTCTTCTTTGAAGATCCACTGCCACTATCTCAATCCTACTGTATTTTCTTCTGGAAGAGAGCAACCATTTGGTTACTAACTATCTTCTTCCCTCTAAAATGTCTCTCTCCTAAGCTGCAGAGCTCTACACTCAGTTTCCCTTTCATGCTCAAAGAGCTCTTCCATACTTCCCCCCCCCCACCGATTTGATTACCTCTTAAGTTTATATCAGGGCATGTGCTGTTGGATTAGTACCCAGTTAATGTCAGATTAGTATCCAGTTATTTTCAATGACAGCATGCTAGACTAGATATTGGTCTGAGCCAGTATAGTTACGCTTAAATTCTTCAACAGGCTGTGCTGTTGTTTATGGCTAAATATGTAAACGATTCAGATAGTGAATCTGTGGGTGGGTTAGTAAGAAATACATGCTGAAGAAAAGTCTGGTTCTCCCACCTGCACTGAAGTTTACCATGACTTATATTTAACAAAAATCCTTCCTGTATTTGTTAAGAGCTCTTGTTTGGGCCAACAGTTGGATTGCCCACTCTGCTACTTGGGCATCGCACAGATCTTGCTAAAATTTTTTTAGACAGAGAGTCCTAATTTTAATTCATCTGCCTTGTCTGTTACAACAGAGGAATTCAAGGAGATCATCCTTCTGGTTTAGTGGGAGGTGTCCCTGCTCATGGAACTAGATGATCTTTAAGGTCCTTTCCAAACCATTAGCACTCTGTCCTCACTGCCACCAGAGCATTAGTTCTCTCTAGGCTTACCTTTTAACAAAGTACATCAGTGCCAGGAGTACTAGTTCAAAGTACACATCTATCCATTTTTAAGGATTTCAATACCTGAAGGAGGCCTACAAAAAGGCAGGGGTAGAACTTTTTAATAGGATATATGATGGAAGGACTAGAAATAATGGATGCAAATTGGAAGAGGGGATATTCAAGCCTGAGTTAAGAAGTACTTTACTGTGAGGGTGGTGAGACCAATATCTCACCAACCTGTTCCAATGAACAGGTTGCCCAGAGAGGCTGTGGATGCCCCCTCCCTAGAGGTGTTTAATGCCAGGCTGGATGAGACATTGATCAACCAGGTCTCGTGGGAGTTGTCCCTGTCCATGGCAGGTTGGTTGGGACTAGATGCATTTTAAGGTCACTTCCAACCCAAACTATTCTATGATTCTGTGACTTCTAAAAGATACAGCATTAAAAGACAAGACCTTAAAAATTTTAGGTTTTCCAGGTTTGCAGAGAACATGCATAAGAACTAGTATGTTGGTAAAATTAATTTTAATCTTGGATGCCAGTATTTTATGTATATTTAAATATATTAAAGATAAACTATTGCTGTGTATGAAAGAACTAAGCATAAGACAGCTGAACTGCCTCTAAGAACTGCATCCCTTTTACATGGCTTTTTCCATATGTTTTATCAGCAGCATGTGCATTTCTGCTGATGGTTGCATATTCTTTTACTTTATTGTTCCATTTACCCAAATAAATATGGATACTTTGCAGCAGCATCTCTCTTTCCAGTGTAACTTTGCTGACTCAAGCAGCAGTTTGTTTCATCTGAGATTTAATTTACTGAGAGGTGTTTTATATGAATACACAGTAAAAAGAGAGTGGTATCAAACCAAGTGATTCATCAATGGTGGAAAAACTAAAGGAAAATAAACCACAAACAAACGTGAAAGCAGGCCACAGAGTTTCTCAGAACATTTATGGTCAGTGTTCAAGTTATAGATAGTAATGAAATGCAGGTTTGTTTTTTTTTTAAAGCTGTTTATTTTAGACTTTGTATTAAAAGTGATGTTATAAAGAAAGAAAAAAATAAGACTTTTTGCTCTGTCAAGAGAAGAGATCAGGTGATAGTGTTGCAGAATAACTGCATTTGAGATAAATTATCTTTAACTAAATTGTGACCAAAAAGTATTCAGTATGATGTATTTAGTATTATAGTGAATTTAATGTGATATTTCCCAACTTAATGTTAGAATAATACCAGTTTTGAAATTAATGTGTTACAGAACAATCAAAGCAAGTTTTAAGCTTTAAGGTGGGTTTACTTTATTTTGGCAAATCATCCATTCACACACTTGAGAGGGACCTTCAAAGGCCATCTAGTCCAACCCCCCTGCAGTGAGAAAGGACATCCTGCACTAGATCAGGTTGCTCGGAGCCTCAGCAAGCCTGGCCTTGGATGTCTCCAGGGATGGGGTTTCCACCACCTCTCTGGGCAATCTGGGCTAGTGTCTCACCACACTCATGGGGAAGAACTTCTTCCAAACACCTACTCTAATCCTGCCCTGCTCTCGTTCCAAACCAATGCCGCTTGTTCCTATCCCTCCACGCTCTAGCAAACAACCCCTCCCCACCTTTCCTGTAGCCCCTTCAGGTACTGGGAGGTGGCTGTGAGGTCTTCCTGGAGCCTCCTCTTCTCCTTGCTGAACCGCCCCAGCTCTTTCAGCAGAGCTGTTCCAGCCCCCTGATCATTCTCATGACCCTTCTCAGGACCCTCTGCAACAGGACCATGTCCTTCTTGTGCTGAGGGCACCAGAGCTGGGTGCAGTAAAATGCTGTAGGACATTTATAAAATAAGAACGATGTATACAGGTGTGAAACAGCAGAAGGAAGGGATGGTTCACTCTGCACAGGTGTGGAGATGAGAGAAGCCACTGATCTGCCATTAAGGCTGCTGAGTTTGAGCTTTACTATGAACTGGCCAAGTAGAACAAGCTGAGCTCTGCTACTGCTGACAGACCAGCATAGATTTTAAGCTTCATTTTTGTCATGTGAGAGCTGTGAGGAGCTCCTTTGAAAATGTTAGGAGCAGGTTTGTGTCAGTGCCTGGTCCCCAGACTGTGAAAACCCTGCTCAGGTTATGTCCCCTGTACACTCTGTCCCTCAGGCTAGCTCCTTCTTGTGCCACCTCAGTGGTGTGTAGATTTTTTGCTGGCATTTGGCACATTTCATTTAATTTTCCTGGACCTCTGAACTTCAATGTAGTGCTCACTGTAGTGACTGGGCTAGATGGCCTTTGAAGGTCCCTTCCATTCTGTGATTCCATTTTATGGTTCTCCAAGGTCTCCACTGGGAGTGCAGGGTCCCTGCTCTTCCTTGCTGATGTGCAACCTGGGGAATCTTACAACTTTGCTGATGGAAGTGAAGCATTTGCTAATCACGTGCTACAAGCAGCTAAGGGGCACCATTTGTGCCTTTACAGAGCTAATTTAACCTGAGTGTGTAGCTCAGTTGGGAAAGCAACAGACTCCCAATCTGAGGGTCAGGTCCTGTCCAGTACAGTACGAGGCTTTGTCAGAATTGGGCTGATGGTTGGACTCAATGATCTGAGAGGTTCCTTTCCATTCATGATGATTGTGATCTTAATTGATGCTGTGAGGCATAGAAACTGCTGGTTTTCTGGGGAGACAGGCCCCGAGTTGCAGTCCAAGCACATACTCCTTGACTGCCCTGAGCCCTTAGCACAAGCTGTTGCTGGCTCACTGGGTGACCTTGGGTGAACCTCTTCCCTTGGCACATACAATCTGCAAGGGAGGAGTCCTAAGAATGAATGACTTATCTAGTTATTCTTGAATGAAAAGTACTGTGAAGCTTCAGACTTGCTGTAAATAATTTACTTTGTTTCATGTTTTATTAGCCTTGTGATAGGCACAGTGTGTTGATAACAAGAAGGGAGGGTTCATAACTACTAGATTGTATGGTTTTTCCATAATTTCTGTATAGTTTTTTATCTGAGTGTGTAGCTTAATTGGGGGAGCATCAGACTTCTAATCTGAGGGTCAAGTGTTCAATTCCCTGTCCAGGTACAAGGATTGTGAGAGTTGGGCTGATGGTTGCACTCGATCTGAAAGGTCCCTTCCAACCTGGGTGACTATTAAATCATCTTTGGCTTTCTTCATTCAAGATTATATGCTAGTTTATTCTGCAACACCAATTCAGAGTTACTAAGAGAACTGTGTTTAAAAAAGTAAAATTAATAAGAAAAGCTAGTGCTGGAATTTAAAAATAAAATTTCACCCAAATTCTAGTTCTTTCTAATTTGACTGGGTACGTCTTTGTGTGTGCATATATGCCTCTGCTTGGGAGTATGCCTCTTTTAGAACTGAAGAAGAGATATAGATACACAGTGGACAATCTCTGAAATTTTGAAAACCTATCCAGCCCCTCTTGGCAGATAATTTTCTTCTGCCCAGTCAGAATGTATTCTAGCTTTCCACATCTTTGACCTGTTTCATACACCTGCTTTCCTTCCAGGAATTTGACTGAAATTACTGGAAAAAGGTGGAAGGGAAATACTATGTGACTCTACAAGATCTTTGTAGCACTGTAAAGCAGAGGCTTTTGCTTTCCCAATTATTCACAGGGTACCAGCTTCCAGCTGGCAAAGGTCCTTGGCAAAGCAGTCTTCTCTCATTTTGGCTGGAATTTTAAACATACTAATTCCAAATTTTCTTTTATGAAACAACATATTTATAAGATGGCTGGTACTTGTAAGATCTTTCAGAGAGCTGCAAGAAAAAGGTTTTTTTAGGAAGTTTTAAAGTTATTGCTGTTATTTGTCACCTGTGTCTATTTCCAAATTCATGTTAAATACGGATGTGATAATTTCTTGGGTTTTAATTAATCATATCAGATTCAGTCAAGTTAAATGAGTAAATTCTAGCTTTTGCATGAGGGATTTGCAGGGTTAAGATGAAAGGAGCAGTCTCCAGGTTGTTCAGGCTCAGGAATCCATTTTTTTCTGTTCAGAGCCCCTCACAGATATTTTTGTGTACCATATAAATGCTTAATGAATGTTGTACATATTTATATAGTGCATGAACTGCAGAGGCAAAACAGAAAAGAAACAATACATATGTGAGAGAAGCTAAAAGACCTGAATAGCCTAAAAAATATTGCATTAGACTTAAGTTTATTAAACACAAATCCCTGAAGGGAAAAAATAGGAGTGTTTTATTGGAAGCTGAAACCTTTGATTTTCCATCACGTGTAATTGGCTTGTTGGTGAGAGATTTGTGAAGAATCCCTGTTCAGACTTTAATACTGTAAAATCTCTAATATTTGAAACAGTGAGGGAGAGAAGTTAGTCCACGAGTAAGCTTCTGTTCCTTTTGAGAGCAAGTCTAGTTTGCAGATTTATGCCAGTAATCTCTGCTGCTTTGATAATGCAGCACTCAGCACTGTGTGTGGGAGTGGGGAAGAAAAATACCCCTTTAAATCTTCATTGCTGCAGTATATATCTTTGAGCAAGCTGTATAAGACCAAGATAAAATAATTTCAGTTGTTGGTTCAGTCCAGGACATGATACACGATGATTATCACCTTCTGGAAATTGAAGTCCTGCCAGGAGAGAGCAGACTCTTACCCTATTCGTGGAGTGAGCCCTTGGAGTCTGTGGGCTGAGCCCTCTACTGGTGCAGCACCAAGCAAACAGAGCAAAAGTCATTAAGGCAAGAAATGAGAATTGTACTGAACCATTCTGGGGAACAAAGAGCCTGCAAACTTGTGAAATCAGCCTGAGAGTTTTCACCCTTCACAGCCTCCAGCAAGGAAATCTGTTCAATGTTCCCTTAATTTAGTTATCTAAAGTATAAAAGTAATGCTTCTCAGTGTGATTGAGGCTGTGAAGTCTCTGACCATGCTCACTGAAAGATCCATTAAAAGAAACAACCATCCAACCAAACAAAAAAACCCAAAAAAACCTTGCGACAAATGTGATTGATATTTAATGAACATAGTGTTACTTATGACTTCAATTTGTGGTTGCCTTTGAGGAAATCATGTCACTCTCCTACAGCAATTACTACTTCATTCCAGTCATCTTACTTACTGCAAAAGATTTTGTATACCTTCATTATTTAAAACATAAATGTTATGCTTCATGTAAGCTCGATGCAATGCAGATTTGTTTACTTTTGCACATGAAAGGAAATATGTCCTGCAGCTTGCACACCCTCATTGTCACATAAAATCAACTAAATCCTGTAATTAACAGACTTTCTGAGTGTGTTTTATGGCATTAAATCAACTGTAGGAGCCTGTCACATTCTCATTCTTCTGAAACCCCCGCTTGAGAATTCCTTTTGCTTCTTACTTCACAAAGAAGAGAAAGAATAGTAAGAATTTTTTTTCTTTTCATTGGCATTCCAATTGAAACAACAAGGTGGCAGGAATTATATCAGTTCCCGTGAAAGCCCTGTTGCATGATGTGCTGCCTGATAGACATTCTTATGCTTTTCAGCAGGCAACTGGGACACTATAATCTGCATTAAGGCAATGCAGAAGAGCAAAAAAAGAATAAACTAATGAACTTCAATTGTTGAGCTGCTTTTGGTAGCCTACCACTGCTGGCAGAAGTTTAAATGAATCCCAAGAAGTGATTTGTAACAAAGATTCCAAAACAGAAATCTGTAAGGGAAGGAGGCAGGAAAGTGATCAAAGCATTTAATTTATGGTACTATTTCTAGGATCCAAATAAAAACTTTCATCCAGCAAAGGCATTTTGCAATAAACTCAACAATTTAAAATGAACTAGGAAATTATTCATTATGTGATTCTGTGATACTCGGAATGATGATGTCAAGGACTGGAAGGGACCTCAAGAAATCATCTAGCCCAATCCACCTGCTAAGCAGGAGCATCCAAATCAGGTCATACAGGAGGGATTCCAGGTGAGGTTTGAATGCCTCCAGAGAAGGAGACTCCACAACTTCTCTGTAACAATCAAAGAAGTATCTGTAGGCAAGAACTTGCTTATCATGCCTTTGACTTTTGCCATATCAAATCCAAGACTTATAAGTATCTGTAGGCAAGAACTTGCTTATCATGCCTTTGACTTTTGTCATATCAAATCCAAGACTTATATTAAAAACAAGAAGTGAAAGTAATAAAAACTTCCTCAAGTTGTTCTGTCCTCTTCAGGTTTGTTCACTACATAAACAACAGAAGTAATGGTTGCATGATTTGCTCAGTGTGTCTTGCTGAGGATATCTAGAAAGTTCTATGTCACGTAGAAAGGGGATGAGGCTTGGGGGTGTTTTGTTTCTATCTTGTGCTGTGGTGTATTCACGATGTTTCATATCAAAGCTTCACTCTTCTTTGTTGTCTGATGATTTTTTTTTAATATCTCCTTTTTTTTGGTAATATCTCCTTTTTTTTTGGTCTGCTTTTGGTGCAGCCACAGCAGAAGGTTGTCACATTTTCTACTGAAATATGTAGCTCAATTGAGAGAGCAGCAAACTGATAATCTGAGTGTTAAGGGTTCAAGTCCCTGTCCAGGTACAAGGCTTATTAGAGTTGAGCTGCTGGCTGTACCTGATGATCTGAAAGGTCCCTTCCAACCTAGGTGATGATTATGAGCTTATTAACATGGTGCAATAGATGGAAATCAAATGGTTAAAGGAGAAACTAAGTCACGTATGTGGAATACAAGTGTTTGTTGCTGAAGTGTTTGTGTCCATTCCTGAGGGGCTGTGTCTGTGCTGCTTTTAGTTCTTTTATTTAGGAGTAGAGAAATTCTTTGCTCTGCTGGAAGTCCCAGGCAATCTGGCACCAAAGCAGATATTGCATCCTTAGAAACTGAAAAATTATAGACAAGAATGGGAAGATGTAATCTTCATGCATGACAAATTGTAGATCAACAAATGAATATTACTTTAGACTTTGGAAAAAAGGTTCTGTAGTAAATTGTAATTGTCATGAGTTTTTGGAAGCAAGCATCCTTTTTTAATACTCAAACATCTGGTGATAAGAAGGAACTCCTTCTCTTCCCTCCTTCCTCTGTCTGCTGACAAGGTGCCAGTGATGATGTATGTTCCCATTGCGAAGCATTCGCTTAGCAAAATTTCCAGCAGCAGCTGCAGAGAACTCACAGATGCACACAACTCCCAAAGGAATTGCCTCTTATTTGGCTCATTCTTGTCACTGCATTTTATGCTTAGTCACTATGGAACCAAAATCTTCAGTTTTCAATGAGTCTGTTATGAAGATGTTGGGAGGACTTCTGAAATACCTGGGGAAAATATTTTGCTGTAACCACATGCTGAGGATGTGTTTTATCTGCTCTGAAGACTCAAGTTAAATCCTAGATATTGCTGTTTGAGGTGTGGAGGATGGGTAGAAGGGTTAGGTCTGCTCTCATGCAAAAAATAAAGGGATTTTTTTTAAGATCCCCTGCCTTGGCCCTTGTTGTTCACAGACTCTGCATATATGACTTTCTCCCAAATTCCAGAGCCCTTCTGCTCTCCAAGAAGAAATATAAAATATCAGTCCACCTTAACAATATACTTTTATAAATCTTCAGTTAATAATGCACTCTGGTTTAAAAATTAAAATAGACTAAGATGTTCCATATCTGGCTAAAATCTCTGAGAATCTGTGTGCTTTGGACAAGCTGGAGGCATTCACCACTCTCTTACCTTGAAATTTCTTTTATTTTCAAGAGAAAATGCTACCTGAAAATCGTGAAATAATGTGTGAGAATGAGAATTTTCAATTTGCACTAATGATTCTGTGTATTTAAGTTTGTAATTAAAACCCACAAGCAAACCTGGATAATTTCTGGCCTTGCTTAGCCAAGCACTATCAAATATTGCAAGTCATTGCTGTGTAAATAGAAATAAAATAAATAAATAGAAACAAAACTTGAATTTTTCTAGCACTGAGCTTGTGTCTAGATAGCCAGTGTATAATGTGTCATATAACTCAACTGATTTTCTTTATGTAGCATGAACTGCTGGATACAAATATGTTGGTGACATTATTCTAATGAATGAAATTAGTAATTTATTAAACAATGGTTTGTCTTTCCACTTATTTCTATAATAACTTTGGCTCTTTGAGGTGTTTTTTGATGTACATGCTATATTTTGAGTTCTGACTGAATTTGAACACAGGTGGTTTATACTCCTTTTGTCTCTAGATTAATAGCTACACTTCCACAGCACCAACAGCTTCCCCTCTTTATCCTTCCTCCCCCCTACCATTAGAAGTAAATTTAGCTTAGCAGTTGCTGGAAATGAGAAATTAAGTATCCAATTATTTTAAGTTATTTTTGTGTTACCATATCTTTTAAGGAGCTATAGGAAGATTACTGAAGGATTATTGGGTTGTAGGTTTCCAGTGGTTGCTGTAATTAGTTGTGAGTAGCACTAACTTCTGGGGACTGATGTAGTTAAATGTTTCAAATTTGCCATAGTTTCTGTAACACGTCTCTTTATTAATAATTTTTTTTTATAATCTCTCTGCAATGCTGTGCCACTGAGACATCCACTTGAAAAAAAAATTATTACATTGCTATACATTTTTTATTACTGCAATCTGATTGCAGATTCTTCTGCAATTGAGGTTCATCCTTCTCTCAGAACTTTTATTAAGATATTTTCTATTTACAAATATATCAGAGAATTTAATTTCATCTGTTAATCTTGCTTTTTAAGAACTTATCTTTTAAATTAATTGAGGCTGTGGATTGAATAGATCTGCTAAAACTTTAAATGTAGAAAACATATCTGGGTAACTTAAAATTCAAGTATTTTTAAATTTTTTTTTAACTTTTAATATTGAAATTCACATTTTGTTTTAACTCTATTTTGTTTTCTTACTGGCTTGAATGTAGCCTTTGCTTGCCTTTGACAAGAAAATTCTTAATTTATCATGGATACTTTTGTATTTACATCTTAATGTGGCAAAAACTTGTCTTTTCTTTATATGCAAATGAAGACCAGATGAAAGTAAAAAAACCCTCATTGTTGTGTGTGGAATAAAGATGCTGGAGCATTTATGGACAGGGCAATTCAAAAAAGATAATGGAGGTAGGAGAAAGTCAGATGCATCTGACATAAGAAATAGAGGCTCTTGGCCTCCCTCTCTCCCTAAGGAGACTTTTTACTATATAAATAAATTGAATTCCTCTTTTCTAACCTTCTGTGCTACTTAAAGTTGCTGACTAAGCTGTTTGAGCACTTTGATCTCCTGGCCCTAGCTCTACTTTCATCATCTTCAAAAGTATTCTCTTGCAGCAGAGAATTTGGCCCTAAGGAAAAGAGTATGCTGATATTTCTTTTGGTTTTATTTCCATTAAATACTGCCTGGCTGACTCACTATATTGAATGAACAAGCTGGGAAAAGCTGGGAAGTTATTCCCTGAAGATTGAGTTTTTCAGCCATTAAGAATAGAATCGACTCTGCCTATAGCTCCCAAACAAGTATCTTGCCCTGAAGTGGAATGTTAACTTACTATTAGCTACTATATCCTAAGTCTAGATTGTCCTAGTCTGATTGTCAAGTAGCAGCTTTCATCCTGCTTCCATTGAGTAGTGTCTAGTAATATAGGCCTACAGGAAAGATGGGGGGAATATTTGCCAGGGCATGGAGCGAGAGGATGAGGGGAAATGGTTTTAAAATAGAGCAGGGCATGGTTAAATAAGACATTAGGAAGAAATTTGTCCCCACGAGGATGATGAGACACTGGAACAGGTTGTCCAGAGAGGTGGTGGAGGCCCCATCCCTGGAGATATTCAAGAAAGATCAGGCATGCTGAGGCTCTGAGCAGCCTGATCTAGTGCAGGGGTGTCAGACGAAGTGCCTTTGAAGGTCCCTTCTAGCTCTGTGTTTCTATTGAAAGAGGATTTGTTTGTATCTTCTTAATAGAGAGATGATACTGTGTGTATTTTTGCATGCCATCTTACAGGTTTACCATATAAGCTGTTATTCAGATCTGATTTGTTTTAAATCTCTCTTGTTTAACAGATGATGTCACCAATATTGCTCAGAAATCCCCCCTTGCTGATGAAAAAGAGGATGTGCTGGCAGAAGTAGGATTTGTGGTTTGGAAAGTCCCAGTACAAACATACCTGGTGACTTTGCTACTGTTGCTACTCAGTCTTCAGCTCTTCAAATTAAAACTGAGCACAACTGACTCAGAATCCTGTGGACAAGAGCAAGGTACTGTGCTTTGCCAACATGCTTGTTGGGTAGGAAGAACAGGAAACTAAAACACTGATATGATGTTATATCTATATATGTATGTATACATATATATGTATGGGAACATAATTCCCATATTTANTTTTACATGATGGTACAATTTGAAATAGATACATTTTTTACGGAGAACTGAGATAGACTTTAAACTCAACTAGATGTTGGTCAGTAAAATAACCCAAATCTATACTGAGTTTTTGTCTTCACTTTGATGTACTTCTTTTTACATGGAGAATTTCTCTGTTCAATTGAATGCATTTCTTGATACTGACATTTGATTTTCCAGGATTTTTTTAAGAAAAGAGTTTTACAAGGCATTTATTTCTCACCTATGGAATTCAAAATGTGCAGCAAATAACGTTGCCCAGTGTCTTATGTTTATCGTATGCTTGCTAGCTTGACCACTGTCTGTCTGAGGCTACACCTGTCACCTTTAATAAAGAAGAAAGGATTTAATTACTTTGGTCTCTGTTGGATGCTAAGGTGTTTTGACAGACTTTCCCAACCTTCTGTTGACTTTTCTATCTTTAGAGTGTGCACAAGTCTCAGCATTCAGAAGGCAGTTACATATGACGTGCTGAAGGCGTTGGGGTTGTTCAGGAGAAGAGAAGGCACAGGGGGACTTCATAGTAGCTTCTGAATACCTGAAGGAGGCTACAGAAAGGCTGGGGTAAGACTTTTTAATTAGGGTCCAGGATGGCAGGACCAGGAGTAATGGATGCAAATTGGAAGAGGGGAGGTTTAGGCTGGAGATAAGAAAAAAGTTCTTTCCTGTGAGGGTGGTGAGATACTGGAAGAGGCTGCCCAGAGAGGTTGTGGATGCCCCCTCCCTGGAGGTGTTTAAGGCAGGTTAGATGAGGAACTGAGCAACCTGGTCTAGTTGGAGATGCCCCTGTCCATGGCAGGGGGGTTGGAACTAGATGTTCTTTAAGGTTCTTTCTGACCCAAACCATTCTATGATAAAAAACACCCACAATGTTTTTATTGTTTCAAGGGGCCTTTTATACATATAGAGGAAAATATTAGTCTCCTTCTATTGGAGAACTATGAAAATGATGGCAGTTTAGCACAATTAAGAAAATTTAGCAAAAGCCTAAAAGCCGGCTTTTTCATTCTGTAGTGGTCCTGCAGGAAAACTGCAGTGATGATGCAGTTACTAATATTAGAAATATTAGCACTGAGCATCCCACCTCCCCCCATTGTGTAACTGTCCTGACTGTGTCAAAGTGCTGTTAGGTCCTAGAAATCATATTTTTATCTAGGCAGATGTTGCACATATCAAGGTTTGTCAGAAAATCATTATGCAAAAAGATAAGGAAAGCAGTAGCCAAGGAAGTCTTCTTTCCTGGGGAATATTTTTGAGTTTGCATATTGGAATTGTCTCTCTGCTTGTGAATGCTGCCCTTAAATTCTGCATGTACAGAACACTTACTTTACATTTCTGAATGGAAGGGTAGAGCCTGGTCATGAGTAACACAAGTGCAATGGGAAATGACCCCGGTAGAGTACATTTTCATAGCTGAAAAATTCACAAAGAAGGAAAGTGTAAGGTAAAAAATATAGGGTACAGAACATGCCTTAGAGCCCCTTTGGGTAGTGTTTGCTTGTCTTGTGTGAATCTCAATTACAGTTAATAGTTTGTTAGTGTCTTTGATTTTAATGCTTCAAAGAATTTCATTGCAGTGTAGCCACTATAAAGCAACATCTAATGAGTGAAAATCATTTAATATTGGAGTTTGAAGAGACCTTCAAAGGCCATCTACTCCCACTGAGAGCACGGACAACCTGCACTAGATCAGGTTTCTCAGAGCCTCAGCAAGCCTGGTCTTGGATGTCTCCAGGGAGGAGGTGTCCACCACCTCTCTGGGCTACCTGTTCCAGTGTCTCACCTGCCTCAGAGCAAAAGTATAAAGCATAATGTCTAATCTAACCATGCCCTGCTCTAGTTTCAGACCATTGCACCTCATCCTGTGGCTCCATGCCCTGGCAAACAGCCCCTCCCCTGCTTTCTCGTGGATCCTTTATTCTTCAAACACAGATGTGCTTGTGCCTGAATAGTTTTACTTGCTTTCATGAGTAACAAAGTGGTATATTTGGGTAGTTGACATCTGTGCAGCTGCTGGCAGTATTCCCACACATGTTTCACAGTTAGATAAGCTGGTGACTGGAAATGGTCATGTTGAGATAAGATAAATGATGTTTCACTTGGCCGTCTAAAATCCTCTGTGTGTCAGATGTTTACAAGAGGAGTTTGAACTAAGCAAACTTTTCTGACACCTTGGAAAAGTCTCTTGTGGATCTGAGACTTTCTGCTTGAAGTTAAAAGACCTTCAGTCTTTCATGAAGCTTTTGGTATATTCATAAACGAGTATGAATGGAGAAAGAAGGTATGGATTGTGAGAAGCATATAGCCTACATGGTACGCATTCAATAAGTGGCAGTAGAGACCATGAAGTTGGAAGTTCTGACATTTCTCTAGGTTATACTGTCCTTGTAATTAATACCTGGTGCTTTTTCATGATAAGTAGAATCTCTCACTTTTCTGATTGTCTTCCTGGCTTTTTGTTTGTTTTTCTCAGATTTTGCATTCAGTTCTATTGGAACATCAAAACCTCTAAACCATGTCTTTAGAATTTTAAATAGCTCTAACAATATGGTTTGATCATATACAGGGAGGGAGAAAGGCATGTTTTATGTGTAATACTATATAATGGTTTATTTTCAGAAGAGTTCTGAAGGACACCAATTATCTCAACACCTGAAACTTGTAATTTCTGAAGAAAACCCATACTGTGAGCATACATATGTGCTATATTTATACATATGTATTATGAGTGTCTTTGTACAGGTAGTTTTTCAGCTGGGACAATAACAATCAATTTCATGTTGTTGCTCAATACTGCAGTTACAAAGTCAAGTACTCCAGGGCTGCACAGTGCATTGTTTTGAGGAAACTTTTCTATCAGGTTTCTGCTGGAGTCATAGAGGCCTTTCTGCTCCTTTTCTGCCTGGTTTGATCACGTGTGATCTGGAAGATTTACTGGCTATTGAAAATTTATCATGTATTTATCATAGTATCATGCAAGAGTTGGATGTGACTTTCAAAGCCCACCTACTCCATCCCCCCTGCAGTGAGCAGGGTCATCCTGCACTAGATCAGGCTGCTCAGAGCCTCAGCAAGTCTGGTCTTGAATGTATCCAGGGATGAGACTTCCACCACTTCTCAGGGCCTCATCACCCTTATGGGGAAGAACTTCTTACTAGTGTCTAATCTAAACCTGCCCTGCTCTAGTTTCAAACCATCATTATGTGTCCTGTAGCCCTGCCTCTGGAGACTGTACTGCTTCATGATCTAGGAAGAATTCTCTGTATTTAACACTACATAAAAAAGGTGTATGAGAAGCTGACAACTGAAGTTTGTTAAACTGAGTGACAGAGAAATGTACCTGAGAAGACTACCACTGCAGATAATAAGGGGTTTGTACATCAGAATCACTTGTGTTGCAGATCTATTTGTAGTTCTGAAGATGACCAAGATGGTCCATTACTCCTAGTCCTGCCATCCTAGGACCTATTAAAAAGTCCTACCCCAGCCTTTCTGTAGCCCCCTTCAGATATTGAGAATCTGCTTTGAGGTCCCTCCTGAGCTTTCTCTTCTTCAGGCGGAACAACCCCAACTCCTTCAGCCTGTCCTCATGAGGGAGGTGTTCCAGCCCTCCGATCACCTTTGTGGCCCTCCTCTGGGACCTGCTCCAACAGATCAAAGTCCCTCTTGTGTTGAAGGCTCTGGAACTGGACACAGTACTCCAGCTGGGGTCTCACTAGACCCAGAGTAATTGTCACAGAGTAATTCTGGAGTTTTGTAGTTGCATCTAACTGCACGTTTCTCTTTCAAGCTGAAATATGACTGAAAGTGTCTTTCTTTTTAACACTGAGGGATGCTATCCTTAAAATTATGATTTTGACAGTTGTGGTTGGTTAGAAGTATTTTTGGCAAGTCTTCATGGCTACCACTTTCAATTCCAAACATTTTCAGAAACGTAGTTCTGGTGGTCAATTTGCCAACGATCTTTCCAACAAGCCTGGCATCCTCTGAATCAAATCTGCTGGCAGACACCAGAAGGGTATTTTTATTGGTAATCTTCTCACGGCAGTGAAATATTTTGAGTCTGTGGATATTGGGGGGTGGTTGCACGAAGCAAGTCTTCAGTTCACAAAGTTTCTCCTCCCTGCTTTTCATTTGCTTTGTCGTGTACTTGACTCTCTGCTCTTTCTTTAAGCTGAGAAAGGAATGAAAGTTTGTCTCCAGTCTCTAGCTGTGCATTTCACTGACTGGCCTTTTAAGCTGCTGGAATTTAGAGAGTTGAGAGAGGAAAGAAACTTGTGTCTGGCATGAATTATCCAGTTTTAACATTTTATCCTAGGTAATGCTGTGGCATCACCCAATCACCTGAGTGGCTTGCACACTGTGTGATTCAATGAATGTTCATTCAAATACCAATACATATAATATTAAAGTTAACTAGCTAATTATCAGAGCTGTCCAATACAATCATAAAGCCTAAATTGGGCAGGATAATTAGTCCGTGGGGTGTCAGTGACAGCGAATCATAGACTCATAGAATGTTTTGAGTAGGAAGGAACCTTCAAAGTCCATCTAGTCCAACTCCCTGCAGTGAGCAGGGACATCCTGCATTAGATCAGGCTGCCCAGAGCCTCAGCAAGCCTGGCCTTGAGTAAGGATATTGGAATATGAGTCTGTGTTTGCCATTTAACTAGCTCAAATTGGGAAATGCCACCACTTCCTCCTGCTCCAGTTTTTTTTCTTTTGTAGAGCTTCAATGGTTGTGCATCTCCAGAGGGAAAGCCCAGGGTTATCCCTGCATTGCTGGCAGGAGGATGAGCATACCTTGTGCTAGACAGCAGGCATCTTCTCAGGTCTCCTGTGTGTGCTCAGGTGAAAGGAACAGGCACAAAGATCAGAGGAGAAGCTCTGCTTAGAGCTGTTCCTCCTGGTAGCAGTTAGCCCAGCAACCTGAAGGCCTCCAGCAGAGCCAAGTTCAGAAGGTGGTGGTAGGAAGGAGTTTGTTTTGTCATCTTTAGTCACATTGGAAATTTGTCTTTTTGTGCTACTATCTCTTCTTTCTTTTATATGTGTCATAGGGCTGCAGCCTGTAGCATTTTATCTTTTTAATATTGTTACTAGGGAGATTTTAATGATTAATCCATACAACAGCACTATGAGTGAGTGCAGTTGATCAAGAATGATTGTTCCTCAAAGCCAATGAATGTTTTTTATTTACTTGTAAAGCCTGGGATTAAGCCTAGAATGCTTAGAGAAAGGATTCATAGCATCATAGGATTGGAAGGAACCTTCAAAGGTCATTTAGTCCCATGGGGATTGGATCTATATGATCTTTGAGGTCTCTTCCAACCCAAAACTTTCTATGATTCTAAGATACTCTCCTTCCTGCAAATAACTTCAAGGCAGTTTTTTAAAATAATGCTTAGAAAATTCTAGTTTATCTTGGTGTCTAAATGATTTCTTCCCTTTCCCTTGTCCTTTTCAACATGAAATGCCTTCTTTTTCTTCATATTTACTTGTGATGATTTCCTGTATCCTTAATAAAGAGCTACCTCTTTTTTTTGGATGAGTTGCTTATGTCCTTTCATTAGTATGAGGCCATTGAAGACCTGGATGCTGTCCAATGGCCTGCAGTATTATCAATCAAAAGTAATTATTCATTGTGACATGGCTGGCTGTGGTAGGTACACATATGTTTGAGGATGTGCACAGGGTTTAAATGAGTTCTTCGTAGTTTGATTATTATTATTTCTGCTGTTATGCAGTGACTTGGAAACATCTCTTAGTTGCATGTGCATTAACAGATGCACACATGACAAAGTCAACCATTTAACTGAAGGGAAAATTAATATTTTGATGAAATTCATCCTGAAATTTGCCAAATTCTAGTTCTGTTAACTGTTCCAGGAGGGCCTGGAAGGCAATGATTTGTAAAAGGATGTTAAATTGTGGGTACTCATTTTTTGGGCCAGTGGAAATTTTCTGAAAGACACTGGAGATACAGAATGTCAGCAGGTCACCTTTTCTGATGTGCTGTTGAAAAAGATAATGGAAGCAATTACTTTTTTTGACTGATGAGCTAACTGGCTTTCAAATAATGTGCTCTTCCATAGGCTATCATCTGCTCTGGAACCTTCTGAGTGAGGTATCATAAAAGCCTAACTCACACTGTACTGGAATCTCTACAAAGTGAAGAATTTATCTCTGTTCAGCTCAATTGGGCTATGTTACTGTGAGCTCTTTCTGAAAAACAACAGTGAAAAATACTTAGAGTTTCCTGGTGATTTTAAAAATACCTAGAGTTTCCTGGTGATTACTTTCCATATAGTTTGGACCTATGGGTATATTGTTATTAAAGGAAGAATGGCTCAGGATTGCAGGCTGTGGAGCTGCATGAATGAATGTGGAAGTGTTAGTTAACAATAAATATGCTTTTTTTTTCTTTTCTCCACCAAAAAAAAAAATCACAAATGGCAGTTACACAAGTGTTTGACTGTAAAGAAACTTTGCATCTCCCTCAGTGGGATAGGATTTAAAATATCTCTCCAAAGCTGTGCTGTTACAGAAATAGAACTGTCTCTGTAGGTAGCTGACAAATGAGTATCTTAAATGTGAATAGTCTGCAGTATAGTAAGAAAATTTTTCTGATAACATGGATTTTTTTTTTTTGTCTGGAAAAAGTATTATTTTACATCCTGCTTTTTCTTTTATCCATTCAGTCATGTTTTATTACATAGGACTGAGATTTGAAGCAGGGAATGTAGGTCATCTGAATTGTGTGAGAAATGTGCCTTGGGCTTCCAGAGCTAGGAATATTTTCTCTCTCACGCAGTAACTGGTTGTTACCTCTGTGATGGTGGGGGTTTTTAAAATTGTAACACAGGTGAACTGATGGTTGTTTCTCAAGTTATCACTTACCTGTGTCTGCTGCATTTACTATTGTTGGGTGCTAGAGGAAATAAAATTTATCCTCAATTTATGGGACGTTCAGAATTGTGCTGAACAGAACAACATGCTGTCTCATGTTCACAAGCATGATAATGGTTATAGGTTGTTCATGCTGCAGAAGAGCAAGACTGTAGCCTGTAGAATTTGTAGAGAAGAAGGTTCCTCTCCTCATTCCTCTGCTGGTGCTTTTGCTTGGTATCTTAGCTTATCTTTAACAAAACTCTGTCTTCCAAAAAATTATGTTGAAACTGGCTCATGTTACTGGAATCAAGACTGGCATGCTTAATTTTGGATGAGACCATCTACTAATTTTTTCTTGTTACCATGCTACTTTATTCTTACTTATTACTTACATTTATGAATTTACTTACAGTTCCTCCTGATTGCTGCTTATTACTCACCAAAGATATAACCCTACACCTATTTTTTTGGAGTACAAAATCCTGTTTAAAGGCTTGCATTTCTTTAAGTGGTGTTATTTCTCATCAGAAAATGGAACTATTGGAGAGGGTCCAGAGGAGGCCATGAGTATGATGAGAGGGATGGAGCACATCTGCTATGAGGACAGACTGAGAGAGCTGGGGTTTTTCAGCCTGGAAAGAAGAAGATTCCAGGGAGAGACCTCATAGAAGCCTCCAGGTGTGCCTGAAGGAGCTAGAGGGGAAAGCTGGGGATGGGCTGATTGTCAGGGCATGGAGAGACAGGATGAGGGGCAATGGTTTGAAACTAGAGCAGAGTATGGTTGGATGACACACTAGGAAGAAGTTTTACACCATGAGCATGGTGAGGCACTGGCACAGGCTGTTCTGAGAGCTGATGGAGGCCCCATCCCTGGAAACATTCAAGGCCAGGCTTGCTGAGGCTCTGAGCAACCTCATCTAGTGCAGGATATCCCTCCCTATGAATAGATAGTTGGCTTGATACTTCTGAGTCAGTAAAGTCAAGTAGAATATTTTTTCCTACTTTTCTCAGTAGTTTTGAGTTTATTTTTTATTTTCACGTGGGTTTTCTCACTGTGACCTTTATCCAAACAGTAAATGTGGGCCATCAACTAGAAAGAAATCTGGGTTTCATCCCTTTTATTTGGGAATCCAGATGCACCCTCTTCTGCTGTAGCCCTCATGTGTGGGCTGTTTGTCTTTCTGAGCACAGAGAGATGCTTTCTGTTGCCATAGTTCCTACTTTTAATATAGATAGGCTAAAGGATATATATAGTGAAGAATAAAAATGGAAACATTTCTATGCCCACCAGTGCACACTGATGGGTTGCTGTGGGTTTTGGTTTGGGTTTTGTTGGTTTGGTTTTAGGTTTTTTTTTAATTTTTAAATTTTTATTTAAACCTTGAAGAAAAGTGGGTGATTTCTTCATATCCTAGGCCTAAGCTTTTATTTTGCCTCTAAAGTACAACTTTAACCGTTGTGAATTGCAGGCACATGATTGAGAATGATGCCTTGAGATTTTTTTTTTAAGTTCTGAAGAATATGCCAAAGAGTGCTGCTGAGCTTCATTTTTAAGGGTAGCTTCAGGGCTAAATATAATTTAATCAGCTTTAAATAATAAATATTATATATTTAGACACCCACATTTTCAAAGGTAGACAGCATTATATGAATCTTTCTTGTAGGACCTGATTGGCATTGGAACAGGTTTCCCAGAGAGTTTGTGGATGCCTCCTCCCTGGAGGTGGGTTCAGGCCAGGCTGGATGAGACACTGAGCAACCTGGTCAAGTGGGAGGTGTCCCTGTCCATGGCAGGGGAGTTGGAACTAGATGGTCTTTAAGGTCCCTTCCAACCCAAACCATTCTATGATTTGTTATAGGATTTGAGTGATGGTGACTCTGGGATAAAATATGAACTCTGTAATCATTAGGAGTTTTGAATGACTAGGAATTCAGAGACAGACCATCCCCTGAGGTGTAAATATAAGCTTGGGTTCTCATATTGAATTATCTACTACCTTTATAATATGCTTTGAAACATGATAAGGGCTGGAGTGAGTATTTTTACTGAAGAAAAATATATTTGACAGCTTCTAATGATTTTTATTTCTTATCTAAAAGGCTTTTCCTTTCAGCATGGTAAGTGTGGAATTATTATAGATTGGATTTGCACATGTGTTATTTTAGATTTTCTTTACAAATTGACCAATTCAATTTTGAGTAAGGATTTAAATTAAAAGATGTTGATCTTTTGAGTTTTGGGCTTTGGCGTTACAGAAACTCCATGGATTAATAGCATTAGAATTACTTTATTAAAAACAAAAATTCCTGAAGTTTCTTCTACTCAGTAATTAGTTCTACATTTAAAATTACCATAAGAATATTGCTAATATAATTTTCTTGAATCAAATATTATGTGTAATATAATATTTTGTCTTGTAGGTTTGATATGTAAATTGAATTTAATTAAATTTCATGGGGTTTTAAAAATGAATTGTATATTTAAAATGATCATTATCATGCACTTGAGAAATTATTTTATCATATGAGATTAATCAATAGGTTATTAAGTTTGGAAAGACCGACATCTGATGTTACGAAACAATATTTCCCTTAAGTTACTTAGCAAATTAGTGGAGTTTTTATTTGATACTCCTTATGGTATTTCTTATCTTGCTTTTTACAAACAAAAGAACTCCATGGGAATACTGTCCAACAGAGTGAGACTTGGTGGTGTGGATTCTGTTCACTTTTTGTCCAATTTCACTTGTCATTTTGAGCAAGATGTTGAACTTCTGAGTTTGTTTAGCAGCTCTTACAGTGGAGAAAGAAGTTACATATTCAGTTGAACTCAGCAATGCTGTTTGTCTGTGCGCACCTGAGCTATTAGTTGCCTTTAGAAAGTATCTGCTAAAGATTGCATCTGATCTGTCATTCTAATACAATTTCTAAAAATAATTTTGAGATGGAAATAGGTTGGCAGGAGCAACTTCTTCTTTGAAGGCAATTTGTTAGCAATTTTCTTGGTGATATAATACTCCATGAATGTAGCTTAACATTAAAAGAGGAACCTCTCTGCTTTGTCAGCAACTTAATGATGACTATTATGTGGATATTTAAAATAAAGCAGAGGATGTGGGTTAGGAAAATGATTCAGCACTGATTGCACTTGTTGCTTTGCTCTTGTGGAGCACCAAGTTGTTCTTAGAGGAAAGCAGAGAGGAAAAAATACCTCAGCATAAGCTTCTATGACTACTCAGGAAGCAAATTAACCATGGTTTTCCCTAGTTATTGGAATTGAGATTCATTGTCTGATATTGATATTCTCCTTGAATATTGCATCAAGCTGATTTAAATAATTGATTAGTTCTAAGCTAAGAAGTATAGTAGGGAATGAAAATGAAGTGAAACACCTTCAAGTTTTCATTAGAGTATTTCCAGCAGCATCAACCCAGAATGTGAGCAGTTTATGGTATTCTGAAGAAGTAATTTTAAAAAATGTTTTTCCAGTTTTGGGATACCTTTTGGATATATCCTGATGCTGTGAGACTCAGTGATAACTATGAATGATACAGTTACAATTTTTATCTTAGGGTGTGAAGTGCTTCCTTCTTACTACAGGTCACAAACTATTGTCACGGGTGCACCACCAGCCATAGCTAATTTGAAGTTGTCCCTTAGCCTCTTGGGAGTCCTGAACATGGTCCAGCTTGGGTTTGGAATAAGATGCACTTTTTGTTTATATGCAATATTCATCATAACTGTAAAGAGTTTATGTGGTGGATAGAATTTTGGGAAGATGATGAAATATTTTGTAACTTCTTTCCCTATCTTTTTCTTTCTAAGTCTAGTATTCTATGCAATATTTACTGCAGGGAAGCTTAATGTGCTTTAAAACTAGGTGTTAAGTCTGATGTATGATTCTGCTTGAAGCTGTAGCCCAATTCTCTTCCTTCTGCTTTGTTTCTTCCAGAATTGGGGGAACTGCTCCAAGGATGGCAGAGGTTGGCATGGAGGATTTTGTTAAACGCTGCTTGGCTCTTGAACGCTAAAAGCAGAAGGCACAAGCTGCTAGCTCAGTGTGGAGCAAAAAAATTCATTCAAAATTTAAATAATTATGTCAAAGAAAAGCCGTGCCAAGGGAGAGAAGTCCGACATGGATATTGAAACCCTGCAAGCTGCTAATGAGGAGCTGCGGACTAAACTAACCAGCATCCAGATAGAATTACAGCAAGAAAAAAGCAAGGTATTTAGCTGTCTTTCTTGTGTGATCCTTCTCCTTAATTATAGCATTGATAGAAAAAATCAGAGCTTGAATCTCCAACTAAATGATCACTGAAACACATTAGTCTTAAAAGAAAAGTGTGTGTTAAAGAAAAATATATCTTTGTGAATGTTAAAAGTGTGGTAGAAGTTGCTAAGCCATTACTTATTGATGTTCCAGGTGGGAAAGCTGAGAGAAAAAATCCAAGAGGTCAAGCAAGAAAGGGAGCAGGAGCAGCACAAGCACACCGCCTATGTCTCTGAACTGAAAGCCAAGCTCCACGAGGAGAAAATGAAGGAACTTCAGAGTGTCAGGGAGCTACTGATCCGGCAGCACGAGCAGGAGGTGGCCAGAATGGTGAAAATCAAAGATGGAGAGATCCAACGTCTGCAATCGACGGTCAATGTCCTGCGGGATGGGGCGGCCGACAAGGTGAAGACGGCACTGCTGAGCGAAGCCAAGGAGGAGGCTCGCAAGGCCTTCGATGGTGAACGTCTCAAGATGCAACAGGAGATCCTGGAGCTGAAATCTGGCAAGAAGCAGATGGAAGAAGCTCTGAACAACATCATGCAGGCGGATAAAATGAAGGCGGCGGATCTGCGCACGGCTTACCAGTCCCATCAGGAGGAGATCAACAGAATAAAGAGGGAATGTGAGAGAGAGATCCGCAGGCTTGTAAGTTCCTTAAGTGACATGTGATTATTTATATTTATAGCAAGTATCAGAATATTGGTGTGGATGCCTATAAATATGAAACCACTCTCTTGCTGTGACACCATCAATCAATGCTGGTTGCTGCAGCTAGACACTATTTCATAGAATTGTAGGGTTGGAAGGGACCTCCTAAGACTATCTATCTAGTCCATCCCCCTGCAGTGAGCAGGGACATCCTGCACTAGGTCTGGTTGCTCAGAGCCTCAGCAAGCCTGGCCTTGGATGTTTTGAGGGATAGTCTCTCTGGGTAACCTGTTCCAGTGCCTCACCACCCTCATGGTGAAAAATTTCCTAATTTCTAACCTAAATGTATCCCGCTCTAGTTTAAAATTTCCACAGTGTTGTCCTCACAGCACAGATGGACCTTGGCTCCATGTTTGCCCCAAGCACATCCAAAGCTTTAGACCCCATCAAATAGTATATGAGCAAACTAAGACTTTCCCAAATTAATTATCTCAACAGACCAAAGAAGTAGACATTCCCTTTCCTCCTTGCTCAACCATATTTCCATACCAACTCCTGTTGGTCAAAGCAGTTGGGCATTCCTTGTTTGACAGTGCAAGAACACTTTTGTGAGATGGCAAAAATTAACTTTTCACAGTGGTTTTATTTTTGAGGAATTAATTGTGCTGAGCCAAGCCTTTACTGCTTCTAGAGATTATTAAATTTTAAGTGTTGTTGCAGTTGAAAAGTTAAGTCATAGGACAGAAGGATTTTTTTCATGCTTCATAAACTGCCCGTGTGACAAGTGATGGTGTTTGTATACAATCCAGAACCAGGGAATGTTTCCCAAAAGCAGGTGCTCCAAACATTTCTAGTTATTCAGCTTTTAAAAATGTTACACATCTAGAGAGTTCATCATCAAACAATACTTATGTCTGGCATGAGAGTATTTACATGGATATGTGTATCATAGAATCATAGAATGGTTTGTGTTGGAAGGGACATTAATGATCATCTAGTTCTAACCCCCCTGCCATGGGTAGGGACACCTCCTGCTACACCAGGTTGCTCAGTGCCTCCTCCAGCCTGGCCTTAAACACCTCCAGGGAGGGGACATCCACAACTTCTCTGGGCATCCTGTTCCTGTGTCTTATCACCCTCACAGGAAAGAAATTCTTTCTTCTATCCAGCCTAAATCTCCCTTCTTCCAATTTGCAGCCATTACTCTTAGTCCTGCCATCCGGTACCCTATTAAAAAGTTCTATCCCAGCCTTTTTGTAGGCTCCCTTTGGGTATTGATAAGTCCTTATGGGGTCCCTGCTGAGCCTTCTGTTCTCCAGGCTGAACAACCCCAACTCCTTCAACCTGTCTTCATAAGGGAGATGCTTCAGACCTCTGATCATCTTCATGGCCCTCATCTGGACCTGCTTCAGCAGCCAATGTCCATTTTATATCTGATTATTGGCTTGCCTAAACTAGCAGTACAAGAGCTATGCAAATAAAATCTAAAATTTTTTTTTTAAATTACATTTTATATTTCAAGAAGTAAGGAGCTTAAATGAAATGAAACATCAGGTTTTTTATTTAAGGCTTCATTTTAATGGGGGATATCCTCTTAATACATGGATTTGTGGTGGTGGTGGGGACAAGTTACAAATGTGTTATCTCTTTAATGGTGGTGATTTTCTAAGTGAAAGCTTTTAATGCAGCTAATATTTTGGTTTTAAATGAGTTAGTGGTTGAGCAGCTCTCAGGGGTATCATTTACTTCATTAATTAAAGACCATTGCAAAATTGACAATGTGAGATTTATGTAAGCATTGTTTCATTTTTTTATTTCAATGAACCAATGCACAAGTTTAAAATGCTAGTACAGAATTTTACTAGTAATTTTAAGAAGCATTAAAGAGGAGTGGCGATGTTGTAACCTGTGTTTTTTCTGGAGATCAACTTCTAATTAAGTACAAGAAATGATGAGGTGAGGCATCCCAAATTGCCCTACTGGGGCAGGTGGTGAAACACTGGAACAGGTTGCCCAGAGAGGTTGCGGATGCCCCCTGCCCACAGGTGTTTTAAGGCCAGGCTGGACAAGGCATTGACAAATCTGGTTTAGTGGGAGGTGTCCCTGCCCATGGCAGGAGGGTTGGAACTAGATGATCTTTAAGTTGTCTTCCAACCCAAACCATTCTATGATTCATTCAGTGATTCATAAGTATTTGGAGAGTGTGCAGATAAGTCCTGTTACCTATGGACAGCCCCATAGGAAGCCTATGTTAATGTTGTGTTTTATGGGAGTGTTAAGAAATCAGCATCCTTGGTATTAACAACCTAAATGGGCAGAGCATCCTGTAATACAAACTCAGATACAGCAATTTAGCATTCTGTGTCTGATTGTCTTGTCAGACTTGGCTGATTTATTTTGCATTTTGATCATAAATTAGTTGTGAAGAAATATTTCATATACTGCAGCTTAAAAAAAAAAAAAATCTATATTTTTACCATTGATCTTAATGCCCATGACTAATTTGAGTAAAATCTTGCATTTTTTTCCTTCACATCAAAAAAGAAGATGGTGAAACAAAAGAGAAAAAAAAGCAAAATTCTTTGTGTATTAATATGTGGATGAAATGACATTGTGTAAATAAATAGCAGTGATGGTAACTGTTTACCCATAATATTCACCTTCACCTGCATTTCCATTGCTACGATTTTGCTTTTTTAAGGCAGTGAAATTGAAGGTTTCATTCAGCAACAAAGGCGACAGAGACCTTTTGTCTCTGTATTTTCCTCTGTCGGCAGAGCAGTCCCTGAGTCTCTTCTGTTCTGGGAAGAAGAACGAAGCCTGTTTTTTAGAATCAGAGAATCACAGTTGGAAGGCCATCAAAGGCCATCTAGTCCAACCCCCTGCAGTGAGCAGGGACATCGTGCACTAGATCAGGTTGCTCAAATTCTCATCAAGCCTGGCCTTGAGTGTCTCCAGGGATGTGGCCTCCACCACCTCTTTGGGCAGCCTGTGCCAGTCCCTCGTCATCTTCATGGTGAAGAAATTCTTCCTAATCATAGAATCATAAAATGGTTTGGGTTGGAAGGGACCTTAAAGATCATCTAGTTCCAAACCCCAGCCATGGGCAGGGACACCTCCCATTACACCAGATTGGTCAATGCCTTGTCCAGCCTGGCCTTAAAACACCTCCAGGGAGGGGGCATCCACAATCTCTGAGTGCCTCATCTAAACGTACCCTGCTCTAGTTTCTACCATTGCCACTTTTTTCATTTCCCTTGTGCATTCCTGACCAAGATCTTGAATTTTAAGTCTGGAAAGCTGGGTTTGGAATCATCTGAACATGTGCAATCTTGCATGGTTGGGTAGATCGTGCTGCAGCTTGAACCTGCCCATGTTTCACACACAGCTGCTGCTACCAAATCATGGGCTGCTGCTCTGGATTTTGCCATCTGTTGGAGATGCGTGTTTCAGCCACATTCCAGGGCTGAGCTAATCCGCTGCCAAGTCCCTTCCACCACCACCAGCATTTTAGGACTTTAGCAGATAATACTATATTTTCCATCCTGTGAAGATATATGCTTGCCTTCTTGGGAACCAGCATGGCAGCATTCCATCAGGGACTTGATTTCTCCTGAATCAAGCAGATCTAATGGAAGCCTTCTGTTAATGTAACCTTTTTCTTCTTATTTTTTTACTGTGGTAAATAGTCCACAAATCTATACACCTTACCCTACATATCTTAGAAGAAAAAAAAAAGTGAGAAAAGCTATTGGGAGTGGCTTTTCATTTAGAAAAACTCCACTTGTAATTAAGAATGAGTCTCATCTACGGGTGTTTATGACCCTCACTTCTTCCCCAAATGGCTGGCATCTTTTGTTACCTCTCCCCAAAGGTTTTTTAATTCCCCAAACACTCCCCAAGGGTTTTTTAATTCCCCAAATACATTTTGATTCCTCCATCTAGTTGGACCTAGTGTGAGGTCTTACTGTCCCTTTATAAATGAGAAAAGTTGTTCCATCATTTGTTTAATTGAGTAGCAGTATCTTGTTGTTTTACCTAATAACTAGCAATCCTTGTGTCAGGATATCCCTGTTTTCAGTGTCAAGCATTCAGATAAAGAATAATTAAATGAGTTTTTTCTGGAGAGAAGCAGGGTAGAATTTTGTTCTGCAGTTGTCTGGGGGGTAATTTGGATAAGAATGGCTGTAGAGGAAAGACTTTCACTTGGCAATGCAGCAGCTGGCTTTTTCCACTTTGAAAACTGAGCATGTCACTCCCTTGATAGATCTAGCTTTTAATTCCTTGGGAATTTCTCTTTCAACTTTATGAGGGGCTAAAATTCTCCCAGAGGTCTCTGGCTTTCTCTCACCGTGGCTATTGAAGTGCTGGATAATTGGCAGGGAGATGCTTTTTCCAATGGCTGGCTTTGTTCTCTTTAATCTTTGATAAATATTACTAAAACACTTATTTCTGCTCATTTTTCTGGGCTGTTAGGAGGTGGGTAGCTACCTGCTCTTAGGAAACTGTAGTTTTGGCTCAGGCTGTAAATGCTTGCTCTTCACTGGTGTAAGGGAGGTAATTGCTGTGTTCAGCATCTGATATTTGACAGCAAAAAGCCCATTAATTAAGAAATTGGTACCTTAGAAAGCTGTAATTTTTAGCAAGAGCTCCAGAGTTACTTATGCTATCCAAGGCAATTTCTCAGTTCATTCTGCTTGTGCATGATCTTATTTTCTTCAAACTCTTCTCTCAGAGGGTGTTTCTGACACTTTTCTTCTCATAGAATAATCAAATATGTCCTAACCTGTTATTGCTCCAATGCCTTCTTATCACAGACTTTGCACTAAATTGCACCAGGCTTAATTGCATGAAGGAAATGCTGTAAGAGCCACTTAGAATGTAAAAGATGTTGATGTGTTGTATTGCATAGCAGCAAAAAATAGGAAAATTAGGGTTTCTTTTAAAGTGAGAAGAAATCTGAAATCAGACTGACCACTTGGAAGGGATTGCTAGGGTAATATATTTGATTTAACATAATAGTTTTGAGGTGCAGGGATTGGGATCTCATTGTGCTAAATATATTAGAAGAAAAGATGGTCTCTACTCTTTGTATCTTAGTGAAGAGGTCCCAAAGGAATAGTAGTACAGGAAGGAATACACAAAATAGTGGTAGGAGATCAGTGCAATCAACTTTCAGACATGAGAAAGAAGTTCTTCTCCATGAGGGTGGTGAGATAGGCACAGGCTGCCCAGTGCACCATACGCAGATTTTTATGGTAGAAAAACCAATTGTAGGAAGAGCAGAAGGGAATTCTGCCTTTTTCTGTTGTCCCTTAGCCCCCCTCTCTCCCCTCTTCCCCCCAACCCCAAAGCCATGATCTTCCATGGGAGATTGTGTGCTTTAATCTATGGAAGTGGGTGCAAAGGATGACGAGGGGATAATTTCACTGAATCTCTTCTGCTGCAGTTCAACAAGCAGAAGTCCCTACTGAGGTTGCTGCTTTCATTTTCTTCCAACTAAAACACCTCTGTCCTTCCATTGACCATTTCAATTGTGAGAGTGTGCAGAGCACCACATGTGCTTCCAGTTGGGCAACTAAAATCAAGGCTGTCTACATAAACTCAGTTCTTCCTTGTTAAATGTGTGCCTTGTGTGGCCAGATTTCTCTCTCCGTTTCAGACATGTCCAGTGGAAGCACCTGTGTAATTGGGAGTGAAACTTTGTCCCTGGTATTTAGTTACATGACATTTCTTCCTCCCAAGGGGTCCCTGCTAGATGAGTGCTTGTGACAGAGAGCATCCAGTGAACGAGGCAGCTGCTTAATATTTGTCATTGCTGCTCACTGCCCAGTCCCTCTGAAACCCTGCATGTTACAAATTCTTCCATTAATAAAAACTTCACTCTTTTCCTGCATGGACTTTCTTGAGTCTCGTGTCTCTGAATGAACACACAGAGAAGTGTTATCCTGATTTACTGGATGGGAAACTGAGATGCAGTGACCCTCCCCAAGTCAGGAAAGAAATCTCTATCAGAACCAGTCTCCACCAGTTTCAGGTGGAATGTAAAAATAGCATGGAGCAGCTTATTGATTTAAAATCTGACCTTTTTATCTCTGATCATGACTTGATTTGCTTCAGCCAGACCATCTATTGCTCCTTGGGTTCTATGCACAAGCCAGCTTCACCTGCTTTGCAGGCTGTGAAAGGAGTAAGGCAAGAATCCTGAAGGAGCAAATCGTATCAAATCATATAATCTAGTTGTATTAATCCTGCATATCACCCACACATCACAGAATCACATAATGTAAAGGATTGGAAGTGACCTCAAGAGATCATCTAGTCCCAATTAACTAGAAATTATTCCTGTTAACTTTTTCCATTTTAATTTGATATAAAAGTCTGCTATGGATGTATGACTATAATAAGCAATGAATGTATAACTAACCAAGTTCATTTTTCTTTTCTTTTTTTTTTTCTTCAATTAAGAAATCCATGGTTTTACGTTGGACAAGAAAACAAATTAGCAAACTGAAGGAGATCCAATAAATAATAGTGTTAGTAGTTAAGGTGCCTGTTAAAAAATGGTGTTTCTATAGTAACTGCTGCAGACTGTCACTTCCTCTGGCACCAAAGTGAATTTAACACTGATGCTGTGAGGGACAAATCCTACGAGAGCTGCAATAGATTGCTGCTACCAGTGTACTGTATTTGGTATGGAGCTGTATGAACAGCCATGGATGGTGTTTAGGAACTGTTTCTTCCTCCCCTTTATTGTGACATTCTGTGTGCATTTGCTTTTTTGCCTTCTATACAAAGACTAGTTCACGTTTGAATCTCATAGCAATAACACGGAGTTGTGCTTAAGGATTTGGGTTGAAATATGTGTGCATGTAAATAGCACTGATTTTTAAGTGTCTGAAGAGACTCACCATGGGTGATTTTCACTAATAATGTAGGAGTCAACATATAAAATATTTTGTTTCATCTTGTAGTATCCCTATGTTTTTTTTCTCTGAAGCATATCACAGGGAGGTTTTGCTCCTGGTCATAGAAGTCTGTATCCTCAAATGAAGTAGATGGTTTTGGTGGCTGTATGTTCTTGTTTCAATGTATGTTTGTATCTACTTTTGTTTGGCTTTGAGTTGATACCCCATGGGGCAAATTCACAATCACCCGAAGGCTGCAACTTCTTTAAGGGGAGGGGAAGAGGCTTCATCAGGGATGTATCTTTTTTTAGCAACCACGTTTTGGCTGCTGGTGTGTAATTCTGAGAGAAACACAACTTCACATTTGTGGCTGTGTGTTCAGTGAGCACTTGAGGATGTTGAAGAAACTTCCTTCTCGCTTTCTTTCTTTCCAGATGGATGAGATAAAAGGCAAAGACAGAGTGATACTGGCTCTGGAGAAAGACCTTGGTGTCCAGGCTGGCCATACACAGAAACTGCTCCTTCAGAAAGAAGCTTTGGATGAGCAGCTTGTGCAAGTGAAGGAGGCAGAACGATACCACAGTAGCCCTAAGAGAGAGCTTCCAGCAGGAGTGGGAGATATCAGTGAATTAATGGGAAGCCCGGTAAGAAAATTGTGTTTTCTTCAAATATTCAACATGGGATAACTGCTGCCTGGGTCTTTTCTGCTTTCTTTTAAAATACTAGAAAGATTAATTTATGGTAAGTGTCCCTGCAATGTGCTGTTTTGCTGGTGTTGCAGAAAATCCTTGGATTTCTTCTGTTTCAAAGAATGTTGAAGTGCACAGTTTACACTGTGGACTTAATTATTTTATTAGCTATTTATTTCATAACATTAGGAATTATTTTAACCAATGGCAACTAGATGTAATACTTTTAAATTTGAATTTTAATCTGTCCTGTGTATTTCTTAACTTCCATCTAGTAGAATCCTAGAATAGTTTGGGTTGGAAGAGGGACCTCAAAGATCATCAGATTCCAACCCCCCTAAGAAATCAGATGAGATTGCACCTGTAATAGGTAAAACACCTAGTTTTTATGAAAAAACCCTCCAAAACTGTAACTTTATGTAAACTTTACAAATAGATGCTTTACAAATAGATTTCCACTGGATTCTATTCTCCAGTGTTCTAATTTTAAATTAATTTTCCAGACATCAGTGTAAATAAGATTCTTTAGATTTATACAGTCCACTCACCTAAACTCTGATATTGAATTTATGGATGCTAAAGTAGTTCTTAAAAGGTAATTTTTTATATTTCTCTATGTTTTGGTGTAAAGGACCAGCATTTGGATGAGCGAGATGTGCGGAGATTTCAGTTAAAAATCGCTGAGCTGAACGCTGTGATAAGGAAGCTGGAAGACAGAAACACTCTCTTAGCAGATGAAAGAAATGAACTGGTAAATTAATTAGCAATAACACAGATGGTGCTGGGAGGGCATCTTTATGGGGAAAGACTGAACATTGGAAAGTCAGTATTATAAATAATTTACAAATTAGTCCTGGTTATACCTAAATAGAACAGGGATTTCTTTTGAAATTTACTCTGTGCCCATAAAAAAAAATGCATGGCACCTCTTCTTATCCTAGAAAAACAAAACTTTTATAAATAAATATATTTTAAGGTAATTTTAATAAAATTGACTGGGAGCTTGCCTGTGGCACTGTGTCAGGATGTTGAGTAAAACATGCATAATCTGTTCACTTAAATTGCTGTATTAATGTTTTTGGAATTTGACGTTGGTTTTGAGATGTGCTTATGCTCACTAGGAGTTGAAAAAGCTTTCTCACTGCCATCTCTCAAGGGAAATCTCCCAAGTAGGTGAAATTATCCTAGCAGAGTGATAGTAACTTTCTAAAGAAAGGATATGACTAGAATTTTAAGAATTAATTTTATTAGCCTGCCTCATCACTTCATTGCATGTGCTGTAGTTAATGGTAAAACTCCCTTTGCCTGAAATTGGAGATGCATTTTTACAGTATGAATCTTTCCATGTTCTCTTATAGCACCCCTTAATTCTAATCAGTTGATTGTTTTTTCCCCTCATGTAAACTATGCTTTTAATTCTAAAACAAATTTAAAAGAATGGGAAAGGCATTATTGACGTGCCAGTCTTGCAGATGGGTGAAGCACTGACATCTTCCTCCTTGCTTTGTCAGGCTTAGATCTTTATGTTGACATATGAAGGCTTTATTTGCAATAAAATGTTATTTTTTAGTTATGTCATCCCAATGATTATCCCAAGAGTTAATTTTTGAAATTTTCTCATTTAATATCTGGGCTGAACCTAAATTAATGAAGTCAATAGACCAATGCTAGAGTAAATTGGATGAACTGAGAATGTGATTATGTCTTTCCTTTAACCTTTTGCTCTTTAAATAGCTGTATGCTCTAAACTGCCCTCTAATATGACAGCATTCGTTGGGAAAATCATAGAATCATAGAATAGTTTGGGTTGGAAGGGACCTTAAAGATCATTTATTTCCAACCCCCCTGACATAGGCAGGGACACCTCACACTAGAACAGGTTACCGAGTGCCTTGTCCAGCCTGTCCTTAAACATCACCAGAGAGGAGGCATCCACAACCTCTCTGGGCAGCCCCTTCCAGTATTTCACCACCGTCACCATAAAGAAACTGGCTATACCTTTTAGCCCTGGGTACGGTTTGTCATTTGTCCTACTTTCCTTAGGTGCTGAGTGTTGTTTGTTTTGGGGTTTCCCCCCCCCTTTTACTGCAACAGTTGCTTTTCTCTGCTCTGCCTCTCAGGAACATCTTGCATTTTTCAAGACTGAGGACTATCAAGACATGATAATTCAGCTCCTAATCTTGTTCTGTGGATATAAGTAATTAAAAACATGCTGAAGAATGCTAAAGTACATCTGTCCTTTAGTCTCCCTGTAGATGGAGGGCATGTATTACTCAGTCAAGTGGTCTGTTTGAGGCTTGATCTAGAGGCATAAGAAATATCTTTTGGAAAAGATACGCAGAAGATTATGTTAGGATGTGGGACAATATTACACAATCCCGGTAACATTAGCAAACTGGTATGATTAAGCATGCTGAAAAATAATTTTCTCCTGAGAATGAGACAGAGAACCCAACTATCAGTGAAGTTATGGCAGGAGAAATATCCTTTTTCTCATTTCCGTGTAAAGCTCAGTAAATTGAAAAAATCTTTTGATTGGAAAAAGTACATTAATTGTAATTTAATTTTTTTTTTTTCACAAATAAACCAGCTCAAGGATTAATGAAACAGAGAGTGAAATATTGAATGCAAGAAAGGGCAGTAATTTGCTTCACATAATTGTCTAACATTATAAAACCACAGGAACAAAACTGAGCAGCTTGGAATTGTCAGCTCAATGCTGAGATTAAATCTGTGCCCTCTGGCTGACTTTCTCATTGCTCTAATTACACATTAGGGAGGTACAAGGCTTTTAAAGCAGAGTAGGAAGAGTTTACTCCTTCTAAGGGATACTGTAAATGACTATGCTGGTGGCCTAGTTGCTCGCAAAAAGTATATAAACAATGAGATTAGTTTATCTATAAATTACACATATAGATTATAATAAGTGTTTTCCAATTGTTTTCTGAATCTACTCTTTCATAGACCACAAAAGTGTATTTCTTATTTGTTTGGACTCCTGTGGTTCAGCAGTATTCTGTATCAGATGTTATGAGAAGGGCAGGTTTAGACTGGAAATGAGGAAGAAGCTCTTTGTGAAGGTGGTGAGGCACTGGCACAGGCAGCCCAGAGAGGTCGTGGAGGCCCCATCCCTGGAGATATCCAAGACCAGGCTTGCTGAGGCTCTGAGCAACCTGGTTTACTGCAACATGTCCCTGCTCATTGTAGGGGGTTGGACTAGATGACCTTTGAAGGTCCCTTCCCTTCTATGATCAATGAGAGAACTAAACTTTCTGAATGAAAAATGGTGAGTGAAATCATCTGCATTTCTTCCTTCCTAAAAGTATTAGCTAAACCCCATCTAACGTTATTTCTCTACCTTTTGTAGGTGAAACGTTCCAGGGAGACAGAAAGTCAGCTGAAGCCTTTGGTAGAAAAAAATAAGAGGCTGAGCAAAAAAAATGATGATATGTTGCAATCCATCCAGAGAATGGAAGAGAAAATAAAAAATCTATCCAGGGAAAATGTAGAATTGGTAAGTGACTATCTCTGACAGAATTTACTTTTACAATTACTTTATATTGCACAGTTACTTTTCAGGGGGAAGGGCTTGTGAGGCTTCTACTCTAATACAGGTGTTTCAAAGTCTCCAAAGTAATTGAATATTCCTACTCCAGAATCAGTAGGTCTGTGTTGCATCACTTCATCCTGGTCAAAGGGAAGGGATGACAAATGGGCAAGATGGAGCCTACAAAATGTGACTAAAAATCACCATAACAAATGCTGCTTTTATGTTTAAAAATTGGAACAGAATCTGAGCTCTATGCTGGATCATTGAGTTCACTTGTCTGCTCATTTTGTCCCAGATAATCTTTCACTGTTTAAAATGATCTTATGCAAAATACTACTTCTGAGGCACAAGAATGTGTGATTTTTCTCTGTTGTTGTTGCAGGGCTCTGCATCACAAGTGAAAATTTCCCTCCTGTTCCATCAAGAGAATTTAAGTTCTGTATGTTTAATTATGTATTTTTTTTTTTATTCTTTTATTCTAATTTCTGTAGAAAGAGAAATTATCTGCACAACCCACAATGAAGAGACACACATCTCTGAATGATCTCAGCAGCACACGGGAGGAACAAGAAATCGAATTCCTTAGACTGCAAGTCAAAGAACAGCAGCATGTTATTGATGATCTCACAGTGGTAATGTTTATGACTGGTATTCACACTTGTATGCACACACACCTGTAGGCAAAGCTAAAGATCTGAGAGCGATGCTTTCACTTCACTTGTGGTAGTGATACAGAGGCAGTCCTTTGGCATGGAAGGGTCCTTGTTGTTTGTGAGGTAGTGAATGTGGATTGGAATGTGTTTGAATGTCTGTATTATGAAGTATTTACCTATTATGAGCTCCTCATCATAAGAAGTGCATCAGCTCATCCACCTAACTTACAGAACGGGCTAACAACAACTGAAGGACTGTGAGGGAGGTTCCTCAGTTGCAAAACTTAATGAACCAACAGGTTTCAGTCACTTACCTATTATGAGCCCCTTGTGAAAAGAAGTCAGTTAGGTGCTCATTCACCTAACTTACAAAACTGGCCATCAGCAACTGAAGAACTGTGAGGCCAGTTCCTCAGCTGCAAAACTTAATGACTGAACCATGTTGGATGTTGACCCTAGTACAAACTCAACCACTCCCCTCATCTAGAAGCTCTCCTAATGGTAAGGAGCATGGAGGATGTCTTTCAGTTCACCTAACTGAGCACCTCTGAGCTGACTACAGTAGCTATCTTGGAGAGAAGTATGGATGACTCTACCAAACATAGGTAGCAGCATAGTTTAAGATTAGAATTGCACAGTTGCTGCTTTTTGATTGTGAAGACCACTCAAGATGATGCTCATAGATCTTTGCAGTGTTTGAACCAGGACTCTCTTGATCTGTGTTAGATATGTCTAGTGCTATTTAGTGGAATACATGATATAGTTTTCTTGTTGTGGCAGAAATGACCTGTCATCTCTGAGAGACCCCTGCCTTTCTGAAGCAGCAGCTGGAACTCAGGCAGACTGTTCTAGAGAATCCTGGCTGCTACCAAATGATAAAATTAATTAATTTTATCTACATAAGCTAAGCAATTAGATGCAACACTGAAAATAAAAGTAGGAGATCCAAAGAGATAAAACAAGATGTGTCAGTGCTCTGACTGTTTCTATTCTTAGTATTTCCTCTGAGACTTTGACACAGAGTTTCTCTCTACAACCAGTGCCAAATATTATCTGCGTGCACTCTCCATTGTCACAATATTACAAGTAATAGGCTGCTACTCAGACATGATGATGAAGGGTCTGATTCACAGAGTGATGCTGCTTTACCTTCCAAATACAACTGTAAAGGCAGGGGATATGACATGATGCTAAATTATCTGCATATGGTAGATATATGCTCACTTATTGTTCAGTGTAAAGTGGGTATGAAAGGACTCTCTTTGGACTGTTCCAGCCAGTAACCTGTATCCTGACTCTGGTCAACTTGTGATTAGTGTGCAAGTCAAATAAATAAAGATTTTTGAGTATGGTTTCATTTTTGCTTGGTTTCCTATTTATGATTTCACAGTCAGAAGGAAGTTAAATTGTTAACTTGGATAGTACTTTTCTGGCAGTATCAGCTAATCAATGCTTTGCCTTTGATATGAATGCAGTGGAGCTCTGTGCTTCCATTGTGCTTTTTAACTGTCTTTTTTGGTTCAAACCTCACCTCCACAGAATACAGAAGTATCGTAATTATCAAGAATGACCCATAAGTCACAAAACATATTGATACAGAAGTCATCAGTTTGCCTCCAGCTGAGACCAATGTAACACACAGAAATGAGAATGATGCTCTTAGATAATAAGGTTGCCTGAACTGATTAGTATTGTCATTTTTATAACATCATTGATGCTGTTGAAGTCACACAAACAGTAGTTTTCTGGTCAGCTCTTAAAGGAGAAGCTGCTGAAATGAATTCAGATGATTTTAAAACCTTCAGTGTATGGTATTTTTTTTTAATTGGAATTTTTATTGGAATTATTATTGTTCTGGTTGCTTGGTGAATCACTAAGGCAGCAAATTAAGCAGCCTTTCACCAAAGAATTTCAGAAAAAGGAGGAGTGGGGAATTTTTTAATTGAAGGGGAAAGGAAAGGAAAGAAACAGAGAGAAGACCAGTCAATTTCTCCAACTATTTGGACACTTGCTTGGGTTGTAGAAGACCCAGGGTAAAGCAGGGACGGTGCCTTAATCAGATACTCGAGGAGGGGACATGGTTCTTCAATCCTGTCTAAAATTCAGCTTGACGTTTTGAGCTTGAGCTTAATATATTAAGTCTTAATGTATTAGATCTTAATATTTTAATTTTGCAGGTTAAAAAGCCTGCTCTGTTCTACCTTGGCAGTCATTATTTTCTTTGTTGTAATAGCCACAATTATTAAAAGTGCTATATGATTTATTGTGCTTTTTTTCTTGAATTATTTTATATCTTCCAAAATTTTGTTCCTGGAATGATGTGCTGATAAAGATGAATATTTTTGTTGTGATTTCCACTGGGAGCTTTCTGTTTGTCTCCTTTCTGACTTCACTATAAAGCAAATACCCCTGAAGAGAATAATACCACACAGTGAGCAATAACTGCTAGAGAAGAACTCAGAGCTGCTATTACTCTTTCAAAAACAGATCTTTTAAAAAAAGATGCAGAGCTAAGAAAATAACTAGAAGAAAGATGTGGAGACAGATCATCTGCTTCCTCTGTTTGGTTTCTTTATTTCTCCTCTCTATGCACTTATTTTACTTTCTCCTTTTCTACTTTGGAATTCAAAGCAATATTTTGGGGCTTAAATGTCCACAGGCCCTGCATTTTTGCAATTATATGCTTCTCAAATTGTGATATAATTAATTGTGACCTTGTTCCATGGTCACAGTAAGGAAAGGCACTGATATGACCAGACTGAAGTGATGGCACCTTTGGATTTGAGACTTTTGCCCTACAAGGATGTAACACTGTCTCTGCAATATGTGTGCTTGCGTATCAGGGTGTGCCTGATGATCATGACTTGAAACTACTGAGGTTGAACTCATTTTTTGGCTGCTGACCTGCTGCTTTGGGATGTCTGAACACTAGAGTGAGAACGTGCTCTCCATAGTGAGCTGTTTGGTAAAATTGTCAAAAGAAATGTCAGAAATCTGTGCCCAGTATTTAACAAAGCCTTTTCCTGTCAACTTCTCAGAAGTATGTGCAAAGCATGTGGCTGAAGGTTTGTTTGTTAAAGGGACAAAGGATATAAAGCCTTAAAATACAGTGTGGCATTATCATTGTCTTAGAGTTAGCTTTGGCTTTGTTCTAGACAAATCTAAAGGTTTACTTTAAAAGAAATCCATACCAAGTTTTTCTCTTCTAGGAGAGGGAACGGTTATTACGCTCTAAAAAGCAGAGGAGGAAAAGTCTGAAGCCTCCAAAGGTGAGCCAAATTTCAGTTTTCCATGCATTTTGGCTGCTTTGAACAGTGTTTATTTTAAATACTGTCTGAAAATTAGAGGTCAAATTAAAATAATGATAAAACGTCATGTAATCCTCCCATTTTTTTTCTTAAGATAATTGAGGAGCTGCAAGTTTTGTGTGGCACACAAGGATTGCTGTTTTGGGGGGGGGTTTAGTAAAAAAAATCATTATTCTTTCAGCTGTTGTGGCCTAAATATTCAAGTGGCTTGAGGTCTAATTGATCTAATGACTACAGTTTCAAAGGACAAATGCTAAGTCCTTTTTGAAGAAAAGTACACTCTTTAAAATATTCAAATTATTCCTTAATCATGATAGAGAACTTGAATTCACCCTCAGTATGTAATTGAAATGACATCAGTGTCACAAATTGGTGTTTGAGGTTGGTGTGTTCTTCGTAGTCTATTCCTGGTGACTTCCAGGTGGTGCTTTTTTATTGCTCAGCATTCTCTAATTGCTGCATTCTAAAAGATTTCTCCTTTGAGAGTCTCTCTTTGAGTCTTGAAATGGTGCTTTGAATAATAGAGTGACTTTTACATATGAAGAAGGAAAGAAAAATGCAGTAACATCTCTTAAAAATGTTTGTTGTGTAAATTGGATGGATGTCAAATATATTTACAGTGATCCTGATCCATTCTTTCTTAGCATGCCTGATATAATGGCATAAAATTAAACATATATATATGTGACTAAAATAGTAATTTTTATACTCCTCTCTAGTTTTTAGCCCTTATCTGATTAAAAATTCATTAGTTTTTTGCTAAATTGTGAAATTCCTAATGAAACAAAACTGCTTAATTTAAAATTTTTAGGAACTGGTAGCTTGTAATGCTAGTTTCTACAAGCTGAAAAACCCCATAATTATTCATTAAGGTCTTAAAAATGTTCTGTATTATAGAATTTCAGCTGACCTAGATAGTATGTCCTTTTCTTTCACCTGTTCTCTCTTGAGTGAGCTGCTGCTTTTGTGGCAGCTTTTTCTTTTCCTTATTGACCAAAGCAGGAACTTATGAATCGAAGGGTTGGAGAAAATGTGCATGAAGTCATTAAAAAAATTGGAGCAGTGCTATTCTTTGTGTAGAAAGAGCACTATAATGGGAAGGTATATGCAAGAATTGTGTGCATATGAGGAGAATTAGTAAGTGGTTGTTTCTTGTTTTGATATGATTGGATTGATACACCAGAAAGCACAATTAAATCAGTAGCAATCATGACTCCACTAGTTATTCCATTTTTCCATTATTCTTGGCCATTGGCTCTTCTGAGCCCATATGAAATGGCTATTTGAGATCTTACCTGGTCATGTGTCTCAAAGGAAAATCAGGACTGTGAAACAAAACCAAGAGAAAGCAGAGAGAACTGTGAAAGAGAATATATCAATATTAAAATATATCAGTATTAAAGTTGTTATAATCAACTAGTTATTATAACTACAGAATGTCAGGGATTGGAAGGGACCTTGAGAGATCATAGAGCCAAATCCCCCTGCTGGGACAGGAACATTCTATATATTCTATAGATGAGCTGTTGGGATTGGCCTGTCCTCGTCCTCTCTTTTTACAGCCCAGCTCAGGAATTTGAAGGGAAATGGTAGAATTCATCTAATCAAGCATTACGGATGTTTAGGTAGATGTTATTAATGGAAGCTGGATGCAGACAATTCACTCTAGACTAAGTGGTAACATTAACATTCACCATGAGTGTGGTGAGACACTGGAAAAGATTGCCCAGAGAGGTGATGAAGGGCCCAACCCCATCCAAGGCCAGGCTTGCTGAGGCTCTGAGCAGGGTGTCCTTCTTCACTGCAAGAGGTTGGACTAGATAGCCCTTGAAGGTCCTTTACAACTCTGTGATTCTATGATGTGGAATAAATGTTGAGAGTTAGGTTCCATTCATGGATGTGGCAGGATAAACTCAGATTAGAAGATTTAGGAAGATTCATTCTGGTTTTGTTCTTATAAACAACCTCTTTGTGGACACAAAGAAGACTTGGACTTTCTTACTCTTACAGCTTCTCTGAAACAGGAGCTTCTGTTGCACTCATGATTCCTTAATTTTTGAGGTTTTATGGAGGGACACTGTATGTTTCTTTAATATGAGTGTTTTTCATTACCATTTTCTCCATCCTTAAGACAGATTGTGGGAATGTTCAGATGCTAAGCTTCTGAAAATACCATGGATTTTTTTTTTTTAATACTGTTTTTCTTCTTTGCTTTTAGGTGTGTAGGTTATTTCTGGTGCTCTGTAGATGCACTAGGTTACCGTTGCTAATGTAGCTTTAACGGAGCTCTCTTTTAATTACCAAGGGGCCCAGAAGACCAAAGAACAGTGTTAGCAACCAGATTGGATCCTCTGAGGTTATAAAGCCTGGAGCACCTCTGCAGCTGCAAGGTGTTGAAGGGACTCTCTATTCAGGCACTGTAGGCTAGTTTTCTCTGAAGTGAAGCATCCTAGGCTGCTAGAGGTTTTATTTATGTAGATATTTTTAACATTAACGGGCCATTGGACCTGTTAGGAGAAAGATGTGCCCAAGGTGAATTTTCTTTTGCTGTTTAAAGCATACTTTTTTCCACAAGTAATTTATTTATCTTTTTAATTTTTTTTTATTTTTAGTGTGATTTTTTTTTTCCTCTCAGTCTTGATAGTGAAATAATCAAGAAACCCTGGAGACAATATTTTGGGGTTTTTATTTATTTTTTGAACATGCAGAATGGAGTCATAGTAATTCCATGACTGAGGGTGTTACGTGTTTGAAGACAAAGCTTAATTGCCTGATTTGTTTGGAAACTGAGAGACTCTATGGATTTGTCACTTTTTTTTTAAATTTAGGAAATTATCTACTTTCACAACAGTGGGAATCCTGCACACTGGTGTGATGGAATTCATATTCCTTGTTTTATATTTGTCTTTTTTTCTCTGCCTATGTGCTTTGGTCTGCCTTTATTTTTCTGGCTGCCAAGAAATGACATACAGGCATGAAGGTAAGAAGTTACTGCTTAGCTCATTTGATTTTGCAGTGCCAGGAAATTTTAATCTTAGGTGATTTCCATCATGTTAGATTAAATATGCTGAACATAGGTATTTAATTGTGCAGAGGAACTACTTTAGCAACAGAGAAATCAGATTATTTATATGTAAGTATATCTAATCCAAATCATTGAATGTATGAGAGCTCATTGGAATTTGCATCTAATATGGTCTGAGTCCCTCAATTTATAACATTCTAATCTACAATGTTTAATGTGCACCACACTTTAGTAGAAGCATTAATATTGAGTTGTAAGGTCCTTATGCAGAATTTTACTCTAAAATAACATGAAAATATTGGTTTCATAGACATGAAAAATACTATTAGATGCATGACAGTAGTCAGTGGAAATGAGAACTTAAACCAGGATTTTTCAACTATTTTTTCAGTTATTAAGTTGTGATTCAGAAATAAGGAACACACAAATCAATCAAAATAATTTTTGACGCTGTTAAATCAGTATGTTCCCATTTCTAAGGAAAGTGTGAATGAAAGCTGATGAAAATATCACATAGTTGCAAAAACCCAGTGAATATGTGCTTCTTAGTAACCACTGTGATCCAGTTTTTAAGCTACATGTAGAGTCCCTTTTGGAGCTGGTGCATTTATTTATGCTTTATTAATGTTTATCAACAAACTGTGTATGAGTCAGATATCTATTTCCCATTTTTGTTTTTCTCATCTCTACAGCTGTTCCCCTACCAGTTAATTTGTTGTGTTTTGGCTGTGAATCACTTCTTGTAGCCAGTTGTTTTGAATACAAGATGATCAACATTAAACCAGCTACTTTATAATTATATCATGATGTAGTTTATCCATGTACAATCATATATAATAGTTAAATGTCTTTATTTCTATTGAAAGTATCACTCCTCACCATAAATGAACAGCTTCTCTTATGAGGAGGGGCGGATTCTTTAAAAATGAACAAGTGATTAATTCAATTCTAAATATTAGAGGCATTGTGTATAGCTTTAACTTGTTTTGACTTTTAACTCTCCTTAAGGTTTAGGTGTTTTTTACTGTGATGAGAAAAACTGTCATTTCCTTGCATAATTCCCTCTCATCTCATAATCAAATGATTTATTTAACAAACTATTTTACCCTGTTTTCACTACCAGTGGGATGTTTAAATGCAGCTGGGATATTTTATCAGAGTAACTCAGCATAGCTTGAAGTATTTTCACAAAATATTTATATATTTATGTAATATCAACCCCACTGTTTTATGGTTGATTTTTTCACTGCTTGGCTGTGTGCAGGGAAGGTGGAAAGAAGACAGATGCTTAACCTGAGTTATTGATTGAAGTGTCTATAGCAGAGGTGTCAGAGTGTCAGGGATAGGAGGGGACCTGGAGAGATCATGTACTCCAATCCCCCCGCCAAAGCAGAAACACCCAGATCAGGTCCCATAGGAAGCCATCCAGGCAGGATTTGAATGTCTCCAGAGAAGGAGACTCCACACCCTCTCTGGGCAGCCTGTGCCACTGTTCTCTCACCCTCAGCCTGACAAAGTTAATTTTTCTCCTATTTCTGTGGACCCTCCTGTGTTCCGTCTTGCACCCTTTGTCCCATGCAACAAACACCCCTGTAGTTTGATAAGTCTTCTTGCCAAAACCAAGCCTTTGTAGTTCTGTGTTGCCATATATAAAAAAATCATTTTCCTCTCCATCATTTAGTAGTCCATCCTATCAGCCTTCTCAAGGTCAAGCTTTGACCCTTTGCTGCTTACTCAGACCTCAAACCTATAGTTCATCACAGGGTTTGGACGAGCTTTGTTCAACTGCATTTGTCCAAACCCCAGCACCCTTGAAGCTGGAGGCAGGAGCAGGGTCATCTGTTCTTCGCCTCTGAGTTGCTTGTCCTTAGCTGGGCTCTTCCAAAGCTGCTTGTTCTCAGCCTCATCCATGGACAGAAAGCAGGATCTACAAGTATTGGCATAACAATCTCTACATGCAGCTTTGGTTGATTCTCGTCAGCTTTAAGGAATATTCACTCACCAAAATGAAGATGTGGTTTTCATGGAAATTTATTGGATTATGTTTACCTGCCATCATTGTCTTTAAGTCCATTTTGTCTTTTTCTTTTAAAAAATAATTGAATTGGCAAAATTTGTTGTTTATTATTCTTAAAAATGAGGTGTGTGACACTTCACAGGTTACCCAAAGAGATGGTGAAGACCTCATCCCTGAAGACATTCAAGGCGAAACTTGCTGAGGCTCTGAGCAGCCTAACTTAGTGCTGGAGGTCCCTGCTCACTGCAAGGAAGTTGGACATGGCCTTTGAAGGTCCCTTCCAACTCTGATTCTAATTTTTTTTCCCTTTTCATTCCATACCTTACACATTACATTGTACTGAGTGACTTTTCTTCTTAGTAGATGTTGTATTCTTCTACGGTAAATCCTGTAGGTTTTGTATGATTTTGGCAATTAGTTTTCATATTAAAATGGTGGTCAGAGTAGACCTTGGCTACTGCTTACTGGGTCATTGGGAGTTTTCAACTGTTCTGCTTGTAACTAAGAAAAACTAACTTTCCAGAGGCATGTTGTGGAGACATTTTTTGGATTTGATGAAGAATCTCTTGATTCAGAAACATCATCTGTAACTTCATACAACACAGATAAAACAGACAGGACACCAGCAACACCAGAGGAGGATTTGGAAGATGTAAGTAGTAGATGTTTTTCCCTGAATTTGCATAAAATTCCATGTGGAGTTTAAATGCAAGTATTTTTTTCAGCTATTCTGCCCTAAGAACTATGAAAGACTTGTCAGAGAACTATTTTGTTTTGTTGTAACTCTACTAATACGTTAACTGCAACAGAATTTATAAGGTAATACTCTTTCTGTCAGATTTGGCAGATATTTGGCTGAGAAATAAAATAATTGTTCTCAAATTCTTTCTTAATAGTGAAAAGCAAATGAATAGACATGTTGCTATGCCTGAAGTAAATAATTTGTAGACAATAGTTTGCCTTTCAGCCTTGTAATTTATTTGACTGCTTTGATACAACTAGGATGTTTCTCCCTTGACTTAGAAAAATGAGAGAGGCTTTTGCAATTCTTTAGGGCTTAAATGATCATAGGTAGTAAATGTTCACATTTTTTCCTCATCCCTGTGATGTACAGCGCAGCTTGGCCTACTTTAAAAGATCACAGGTTTGAGGATGAAGTATGAATTAGATGCTCTTTTTCATCTTTCTAGATGTTCTTTTTCATCTTTCTTCCCAGTTCACTAACTTGTGCCTAATGCCCTTCCGTCCCCATTTTTCTCTGACTAATACCTACTAATATTGTAATCTCTTTTCCTTGGAGCTTGAGTTCCTGGAGAAAAAAATTAATAAAAAGGAGGACAATTCTTGCCCTCAGCATTATAGGAAAGACCTTGAAAATGTTGATGGCAGTTGTTCAAAGAAAATTAAGATGTTGAAAAGCTTTTCTGTTAAAAAGAAAGGACATTTTTAAAATTATGGATTTAGAAATATGACTTCTTTGTCTGTGTGCTTGTGGTGGTAAAATGCTTTACCTGGCACAGCAGAGACGAAGAGGAAGGGGAGTGATGGGCTGTGTGGCAACAAATAGGATTAACTCCTTCTGAAGCCCCCGTGGCAGTGGAGTTGCTGAAGACAGTGGTGCATGGAACTGTTCCCTCTCATCTTTCCCCTCTCATCTTCTTCCCATTTCTAAACACTACTGTTTTATGTACTGCCTTGAAAATGTGTGTGGTCTAAACACTCTACTTTTGTACATCGTCCTCGCATTCCTCCTCCCATTCCTACGTGTTTTGGTTTTTTAAAACTTCAATTACTTTGATACTCAGCATGAGATGCATTACTTGTGATTTCTGTGAGTCTGTCTGCGTAAACAAACCTGTTGTCATTCATATTTATACAAACCCAATTGTTTTCCCTCCTCTTCATTAAAGAGCACACCCAGGGAAGAAGCTGAACTGAGGTTCTGCCAGCTAACCAGGGAGTACCAAGCTTTGCAAAGAGCATATGCTTTGCTTCAAGAACAAGTTGGTGGAACCATGGATGCAGAGAGAGAAGCAAGGGTAATTTTTTTAACAGGACTTTCTTTTAACTGAAACAAATTAAAAACCTGGAGATTGCTGGATATACCTTTCTAGGTCAGTGAAACTCAAAGCAGAGTGTTTTCCAGGATTTGAGGATGTTGACAGTAAGGTGACGATTCAGATTAATCCAGTGTGATTGCAACAAAACTATCATTAATCTTTATTTTAGTGTCCATAATATTAAATATTTCAATTGTAAGAGTGCTGGTGAGAATGATACTCCAACTGAACTTTAAATTTGGACAGCAACATGATGGATTCCAGAAATTCTGAGAATAGACTATTGTAAGTAATTTTGTACCTGAAGGAAGGCAGAAGTTGGATTTTTTAATAGGATATGTGATGGAAGGACTAGGAGTAATAGGTGTAAATTGGAAGAGGGGAGATTCAGGCTAGAGATAATAAAGAAAGAAATTCTTTATGGTGAGGATGGTGAGATACTGGAACGGGTTGCCCAGAGAGGCTGTGGATGCTCCCTTCCTGAAGTGATCTAATGGGAGGTGTCTCTGACCATGGCAGGGGGGTGTGAATTAGATGATCTTTAAGGATCCAAACTATTTTATGATTCTATGATTTGTCTGACACAAATCTGATCAAAGTAGTCTTTCTTCAAGTGTATTCTTTAGTAATTGAAATAATTAAATAATTAAAATCTCAGTTTGAGAGTATTCTTTCACTAAAAAGTACAGAACTGGCCATTGTTTCTATTAGGTCAGAATTTGTGATTGTTTACTCACTCTGAGATAAATGTGATCCCTGTAGTACAGGTATTTTAGGTGTGAGGGAGTATATATTCTGTTTTCATCTTCCTTTCTGCCACTGCCATGTTTAACCATGCAGTGCAGAGGTGAGGTCAGCAGAGGTTCTGCTAACATCTTACAGTCTGTATTTTTCCAGTCTGTGGAGGAGAGAAATCACTTCCTAATGAATTGGTGAGCACTATCTCAGTCCCCAGAGGTATTCAGTGAACAGCAGTGGCATCAGAAAAGAGCTGAGTTTGAGGCAAAACTCTTTGTGCTTCATCTTGGAAGATGTTGCCCGGACAGGCTGTAAATGCCTCTTTCCTGAAGTGTTTAAGTCCAGGCTGGATGAGGTATTGAGCACCCTGGTCTAGTGGGAAGCATCCCTGCCTATGGCAGGGGATTTGGAACTAGATGATCTTTAAGGTCCTTTCTAACCCAAACCATTCTATCATTCTGTGATCAGCTCTTCACAGTGTGGGGAATGTCTAGAAATGAAGCCTATTTAGAAGTTACCCTCTACCTGAATTTTTGACATTGATGACCAAAAAACATCTAACATACAAGTCAGACAGGTGATCTCTTCCAGATTCAGTGAGGCTGAGATTCTAAAAAGCATGTTAAAAAACTCCTTAACCCGCTTTCCCACCCCTCTTTTAGCCCCCAAAATGGAGGAAAGTGTGAAGTATTGTGAATTATTACACATTATTGCCTTGTTACATGTCACTGTCTCACTTGCTGCTAATAATGCAGAAAACCCAAGATTTTACTGGTGGGACAAACTGAATTTATCCCAAAGGTATTGCCATTACCTCAGTGGTTCCACTGCTTAGAACAATTAAAAAAATATTCACATGCTTCTGAATTGCTAGATCACTGTTGGTTATTAGGTCCATACGTGCCCTGTTTCATCCTTGTGTTTTTTCTTTACAAGCATTTGAAAATGCATTTAATGAATATTCTCAGGTGTAGGAAAAGATGCCAGTGGGAGCAGAATTTCTCTGTGTTAGTAAGAAAAGCTTTCCAGATAAGAGTTACAGAAGAATATAGGCTGCTTGACATTATCTGGAGTTATTTGCAGCTGAAAATGCTCATCCATTATCCCCAGAGACTGGATTTAGTGTCAGGGTTTACTTTTAAAATGTGTCATGTTTGTTTTGTTTTCAAGACTGTTTGAAGTGGCTCTCAGCCAACCTCAACTCTTTTTTTTCTCTTATGAAATGCAGTTATTATAATAGTAAAATTATTGCTTTGTGGCATTATTAGACTTCTCAGTGCAAAAGCCTAGTCAGGTTTGACACTGTCTTTTAAAGCATGATACCTAGCCAAGGAAAGCAATAAGGATGCTGGAGATGCCTTCTTAAGATAGAATTGGTAGATAGAATCATAGAATGCTTTGGGTTTGGATTTTAAAGATCATCTAGTTCCACCTCCCCTGCCATGGGCAGGGAAACATCCCACTAGACCAGGTTGCTCCAGCCTGGCCTTAAACACCTTCCAGGAGGGGGCATAGTTACATCTGCTATTGAAGTAAGACTTCAGAAGCCATCATCTATTTGACAGTTATGAGAGACAAATATTTTCTTTGCCTTGGCAGGAGGGGAGAATACTATAAATATCTTTGTAATAGCTTTTTTTTTGTTTTATTTTGCAAGGAGTTTCACATTCTACTTTTAGCACACTTTGGAACTTTTTTCCTTCTTCTTTATCTTATTTTGGTCCCTTTTGCTGTGTCCAAATGAATGTCTATCTTTTGGGTGAGTGAGAAGAGGCAGCATTTTGGATGGCCAATTTTGTAGAGCCCAGTGTTCTGGGGGGATGAACATTGCTTGTTACTTTTAGATGGGGCTCAAGATAAACAACAAGGATGCACAGATGCAGAAGGAAATCTCTTTGGGGGTTTCTGAATTATTCAGGTTTAGGAGTATTGAAGTAGGTTGGGAACAGTACTTGCAGCTCAAGGCCATGACTGAAGGTCTGCAGAGATCCCCTCTCTTTAATATTCTTATTTTTAATACCTTTAATTCCATTTGAAGGCAAGACTGGACTCAAGAGTAATAACTACTACAATGTAATAATCACATAGTGTGAGGATAAACCCCTAGTGTATACTGTTTGTGGGCTAAACAAGTTGTGTCAATATAATTTATATATCTATGGGCCTTTTTTACTACTTATAGTAATCTCATTCTCTTGCCCTTTTATTCCTAATTGCCCTGAATTACCACAGCTTATGAATAGCTTTTCAGAGCTCTTTTAGTTAGGAAAGCTTTATTAGTTGTTACTAAATATATGATGATAGCATTGTTTTTTTGGCCAATAGTGAGAAATACTGATAAACCAATGGCTGTGAATATTTTGTAACGAAAGTAAGAGAGTTATTATTTTAAACAAAAGCTTTAAAATCTATCTGGACAACTCATAAGTGGGTAGATAGTATCTTCAGTTCTGTTTGTAGGCACCTGCCTACCAGGATGTACATGTGTATATACACATTTTATTAATTCTTTTAAAATTTATTTCCTCTCCAGACTCGTGAACAGCTTCAAGCTGATCTTCTCAGGTATCAGGCAAAAATTGAGGACCTGGAGAAAGCCCTAATCGAGAAAGGACAGGTAAAAGGCTTTCTTAATGTCCTCTACCACGTCGTTTTCTCCCTTGCATGCAGCAGTGCCCTTGCCATCTTCATTGCTTGCTGGTGTATGACTGGTGCAGCTTAACTGCTACTCCACCAGTAGATTTCTTTAGTGAGGTATTTTATAAGCTGCTATGAAACATTCATTTTCCAACACATAGTACCTTAAAGCCTAACACTGAGATGACCGTGTGTATGTGTACTGTAAAGTCTATTCTCATTGTCTGTCAGCTCAGACTTCCCTCCTGTTTTCTGTTTTGTTAATCTTTGTTTTAAATTCCAATAAACCAAATATTCTATCTTTGTACTGGAGAATTTTTTTTTTTTAGTTTTATGTTTTAAAAAAAACCCTAATCACTTCCACATATGCTTCACCTAGAGAAATGGACCACCGAGCATGTCTGATTACTGGAAGCCACTTGTGGTCCTCTCCTGGGCTTCAACTCTTTGAGCACCCAACTGCTTTCCTATTCCCATGACATCTGAGTAAAATTAGGCCTTGGTGTATCTTATAAATACTTGATGAAGAGGTGGTTATTGATGCATATTTAATAATGCCCAGATTTTTCAGGAAAAAAGCTGATTAAGAGCACATTTGAGAGTTGCTCCAGTTGCACAACTGCTAGAAAATGCACAGAGAAAATTGTAGAGATGATATTTAATGCTTTATTGCTTGAAATAACAATTTTGAGGTTGCAGGTTATTGGCATAAAATAAGATACAGCCAAGATGTGCCTATAGGAAGACATTTTAGAAACTAATAATCCTTTAGCATTGAAAAAAAAATGACCTTCAAATAATGCCAAGATCATTAATTTTGTATTGTTTATTCTGCATAAGAAAAAAACTTTGTAGGATTCTGTATAAATTCAAAGAACCATATTTAAATGAAGGTTTATGCTAGATTCTGCACAAACTACAACTGCTTTAGTGCAGTCCATGTAAATAAAATATCACTAAAATTAGGGAGCATGTTGTCTCTAATGCAATGGTTCACTGAGCTACTGGAAGAATAAAAGGAACTAAAGACTTCTCGAGGATCTACTCCTGATGTGTTAATGATGAAGTTTTTGTGTAATTGAACTGTTACAGTGTAAAATGTAAACATTTTATATGTAAATAATAGCAGTGAACATGGCTTCTTATTTAAGAAATTACTTCAGTGATTTTGCTTCCACAGTGTCAACCAGCTGTGCCTGGAAATTGGAATTTAATTAGCAGCTGCTGTGTGAAGTTCATAACCACGTTTTCAACTTTGTAGCTCTTAGTAAATCCTAAGAAAGCCAACAAGGGATGTGATGAGGAGCAATGTGTTATTGTCTCTAATGGACCAGGCCATTCAACTTGTGTTTGCTTCCCACAGAAGTGATCACAGTGTTTTCCTGGGGGTTGACCTGTCCAACAAAATAAATGGCTGTGATAACAAACTCACTTCTTTGTGCAGTATTGTGTTTTTTGATTTTTTACCAAATATTACTTTGTCATTTCGCAGGTCATGGTAATGTTGATGACGTAATGTTGATCACGTAATAATACCTGTAAAATGGTCATTTAGGGAAGCAGTCCCTGAAGTGCTTTTAGAAAGAAACTATAAATCAGGAGATTTATTATCCCAGGCGTCTTTAGTCTTGCTTTGAAGCTTAAGGGCATATAAGCAGCAAAGACCTTCACAATAGTTTTTCTGAAATCAAATTCAGAGCAGGAGATTAGAATGTAATTGTTAAAAAAATTATTTGAAGCTTGCCTTAAAACAATGTATGTCTGATTTCACAGTAAAGTTAAGTGACTCTTTTTAACTTCTCATGATCTTGTTCAGTCAGAATTCCTCTAGATCTAAAATAAGACATAATAATACATTTCTGTAAGGTACATGCATGAGAGAAATTATATTCAGGAAAGAAATTCTTATAAAACATTGATCGTAGTATAGAATAAATCTCAAAATATTGGGGTATGTAATGTGCAAGATGAATTTGTTTTTGAATGCTCATCTGTCAGTGACCTGGTGTGTATAGAAATGTAATCCCGCTGAAGTTAAGAATTTCTTAGAAAGTCAAGTGGAACTTCATCAAGAAAGTCATGAGAGTTAGTCATCAATAGGGAAAGTTAATCTATTTTTTATACTTATGCGAACTGGAGGAGATGAACCTGCAGGTTTGATGTTGAACCTGACTTTTCAACATGTGTTGGGATCCACTCTAAATCTATAAGTACAGCTTTTTCTTCTTTCCTTGGTAGCAGGAAAATGCTAGTGAAATGCGAAACTCAGTATTGCATTGAATTTTCAATGTTTATTTAATTTGCTTTAGGAATTTTGAAAAAATGTCTTTTCTGTGCTTAATTTGGTATATTATGCTTAGCATGATACTTTTAATCCTGAAGATCTTGTTTACTGCCTGGAAGATAAAATACACTTGTGCATTTTGGTGCATGAGTTGGAAAGGGTGAATAAACAATATGCAAGTGGAGTGGGCAGTAGGTAGAAAAACTGTACTTTAAAAAATGTAAATACATCTAATTTTTAATGCATTGTTTCACATCGTATTTTAGCTGTTTTGATTGGTGTTTCAAGGTGGTTTTCAAGGTGCAGCATTAATTCTTTGATGACAGAGAATGTATCAGCCTTAATACTTTAGTAAAGACATTTCAACTTGAAAAGAATTTGATCCAGACTTGTATCAGATATTAAGTATCAGATTTATTAGAGCAGCATAAGCTAGGTTGTACGAATACTTTTCCATACAGCTAGAACCGAGCAAGTTTGGCTGTTAATCTATTAAATGTGAGTGTCCAGATATGTCTGCAGTGAGTTTTTATGATTTGGGTTGTTAAAGAGATGCTGGAGGCCTTTTGAAGGTGTGGAAAAACCTAAAAAGAATGCTCAGCTTTGGAACAAGTGAGATAATGAAAATGTAGTTTTCAAATGGAACACAGAATATCTTGTCTCACTTCCCTTCCTCCATAACCTGGAAAACGTTATCACAAACACTATAAGCCTGATTCTCACACTTTCAGCACAGTGTAGCAGACAGCAAGTTGAAGTGGTAAGCAATTAGTCATTTGGGATAATTACATGGGGATTTACTTTCCCTTTCTCCATTTGAATTTACATTATACTGCTGAAAATTGAATGAGTTTTGCAAAATTTTCCAACTCTTTTCCGATAGAGAATACTTTGAGTCAAGATGACTAAATAAATATTGGTTAAATGACATAAAATATCATATAACTGTTACCACTCACAACTGCTGTGTGTAGATACATATAAAGCATGAGTATATCTTAAATATGCTCAGAAATATAAAACTGTTTCCTTCAGGAAAAGAAAGGAAATTTTTTAAATGCTGTTTATACTTGACATATTGATGAAAGTGTTTTTGATACATGACCATTTTTATACTCAAATGTACTGAAATTGTCTGAATTTACAAAATTTCTGAGATCTAAATTATTGTGGGTATTTTCTTGTTTAACAAAATATATGTAACATCAGTATTTTACTCCTCTTCCTCATAGGATTCAAAATGGGTAGAAGAAAAGCAGCTGTTAATCAGGACAAATCAGGAGTTGCTAGAGAAGGTATGTGTGCAGAATATGAGAAAATATTAATTGCTGCCTTTAATCATAAAAGGAATGGTAAAAGTGAATAAATATGCTAAGTACTGAAACATCAACATGAAAAATTACTCTTCAGAAGCAGTATTTGCATAGAAGTCTCTAATTAAAGCACCAGTGTGCCCACCAATATTGGTGAGAAAGTTAGCAGGTTATCAGGAAGTCCAAGAATAATGTTTGTTAATTAGTAACTCAATATCACAGGACTAAGTAACCAAAGGAAACTTCATGACTAAAAGTAGCTACCGCCAAACTTCATTTATTCAGACTCTTACCCGGATATTAGCAAAGTTAAAATATATCATGCCAAATTTTATACTTCTGTTTAGTCTTATGTAGCTAAAAAGATCACCCAGTTAGGATGGACAGGAGAGGAATGCTCTTAGTTGGCACAATGAACAATCAATTTTGAATTTCTCTTTTGTCATTGGCGGCACCCAGAAGCACAGATATGGAATAATTAAAAAGTAGACGTGGAAACATCTCCATTATTGTCCTCCTTATAGGGTAACGAGTAGATGTCTAATCCTGCAAAGACAATGAGGAGAGCCTGCCCAAATACGATCCATTTTCTTTCACTTGATTCTGAAAGGAAGCATTTGTTGCCCAAATTATCTAGATACAATAGTCAAACTACTTCTAGATTACTATTCTAACAGACCATTGAGCATTTTCTGTTGTCAGTCATCACCAATTCTTTAAAGTGTGATATATATTCATTTATCTCCAAGGCATATTCAAGCATCTAATGAGAAACTGAAATCAACAACAGTTTTGCTTAACTCTCTGGTTCGAGCCTCTGAACATCTTTTCTGTTTCTTATGGGGTGTCATGGTGTTGTGTTTGTCTCATAGATTTACAGAATGGAACAAGAGGAAAATCAGCTGAAGAACGAGATGCAAGATGCAAAAGACCAGAATGAGCTGTTAGAATTCAGAGTGCTAGAGCTTGAAGTAAGAGATTCTCTCTGTTGCAAACTCTCAAATGGAGCAGAAATTATGTTTGAACCCAAGCTGAAATTCCTGTAAAAGATTACTGATGTCTGGTGCATGTTTAAGGGAAATCACTTAGGTATCTATTTTTAAGATGTTGTATCTCGGGATAATGAAATTGATGCCGCTGCCTTAATGTTTTGGGGAGAGAGTGCTCACTAATGTTTATAAAGATGTAATATAGCTAATATATATTACACATAGTTTGTTTTTCATCTAATAAAATATTTTGTTTTGCAATATTTTGCCTTTTTTATTTGTTTCATTTCCATAACTTCTCCTTCTCTTGCATGTGAAATCACTTGGTATGTATACTGCAGCCTTGATTGGCATCATTTCAATTAACACACTTCCTCACATCTTGCATGCAGTGATCTAACTAAAGGTCTGACACATCCATCACATCAGTCTGTAATTTTCTTATTTGCATTGAGTTAAGATTGGCTACATTCATGTGAAGTAAAATGATCATAAAGGAACACATCTTGGTTGCGGCTCTGAAAAAAATTCTCTTACTTGAAATACATTTTCTGATGGTATAAAATGATCATGAGCTGGAAATAATTGGCATCAGTCAATGGGAAAGAAAAAGGGGGGGAAAAATACCTTCTGAAAGTGTTGAAGCTGAACTAAAGTTGCACAAGTACATTACATGAAAGTGTTATGTTGCAGCTAACAAATTCTGTATGTAAATAGAAGTGAAGTTACTTATGAATAGCAATTTGAACATGTAGCCTGTGAAAACAATGATTCCCATTACATCATAAATGGGTCCCATGTGGATTTCAGTAACACTCAGAAGTATATAGAATGCAAAATTGGCACATGATTTTATTGCATGATAACACATTGTTTGGTTTCAAAGACCATCAGCGTCCTTAACACCACATAGAACAAATTCTCCATGAAGCCTGTCCTTGTCACTCCTCCATAATTCTCATCAATGTTTCATCCAAAATTTTGGCATGTGTAACTTCTCTGATAAAGATGAAAATGTCATTTTTTTCCCTTCTGTATGGATGTTCTGCTCGTTGTCTTGAACATTTCTTTATTTTTTTTATTTCTTTCCTTTATTGACTTCATATTTTGATGTCGTAGCCCATTGCATTAAAAATTATTAATTCAGCTTTTTAGTATTTTAACAGACAATCAGGAAAACAAAGGCAATGAGATATGTATTTATATTTTATTAAGCAGCAACTAATTAAAACACTGAACAATTTAGTACTTGAATTGGCAGTTACACTGGAAACTACTTCCTAAAGTGTAATTATTCTTAGAACAGTAGGAAAAAAACCCATCTTTCTTAGGAAAAGAAGTACTTCAATACATCCTGTCTTTTTCACATGACAGAGTCCTATTATAAAACAGCTCATGTTGTGTTGATTTTTGTTGTTTGCCAAATTTCTAAAGACTTGTTTCAAGCAATAACAATAGCAGTATTTTAGTGTGATTGCAAGAAAGGTTTGTTTTTTCTTCCTTAGTAGGTGAGAATCTAAACACAAATGTGACTGACAATGGGAATGCTTCAGTAAAATCATGAATGCTCTGGTAATTAAGACAGTAATTTTTCTGAGAACCTTTTGAATTGTTATGGATGTAAGTTAGGCTGGAGAAAAAAACCAAACCCATCCATTTGCCTGCGGTGTAATGCAAGCAAATTCAGATGAGTTTAATGCAGTGGAATAATTTCTTTTAAAATCTAAAATGGTAACAGAGTCTGGATGAGAATTAAGATTCTAGTTTTGTATTAAGACAACCAGATCATTTAAGCCCACTTCAAAATTAGACCAAAATAATTTCAAATAGAGCTAATAGTTTCTAATTAGATTTAAGGTTAATTAGTAAGAGCTGCCATGCTTTGTTACTTGCTGAAGTGGATGAATGCATACTACCATATGAGCTGAAGAATCTCACTTTGTTCTTTAGGAAGCTGAGCAGGTTGTGGCTGGCCATAGGAATAGAAATACTTGCTTTCTTTTATTATCCTGTCAGAAATTCAAGCTCTTATTGCCCACTTGTTGCCCCCTTATTGCTCCTCTTGTCACATGGAGAGGAAATTGGATTTCTTCTCACTAATTCTCATGGTCCATAGGGAATTTGGGTCAAGACTGAGTGCTTTGGTAGCCCAGAGCCTTCAATCCAATAATTTTCACCAGTACCTTCAAATGTCTTTAAGTACTATCACTAACTTATTGTTTTACTGTATATTTGCCTTCTAAAAAAAAATAATAGGCAGGGATTTTTAAGAAATGAGAGAAAATAAAGTAGATAGGCTAGGTGAGTTTTAGGAATTACCTATTTTAGGGAAGTGAGCTTGAAAAATCAACTGTAGAGCACATGGGGAGCAAATACAGGACTTAAATTTATTGAGGAAATGTGCAGTGATAAAACTGTTTTGTGGTGAACTTTGAATCTTTTTTTCTCCTCAATTTCTTCTTCCTAAATTGTTCTTTGTTCTGTGAAAGGAAGCAACAGCTAGAAACATAAAAAAGGTAGTGTTGAGGTTTTCTTAGAGCTCCAGCCAATTATTTGCCCAAAGTGCAAAGTGCTCTGCATCTGAGGAGGATCATTTAGTTTCACAGAAGCAGAGTGTGCATGGAATCAGTTGGAAGATAATTCTACATTTGTGCAAGGCAAAACAGAAAAATCCTTCTAATAAAGGAAAGTAGGAGGAAATGTGAAATAGCATCTGCCTTTGTAATGTGCAAATACATTTTGTAAAGGTGGGAAATGTTTCCATGTAATCACAAGTGTTGTTTTTAAACACAATCTTTCCTCAGGAGAGAGAACGAAGGTCGCCAGCATTTAATCTCCACATAACCACCTTCCCTGAAAACAATGGAAGTGCCCTTCAACTGTTCTGTCATCAGGAAGGAATAAAGGTATATGTAAAAAATAAGTCACAGTTGGATGGCTAGGAACTTTTTTGGAACATTTCACCCAATACCTGGGTGTGTACCTGGGTGTGTAGCATCAGACTTCCAATCTGAGTGGGGTTTGCCCTAAGCAATTGTGGATGCCCCCTCCCTGGCGGGTGTTTAAGGCCAGGCTGGATGAGGCACTGAGCAACCTGGTGTAGTGGGAGGTGTCCCTGCCCATGGCAGGGGAGTTGGAACTAGGTGATCTTTAAGGTCCTTTCTAACCCAATCCATTCTATGATTCTGTAAATCTCTGTCCAGGTACGAGACTGCTGGTTGGACTTAATGGTCTGAAAGGTCCCTTCCAGCCTAAGTGATTATGATCTTGTGATTATGATAATTATCCACAGCAATCATTTCCCATCTTGCTGCAGTGAGGAAAATCAGAAATATATTCAGTCTAGTGAGAATAGATACTTCTAATTGGGGAAAGGGTTCTGTACGAAGATGATCTTACAGGATTTCATCAATGACAACAAAGGCTGATCGATCAAAATAAGCTGGTCTAGGGTACTGCATTAAAGCATTTCAGAGAAGGATGTAGGTACTGCTGTGATTTTCAGGTTGGCTGCAGTACTTTGTGACATTACATGTTTCCACCCAAGGTCAGAAATACATCATTCACCTATTATTTTGTATCCAAGTTAGTGGAGTGCCTTTGCGTTGTTGAGTCGTAACACTCAAGTTATTTGCTTAGGCCAGAGCCTCTAAGGGTGAGGAGTCTGATGCAAAACTTGTTCAAATAGGTGAGACTCAATTATTTTAATTCACACACAAGGTGGGATCTCAGCTTGATTAGCTTCTGCTATGAGGCAGCAAGAGCTGCTCGTCACTTCTCCTTCTACCAGGTTTAGCTGTGCAGACCTTGAGGGAATTTATTCCTATTTTTGTGTGTCAGAGTGTTTTCCTTGATTTCAGTGACTGGGTCTTAAAAAGGATGAATTTGCTGCTTTTTGTAGACCTGGGGATTGCCTGGTGTAACAACACATTTTTCTACTCCCAAAAGTTGTAAGCTTTTGGAGCATGTTCAGCCCTCCTACTTTAAGGCTGAGTTGAAGCTCCATTCTTTAGTTTAACAAAGAAAATAAGAGCAAAATCATGCAACACAATGCCTTTTCAATGATTTTATGATGTCTGATCCCTAGCTTGATGCTTCATTCCAAGCCAACAGAGAAAACTGGCCCATTGTACCAGTTTTGTTTGCTTGTGGATGTGCATAATTGAGGAATATTCTTCCCTCATACACAGACATCCAGGTTGCCTGCTATAGTCAAGGGTGATTATTGTTTTTGCCTTTGATAGTAGCAAGAACACTTCTTTAACTGTGCTTCAAAACTAACCTTTCACTTATTTCCTCTGCAAGTCTCTTCTGCATGCACAAGGGCAATAAAGGGTATGTAAAATACCGTGTGTAAAAGCTGTGTAAAAAATTTAAGTCTCAAACATCTTTTTCAGGATGTGAATATATCTGAACTCATGAAGAAGCTAGATATTCTTGGAGATAACGGGGTAAAAAGTTTTTAATTTCAAATCACCTTACAGTTTTACGGTCATTTTAAAGAGTTTTTTATTTTTCCCACAGCAAAAAATAACATTCAAGAAAACACACATGGATTTTTATATGCCTATATTTGTATAGGAAAGAAATGAATGCTTAGGTACTACTTTTACAGACTTCACAGAAAATCTTTCACTTTAAGTGAAGTTCTTTAAAAGTGTAATTTCTCTAGATGAGGTTTGATTTTTGGTTGAATGATATGGGAAAAAGGGCTGTGTGGCTGGTAAATGAAAAAGATACGAAAAAAGTATAAGGGAGGAAAATAAGGAAGATGGAACCAGATCAAGTTATTCCTGAATTTTTTTTTGTCTTGAGTTGAAATAGTAGTACCTGCTGCAAAGGCAGGATGCCTCTGCTAGCAGTGGTTTTACTGGGAGAAGGGGGAAGGAGAGCTGCTTCCCTTTATTCCTCTGTATTGCCCAATTCTGTATAGAATCCTGCAGTTCGGGCACAAGCCTGTGAATCTGGGTCCACTTTAAAGTTAGCTATAACAATTTGAGCTCTTCATAATACTAGGTTTTAGCACTGGATTTACTTGCTGTAATTTCAGTTCTTCTTTAATTTCATTGTTTATTTTAATGGGAAGTCAGGCTCAGAAATGCATCAGGGGGAAATTCACTTGCTGCCAGTAAACTGGCATTTTTTTCTGGATAGAAAAACAAATAATTCAAAATCCTTACCAGAAACCACTTAGTTTTAATTGATCAATGAACTGTTGCAAAAGCTTTGTGGAGATGGTGGGGATGGTGGATGAATTAAAGACAAAGTAACTTTGAATCAAGGGATCATTCTGCGTTGTTTAGAAAGTGCTAGATAATATAGGTGATTTATTCTTTGAAATAGTTATATTTTGTCTTTTAGGATGGATGGACTTCCAATGCAATTTAAAATGCATCTCTTTTTGTATTTTAGAATTTGAGAAACGAAGAGCAGGTTGCAATAATCCAAGCTGTGACTGTGCTTTCTCTCTGTGAAAAGGTAGAATTCAGAAAAGATTTTTCTCTTGACCATGCCTTCTATGATATCACATGATTTTGCTCAGGGACACATGGCTTTTCTGTTCTGGTTGGCTGAATCTGGGGAGTATATTTGTCCTTATACAACTTTTGAGGTTGTGGTGCCTTGCAGTAAAGTCAAATTTACAAAATAAATGCAATATAAGAACAAAAAAGGCTTTTGGAGCAATTCCCTTAGATTAAAAGCCAAAGTAGCAGTCTTGATTCTCAGAAGAACCAATTGCCTTCACTTTTTCAGCACAGGATGTAGACAATGGAACAGGTTGCCCAGAGAGGTTGTGCATGCCCTTCTATGATCCTATTACATGCCATCATCTTATAATGGGACCATTTGACAGAGAAATGTCACTAGAGATGAATGTTCAAGTCACGTATATGCTAATTCATCACATTCAATGCTTATTTAGATCAAATCCATTCTATTCAGGAGAAGATCACTAGAAGTGATTTTCTGGAAATCTGGGTTCTTGTGGAATAATTTCAAGAAGCTTATTTGGAATGTCACAACTGCTTATGGATATTAAAATGTGGTTGTCTCTTCTGTGGCCCTTGATTCCAGATAGGCTTACTGACATAGGAAGATCAGAATGAACATTTAGTTGAGCATATCTATCATACCTTCAAAAAAAAAAAAAAGAGACCTCTAATTTTGGCAAATAACCCTTTGTTTGCAGATATTGAAGGTGGGTGGGAGAGCTGCTGATGATTTCCCAGTTCTATAGATTTCAAGGGTTCATAATGCTCACTGTCTTGATGAATCCTTTGTCAGCAGTGAGGCTTTCCTTAGGAACATCTGCAGTCTGCCACCTTCAAAATGAAGAAAAGAAAACAAAATAGGATCACTGGGGAGTACAGCACACTTTGTTCAGCTTTGTAGAAAGTAAATAAACCAAGTTTACCCACCAAACTTTTAAGTAACAGAAGGTCCAAAATGATGAATAAATTCACATTTTACTTATTTATGAACTGTGATTTCAGATTTCCTTACTAAATCTTTGGGGGAAAAAAATGAATATGTCATTAATTCCTTTGAGGCAGAGCCCAAATGGACTCATGAAAGACCTAAATTTGAAAAGTCAATGTGTAATGCTTGCCAAAAGAATTAATGAGGAGCAATCTAGCGTTAGTAAGCAAAGCATTTGAGGAAGGTGATAATTCTCACCTGATCTTATTGGCAGCTGACACTAGAAATAGAAGTCCAAGTCTAGACTATACTCTCTGTCAGCAAATTATTGACCCTTATTGTAGAGCAGTAAGGAAATGAAACACAATAATTTATAAGTGAGGTATTTATGGTGGCAACTGCATGAACCTCTCTGTTGATTTTATTATTCCTTATATCTTTAGAAGTGAGTCCCCATAGAGAGTAGCAAGCTGTACAAAATGAAAGATGAAGTTTGACCCCTTGTCTTTTATTTGCATTGCCATTTTGAAAAATGCATTACTGGTCTTCTGAGGTGGGCGTGGGGGGGGTTTGAAAATCAGGTCATTCCATTCTTCACCTAAGCTTAGTTTGCATCTTAAACTTTACAGGGAGAAACCCCTTTAATTTATTGTAGAAAACCAACCTCCAGTTAGCAGCCTGCAGTCTCTTTCTCCTGTCCTCCATTCTGCCTGTGTATTCACTCTCTCTTTATTCCTATGTAACCTGAAGGAGAGTAGATGGCAAGGGGGAAGAAGGTGCTTGGCAGTGTTGGCAACAAAATTGCAAATTTTTCTAAATCTCTGTTTTATTTTGGTTTTTTATGGGTTTTTTAATGTTTTCCACCTTGACACGGCGGCATTCATGTAGTGGTTAAAACAAATCGAGGGAACAGAAGCTGCACTGACACAGAAGATGTTAGATCTGGAGAATGAAAAGGTAAGGAAGGATAAAGGAAAATATAGTTCACTTGTCTCAAGGGAATGCTTATAAACTCACAGGATGATTTGCTGCTTTTCTCTGCTTAACAAAGATTGCTCCACAGTAAAATCAGTAGCTTGCATTCTTTGGAGTGAGATGCAGCATTAATGTCATGTAAAACAAAAATAGCAAAATATATATAAATCAGAATAAGAAGGCATACTCATATGTTGAAATTGTTATTATGTAAATCAATTTGTCTGGCAACAGTACTTCCTCTTTAATTTGGGGTCAAGTTACTAGAATAGTCAGGGATAATCCTTTGCTCAATAGTATTTAGTTTCTGGAAAGATTTTAAATGCATTTGCTTTGAGTTAATTGTCTTCCATTTCAAAAGGAAATTATGTCATTTATGATTCTTCATGAATTAGGATAAAGAGCAAACACTCCCTTGTTTCTGTTGTTGCTCAGGACCTGTTCAGTAAGCAGAAGGGTTATCTAGAGGAAGAACTCGACTACAGGAAGCAAGCTCTGGACCAAGCATACATGGTAGGAAAAAAATCGGTCATTAAATTTTCATGTTTGAACAAATTTTATAAAATACAGTGTGCTGGCATTTTCTTTTGTTAATATGAAGTTCTCTCACAATGGATTTATTTTTTATTCCAGTCTGGGAGACCAAATAAAATTAGAGATCTAGGAAATAAATTCTACTATTAAAAAGTGCAATAATTTAGCATTGCATTTTTTATTCTGAATTTTGTGAACATCTCATTAGTGGAGTAGTGGAAAGAGCTGGTCTACATGTGCACAAAATTGGAAAGTACTTCAGAAATTACTTCAGAACTGATTCTCTTTTCTCCAAAAAAATGACTGCTGCTAGTCTATCCCAAGTTGGGAATGCCTATTCTTCCTACATGTGATCCCTTCCTGTGCTGACCTATCCAGCTTTATCTTCCCTAATTTTCCAAAGTTAAAGTGCAGCTCTGCCTTCCTTAAGGCTAAGAAAACACTCAAGAATTATCTATGAACTGGTAAAACTACACATCCATGCTTAACAGTGAGAATTCAGGGAATTAAAATACAGCTGCCTGAAGAATTATCCTTAGGTAGTAATATTTCTTCTGTGGGAAATATTTTCAGAGAAGCAGCAAAATCTACTGCTCAGACCAGGTAAGGGATGAAAGCCAGCAGGCTCTGTTTCTGGCACTTTGGCCTTGGGCAAGCTACTGAACCTCTCTGAGTGGCCCTTTATGCAGATCTGATCAGAATGGGATCACCTGTCTCACATGGGTGGTATGAGGGAGAAAGACATATTGAAATATGTTTAGTGTGGATAATGTTTTAATAATAGGAACATACTAATCCAAGTAATCAGGGAAATGCTGCCACGATGCCTTCCTTTCTTTCCCTTTGGGAATACAGTTCCCTCTGTGAATGTTTTGATCTGCACTCTCTGTTTGGCAAAAGTTACTGCAATTATGGGCAGTGAATGAGAACCCGATTAGGACTCTGGCAAGTGGTGAGTGACTGTGGTACACAAGTAGACAAGTGTCCTCTCTTCATTGAGGGACACAAGGAAGGTGATAGTTCTGGAGTACCTTATAGTCAAGGACAGGCTGAGAGAGCTGGGGCTGTTGAGGCTGGAGAAGAGAAGGCTGTGGGGCATCCTCACAGCAGCCTCCCAGTGCCCAGGGGCTACAGGAAAGCTGGGGAGGGGCTGTTCACCAGGGCATGGAACCACAGGATAAGGTGTAATGGTTTAAAAGTGAAGGGCAGGATTAGATGAGACAATAGGAAGTTGTTCTTCTGCATGAGGGTGTTGAGACACTGGAAGAGGTTGCCCAGAGCTGAGGAGCTGAGGCTCTGAGCAACCTGATTTAGAGCAAGATGTCCCTGTCACTGCAGGGAGTGGGACTAGAGGAACTTTGAAGGTCTCTTTGAACTCTACAATTCTCTGATTGCTCGCTGCAGCTTGGAAAAAAGGCAGTGACACAGGCTTTGAGCAATGGGCAGCAGAGCCAAAGAGAGGCAGAACCAGATTTCCATCATTCCCTTTCTCCCTGTGGGCTTTTTATGTTCCAGAATGGCTTAAAAATGGTGGTTCTTCAGGCTAGATAAAAGAAAGAAGCTCTTTACAGTGAGGGTGGTGAGACACTGGAACGGGCTGACCAAAGAAGTTGCGGATGTCCCCTCTCTTGAGCTGTTTAAGGCCAGGCTGGATGAGGCACTGAGCAGCCTGGTCTAGTCAACGATGTCCCTGCCCATGGAAGTGGATGATCTTGAAGTTCCATTCCAACCCTAAACATTTTATGATTCTATGAGTATCACCATTTTAATTAATTTTCTAATTTCCAGCATCAGAGACTGGGGTTTTGTTTAGGTGTTGAGCACAGGCCTATCATCCAAATAATTTCCTCCAAGCTGTGGCATTAGCTGTGGGTGGCAGGAGGCCAAGGTGCACTCTGTGTGGAATGCTTCTCACTGCTCACAGTCCGCTTTCTGTCTGTCCGTCCATGTCTTTCCTTCCCCCTTCCTGCCCTGCCCGAGACTGGACTTGCCAGCCTTCTCAGCCTTTGCTGGCTGGATTCAAATGGCAGCCATTTTGTGTGTGTGTGCGTGTGTGATTTGGGTTGCACTAGAAAATCCAGGAGCTGGAGGCCACGCTGTACAATGCCCTGCAGCAGGAGGCAGGCCGGCGGGCCAGCGAGGCACTGACAGAGGCCCAGCGGGAAGACCTGCGAGCTGCAGTGGAGAAGGTGCGGAGGCAGATCCTCAGGCAGAGCCGCGAGTTCGACAGCCAGATCTTGCACGAGAGGATGGAGCTGCTGCAGCAGGCACAGCAGGTAACACACCACCCCCCACCCATTTTATCTTTATCCCCACACTTTTTGGTGTTTCCTCTATGGCTGCCCATCTAACAGCGTCACTTCACTGTCACCTTGTTGAATTGCGCTTGGTCTGCTCTTTGTCTCGCTCCACACCTCAAGGAGAGGAGCAGTGTTGGGGCCTGGTTATGCACTGGGCATGGTGCACACACATGCACACACCCAAAATGAGTCCCTGTCTTGATGCAAGGTCCTGTTGCACCCCGTTGTCCCACCTGGATGCCTTCCTATGTGGCTTTATCTAGGTGTCTCTGCTCCAGCTGGGGAATTGGACTAGATGATCTCTAAAGGAGCCTTCCAATCCCCGACATTGTGTGATTCTCTGATGTATGTACAACCACACAGTCTTCCACAGGTCTCCAAGGGGTGGTGTGTTTCCTAAACTAGCAAAAGTAAGAACAGGCTGAGAGAGTGTAATTCTGTGGAAATAGGAAAGGCACAAGAGGTAGTTAAAGGAGTTGACATTTTTAAAATGTCTTCCCCCTTCCATTTCATAATTTCATAATCATAGTCATCTAGGTTGGAAGGGACCTTTCAGATTATTGAGTTCAACCATCAGCCCAACTCTGACAAGCCTCATACCTGGAGATACCTTGAGCCCTTGACCCTTGGATTAAGAGTCTGGTGTTCTCCCAATGGAGTGACACATCCAGGACATTTAGCTACTTGTGAAATCTTCTAAAACTTAGGAGGGATTTACGTGAAGTCTTTTAAAAGGCCGTTGACAAGGTTTTATAGCTTCAAGTTAGTTTTGTAACCTTGCTTGTGGACAAATACTGATACCGTGAATTCAGGCAAGTTCCTGCTTATGAATTTCTGAAGAATCATTGCTGGGTTTTCCTGTGCAAATGTTCAGGGAAAGAGAGCTGTGTCTCAGGGTGATAATTATTGTTCCTATTGTTTTCTCTTCATGGTAATCTCTGGAGGATGCAGCCAAATGTCTTGCATCTTGAGGACTGCCCTTCCATTGCTCTCCCTTCTTGCTGTGCAAATCCAAAATCATTCATTGCAAATGTCAAGCTTTGCTGTGGGGATGCATTCAGCATCTTGTTGCTATCTCAGATTGTGGTGACTGGGGCAAAGACTGTGTCTAGCTTACTTCAAGCCTCTTGCCAGACAAATATAAGCCACAACTTAAACCATGCACAGACCGGGCATCATTTGGCTTATCAGAATCTTGGGCTGCATTGACAGAAGAGTGGCCAACATGTCAAGGGAGGGGATTTTTGTGCCTCTAATTGACCCTAGTGAGAAACCTACTGGAGTACTGTGTCCAGTTCTGGACATTGAGCTGTTGGAGTGGGTCTAACGGAGGGCCATGAAGATGATCAGAGGCTGGAGCACTTCCCTTAGGAGGGCAGGCTGAAGGAGTTGGGGTTGTTCAGCCTGGAGAAGAGGAAGCTTGGGGGGACCTCAAAGTAGCTTGTCAATACCTGAAGGGGTCTACAGAAAGCCTGAGGTAGGACTTTTTAATAGGGTGTACATGATGTCAGGACTAGGATCGGATAGATTTAGGCTGAAGAGAAGAAAGTTCTTCCCTGTGAGGGTGGTGAGACACTGGAATAGATTGCCCAGAGAGGTTGTGTATTGTCCCTCCCTGGAGGTGTTTAAGGCGAGGCTGGATGAGGCATTGAACAGCCTGGTGTAGTGGGAGGTGTCCCTGCCTGTGGCAGGTTGTTCGGAACTAGATGATCTTTAAGGTCCTTTCCAACCTAAACCATTCTATGGTTCTGTGATATAAAGCCTTAGCTCTTAGCCACTGGGTATCAACCTGATTCCAGGAAAATAAATACATGTTTAAGGATGCTAGCCTTGTTCTACATTGGTAGGTTTGCTCATTTTGGGCATGCACATCCCTGCATTATTACTGTTCATTAGTATATAAATGGAACCTTTCATGTCTACCCATTATATGTTTAGAAATCCAGGCCTGTATGGAGCCAAATTAGAGAGAGTGTGTGACTACATCTGCTTGCTAAAGCATAGAATGCTTTTATTAAAGCCACAGTGCAACGTGTGGGTCAGGGGGATGGATCCTCAACTGAAGCACATTGATATTACTTCCTTTAAGTCAGAGAAAGTGCTTTGATTCACACCATGCTCTCTATTTGGAGCAGGAAGAATATATTAATTATAAATCTGTCATGAGCAGCTTGTGACATTTGCTTCTCACTATAGGCTATGTGCAGTTCAACTGTTGTGCCTGCATCAAGAATATGCCTCATTGTGCCACACTGTTGTTACAAGTTCTTGCTTTATTTTTAGCCAGGCTTTATTTAAAAGTAACATTTTTACCTTAATCAATGCAACAGTATGACTTTTGTGGGCTTGGAAAAACATGAAGATGACTTCTGGCAAGTTCTGTTAAGGGCAATGTTTTACATGTATGTAAAGTACTCAGCTTTTGAAGGAGAGTGTCAGTGTAGATACAAAAAACATCTCTCAGAAAAAATATTTCAAATGGAGAAATACTTGTTTCTGAAGTAATGCTGTTAACTTCTTAATTAAGCAAATTCAATCCTCCCTCCCAAATCCCCTCTCCAAAAACTTGACCCAAAACCAATCAACCAGAAAAGATCAAATTGAAAGAATCCATGCAAGCATCATGGTTAGATTTCCTTAAAAATATATTGCAATTGTGTAATTAGATGAAATTTATAAATACTTGAAGGCTAAATTATGTTGTAGATAGATCAGATGGAATCTGATCCCTGATTGTTTGACTTTAGCTGCTTCTGGAGTTAGAAAATGTGGAAAGGAATTAGACTCAGGCTTTAAATTAGGTTAGATTAATTCATATTGCACTGTTGACTGCATTCAAACAGGAAGAGAAATTATAATTGAAGTATAACTTATTCTGATTTCATTTTAAATTAAAAAAGAGAAGCTAGGAAATCCTTCAAGGGCATCAGAGTGACAGACAGATCCAAGAATGGCTTCTGCCAATCAGAAAGGAGGTGAGAGACAGATTTTAATATAATCCAGTAATTTCCCAGAGCAATCTCATGTTCCTATCAAGTTATAAGAAAAAAGTCGGAGAAAATATATGTTGGCTCATCACATGATCCAAAAGGCAGAAACATTCTCTCTGTGTTGCAATGTTCCAAATTGGTGGTGATTTATTCTAACTTGGGGTAGAATATTCTTAGGTGGAGCTTGGATTTATGGACTAAAGCAAAATCTTGCTTCAGTTCTAGACTACAGGCATCCTAATTCCAACTCTAAAGAGCTGAAATACAACTGTAAATATTTGAACAGTATTTTAACTTCATCATTTACTCCTATGAGCAGAGTGAATTATTTATTGGTAAGAAATGCCGAAGTTGCCACTTTATTTGCATGTTTTACTTGGAAATAGGTAAGGGGAAATCCTTTAGGATGAGACAGGTATAACTCAAAGCTGACCACTGTATGTCACAGTCAGAAAAAAGGATTCACTGAAAATGCAATTCCTCAGGCACTTTTTTCATGGACTCCAAGGAACATTTGGAAGTAATGACAAATTGTGGATACAGATTGAAATCCATAAACACCAAAATTATTTCCTTCATTTTCCTTTTCTTTTCTGACCTGAAGAGACAAGTTATTACTGATTTAAAGTCAAAGCCGGGGTGGATACCACTCCTCTGTGACTTCTGCTTGCACTCTCATATGTAGGATGGTTTTATCATACAGGGAGAATAGTTTATTTACAAATCCATAATATCAGATCATTTTGGCTAAGCCATTTGAAATAATTATTTGTTTTTGATTTGAGGGGTTTTTGCTGAAAATTTGCATTTTAAAAATTAATTTGTTAACACAGTAGTCACCAGTGGAGGCAGGAACCTGGGGTTTGCCACTTGAATTACTACAGATGTCAAGGTAAAGCTTGGATAAATCTCAGCAGTTGTTCTGCTCCCTTTTACTGTATCATCTGTCATCGTTAATGGACTACCCATTTTTCACCTGAGGAGAAAGATTAAGGTTTAACATTTGACTGGGAAGGCTCTTTGCCTTGGAGAAGAAGGGAGAATGTTCTCATAGGCATAAGGAGGCACTGTCTCAAATTTGTCCTGTGTGAGAGAAGATAAACTAAAGGCATCACCTCTTCAGGCATGTTACCTTGTGCCAGAGAAGCAAATAATACATAATAAAATGTGTTATTATTATTGTAAAATGTATTATTATTCATACATTGCTCTGTAAGGCATCTGCAATCACAGCTAAATGTAATCTATACTCATCACAGTCATCAGACTAGGTTAATTGTAGCTGACCTCTGAGATTGACTTGTCATGCAGTAGTGAGCATTGAGCCTTCTAAGGCAAAATTCCTGATAGAAAGATGCAGTCAACTTCTGTTCTTCCCCACAGATGACTGGCATGGCAGATAAGGGTTGATTTGTAGGTTTGTACATAAAGGCTTTCCTTAGCTGTGTTTTTCTGTATATTTAGGCTTCAATCAAATCATGCCCATTTTGCTAACTGCCTTAGTGATGCTACTTTACTAAATTAGTGATGGCAGCTGGAATGGCATAATACCCACAAAATAAAACTGACAGATCACCTGTCTTTCTTCCTAAACAAGAGGTAACTGAGGTTGTCCTCAAATTAAGAGCAACTCTGTGCCCTGAAGTAACAGTAGAATCAAGAAAACACTGTACTGAAGTTTTAATGCTGAAATCCTGTAGTGTGAACTCCTGAATTACCCTCCTTTTCATAGGAAAGGCCATTGGGAGTTCAGGAAAAGCAAGGAAGTATTGTAAAGTTTCTTATGGAAGGGAAGATTTTTATTATTTATGCACAACTGGTGCATATATCATGATAATTACTTACATGAAAATTTGCTATTTTAATACCAGAATGTAAAATAATTTAAAAGTAATGCTAATTATATATTTATTTTTTTTTTAGCCACTGCAGTAATAAATCTAGGCTATCAACAAGTCAAATGTAAGATGTTGAATGCAATTTTTCTTCTTAGAGTTAGCACACCCATTCTGTGTAGGTTCAAGGTTAATATGGCTTTATTATTGTTTTTCCCTATTGAAAAGCAGTAAGACTCTTTATCCATGTGTTAAATATCATGAAGGTTCGATACAGCACAAATTAAAAGACTCTCTAGTAGTAAGAAAGAATAAAACAGATTTACTAGTAAATTAAGTCACAGCTTCATGTCTGTATAGTCACTTAGTATTAATTCATAAAAATAATATTACTTTAATGTAAATGCTTTAATAAAATTGACTGATTTATTACTAAGACAAATGTGATTGAATATCTTAGTTCCATGTTGAGAAAAGTATCAGTGCACCTCTGAAATATACATTCTTCTCGGGTAAGCAAATAAAGAAAGCTAAAAAAAAAAGGACAATCAAGATTAATAAGAACAGCACCCCTTCTGCAGTAGCAATTAATTGGATTATTGTGGTAGAGACAGGAAGGAATAAAATTTTTAGCTTCTGTGGAAAGCAAGATCCTGGTGAGAATCACAGGGGTATAGTGTAAGAAAAATAGAGTGTTCTGAGCATATTCAACTGGATGAAATTTATCTCAAGTTTTCATTCATAAAATAAAACAAGATGACCCAAGAAATAGCTTAAGGTAATGTTATAGCATAATGCTATGACCATTGTGCAAAATCATATCTTAGGTATTATGAGAAAAAAGGAAACACCTGAATTCCTAAATCCAGACCCCTTCCACTTGAAGAACCGATGAGCTTGAATAAATGCACATGCCAATTACCCATGCAAATTGCATTGTAAAGATTTGAGAGGCTTTCTGATGTCCTAGTCTTAAACCAATGTATTTTAGCACTATATAACTATTTCCTTGAATTTTTTAAATATTTATTTTCATTAAGGAATTTTATCCATCATTTTATTACCAATTTGAAAAATAGGTAATGACAGGTTAACGTTCACTACATGTAACAGTTAAACTGCTCATATCATTAAAATCTTACATACCTTACATAATGTTCAAAGAAATAGGATTGATCCTTCTTTTTGACAAATCCTTCCCTTTGATAGATTGATAAAATATTTCCGTCACTCATTTTTGCTGCAGACCTTTATCATAAGCTGGTTTCAAAGATTGAAAACATGGTACATGTCTGTTGTTGTCCACCCGTGGTGCCTGTAACCGCACATCAACCAGAGCCTTTCCAATGTTTCAGAGCCTCAACTATAAGCAGCTTAGCATATCCTCTTTTATCTACTTTGTGCTAAAATTATCAAATTGTTCTCTTGGATTTGCTGATGACCGCAAATCCAATCAGAGTCTGTCACAGGAATTATTGTTAATAAAAAAATTATAATGGAACTTAACTTTACATGGCTGTTAATAAACACTGTTAATAAAAAATTTCTAATGGAACTTAACTTTATATGGCTTTTTGGAAAAATGCATCTTGGTGTTTCTCACTCCTTGAACAGCTGAGGTGGCTGCCCCTGCGATAGCTTGGCCGACACCGCCATCTGCTGTTAATTTAGAATAGTGTGAGGGCCCTGAATTTCCATAGTAAAGAAGTTGGTCACAAAATCTTCCTCCTTTACAGTGTAAATCTTCTGTCACTGTGATTTCTGATCATATAAAAGAAATTACAAGCTATTTAAACACAATCTGCTTGTCTTCACCATAACTGTCCTTAGGTGGCAGGTCTGGTAAAGGTCTATGCATCCATGTCTCCTGGCAAGCATTTGCCCTATGGATATCCCCTATTGCCTTGCTGACAATTCCAATCATTATGAGAGATTTTTTGTAGATTTTTTACTGCTAAGAAATTCAGCCCAATGCATAGCCACTTTCCATTGACAGACTGTTCTTCTATTTTAACGTCTTTTTAAGGAAAATAGGTATTTCCTCCCCTTTTATTGCTCAAAGTTTAACAGTTAACAGGTTATGGGTGAAAATTAGAAATCAAAGTCCACAACCCTTTTTTTTTTTTTTTTTCCTTAGACCTATCATGAGTAGCTGGAGAGAATAGCTGAAAAGTTACAATCTTTTGAAAAGATTGAAAATTTATAAGGGACTAATTACATCTCCATTTTTACTTAATTAACAGAATTATCAGATCTGCAAATTGCTGTCTTATTCTAATTAACATGTTCTTTTATATAATAACACTTGCTGTAGGCCCTGAGGTAAGAAAGACACCAGATTTTTTTTTTTTCTGGGAATGATTTCTCAGTGAATTGAAATCTGAGGTTCAAGTTCATGTCCAGCTATGAGGCTTGTCAGTGTTGGGCTGATGGTTGGACACGATGATCTGGAGGCTCCCTTCCAATATAGATGATTATGGTCTTATAGTTATGCTGTATCACAGATGACCAATCTGGAAGGTGAAAATGGTGTTTGAAAATACTGCTTCTCTGCACTTATGTTATGGTGTTCCAATTTTGTCACAAAGCATGGCAGGAACCCTAGAGAACTGAGCTATGTCACTCAGATCTGGCATGTAGCTATAAGTAGGAAATGGCATAACTCAAATGAGTGGTAGATGAAGAGGAGTGTATTTTGATGGACTAGAGACCTCAGAGGTGATTCCATCTGCTTGCCTCTCATCCCTTGGCTTTTCCCTGTGACAGCAATATTCATGATACATGTGGTACGTGGAGATGATTGCTGGAGAGATGGACTGTGGATAAAGTATAGATCAATTCCATTGTACTAAAGGACAAAGTGAAATAATTACAGCTGTGCTGGAGGTATGAATGACTGTCAGCAAAGCTGCACATGCTTCGCAAGAGGCTAATCTGTTTTGTGATTCTGTATCATCTGGGGAAATCTCAGAATAGTGAAGCACAACACAGTGGAAATTTTGATTGAAGTCTTTTGTCTGTGAAATTTATGTCTGAAATATTTGTGTGGAGAATATTATGTCCTAGGCAAGATGGACTTGCACGGTGGATGTACCTTGTCTTTGTGGTAACTCCAGCTTAGAGTTGAAATATTCATGGCAAACTCTAGGCTGCTCAAAAACTGTTTAAAAAGGGTATTTGATTGTATTATTGGAGCAGCTTCACTGCAGCTCTCCTGGGCTACAATGACTGTGGGGTATTTCTCACTATTTGAAGTCTTTGAATTGAATTCAGGTAATGAGTTATTGACATGGTTCTATAAACAATGATTAAATATTTTCTTGAAAGGGACCTTGTTGTTCAAATCAATTTGGGAGCAATAAGATAATCTGTAAGTAGTGCAGCTGCTGCTGCATTAACTTTATTGGCCTATTCATAGAAATTGGACTAGATGATAATGTTTATTTCAAAATTCAAGAAATGTCAAGAACTTTAACTATTGTAATCCAGGCAGTTAATACTGAAAACAGTTGATAGTGTGAAGTTGTGCTTCCATTCCTAGTGGCTGTTATTAGGAGCTTCCAAGGATCTGAAGAAAGTAAAATGCAATGAAAATCTGTGTTCTTAGTGTATAAGCCTAGAAAAATTAAATAAAAAGGAAAAGGAACAAAACTTATAGAAAGGAAACAAGAGAATATAAACAAGATCTGATTCATGGAACAAAAAACAGCTGTGGTTCTTGAGAACCTTTGTGGATCCAAACATGGAAATGATGTAAAATGCAGAGAGCTACACTAAAGGAGACATTCCCTCTGATGGGATGTGGCTCTGGTAATAGAATGGAGCTAAATTTCTGGGTGGTCTCTTGGTGATGTTCTGAAAGTCTATGCTCTCTGTTTTTTTGGTGTACCATGATTATGCCATAATCACACCATGATCACTATGAATGTAAGAGAGTTACGATGAAATTTAATATCTTCTAACTGGGCAAGCAGAAAGATTTCTGGCTGTTGCAGTGGAAGAAGTGGTGTACTATTAAGAATTTTGATGCTGGTTGGAATTGTCTGTATGTATATGTTAAAATTATGACAAATAAGTGATGATGATTTGGCATCCTGGTAGTAAAGTAAGTAGTAAGTCTGTTGCTTGTTTAAAATGCGATGGTTTCATGAGAATGTGGCATAAGCCCACTATGATGATGCTTAATGTATCTGTGAAGGGTGTGCTACATTAATAATGGGCAATTTTTTGATTCATTTACTTTTCAGATCAGATCTTTTAAATTTTTATTTCCTATTTCAGCGAATTCGTGAACTAGAAGATAAAATAGAACTTCAGAAGAGGCAACTCAAAGAAATTGAGGAAAAGGTAAATAAATACCTGGGCAAGGCCATTGGATTTTTGTTTCCTTACTAATTACTTTTTCACCTTGGAGTTTATTTTTGTTGTACTTAACCTCATATTATGATATGTACTTTAAAACAAGGAAGGTAAAATTTGAGTTCAATACATTGCAGCAATACGTAAAGCACTTTATCTCATCTGCTCAAAATTATTTACTATCAGGATTTTCTACCCAGAATAAAATTATTAACATCCACTTTGTCTAAATGTTACATTTAGCGGAGATCTCAAAATATCCAGGCTGGATAAGGAAATGATGGTCTACTGAGAGGTGTCCCTGCACATGGCAGGGGGGGTTGGAACTACATGAACTTTAAGGTCCCTTCCAACCCAAACCATTCTATGATTCTGTAAAATATCTTCATTATTTTCTGTTATCCTTGAGGTCCTGGAGGGCTCCCTTAAATGTGTACTACATTTGATTTTTTTTTTTGTTTTTTGACTTGATATTTAATCCCATTTTGAATTTGCCTGCGTGAAGAAAGATTCAACTGTCAGAGAACCAATAAATTGTATACTCCAACTTCATTAGTCTTCTGACTGCTAAAAATATCAGTGGGTTATACACTGGCACATGCTGCTGATACTGAGCACCATAATTTCTCGTGGAAAGAAATTTTACCCTTCTAAGTTGTATTTCTAGATGACCCTTATTTATGGTTGAAGTTAAGGGCAGTCTACACTTCTGGTCACTTTGTCATGAGTCCAAATTGGTATTTTCAGGTTTTGCCTGAAAATACTTCTGCCTCTAAAGACCATACAAAATAATATAAAAATTGTGCTTTATTTTACAAGCTGATGCATGAGGAACAAGTGCTTTCTAAAGACATCATGTTTTTTCATAATCAATTCTCTGCCTTTTAAGCTACATTTAGTTTGTGCCCTTGGCTTGGTAAGTTTTAACTCAGGAAAGCTTCTGGGTGTGTAGCTATAATTTCTTCCTAATGGATTTACAGAGCTGAGCCTTATATTTCTGCAGTTACACAGTTCATAAAGGATGTAATTTTTAAAACATGAATTTCGATACTGCTACAAATACTGAATTTTGTACCTGGGAACCCTGTTTAAGTTAAAATTGATGTGCTGTGTCTCTCTTTCAGATCAACTCAATTAATACAGATGTAAGACTAAATGCTGTAATGTCATTTAATTTCATATTACATATCTTACATCTTTTTTCTTTTTTTTTCTCCTCATTTTCTTTTGATCTTATGTTATAGTTTTTGTTCCTTTTTTTGTTTTTTTCACTAGCTTTCATTCTGTGGCCTTGATGACACAACTGAACCAAGACATGTGGTTGGTATTCTCTATTTTTCTTTGTGCTCAGTTTTTTTAACTCTCAGCTTTTTCCATGTTGTGAGAATCTTATCCGTAAAACCCTGAAATTCTGGGAAAGGGTACTTTGGTTTTGCTTGCACGGAAGATACGAGTAAACACATAAAACCCTTTAGTTACCTTCCCTGGCTTGCGGGGAGGTCCATTTAGGTTTCAGCATTCTGAGATCCCAACTGCCCTAACTGCTTTAGATTTTGCAAAACAGGCTCATCTTCTCTAAAACTCCAAGTATTGCTGTATGACCATACCTTCTGTAATGTTTTTGCTGCTCAGTTTTCAGTTTTGTTTTCTAAAAATCCCTGTAAGCATGACCATCCATCCCAAAAGAGGTTTGTTTTACTTCCTCAAGCTGCTTGGAACTATAAAATAGCTTAACAAATGTTAACCTACTTTCCCCTTTTTTTCCTCTTGTTTTTGTTTTCTGCTTTTGTTTTCTATACAGGCTATTAAAAGACACTATGGAGTGAACAGCTGAGTCCACGTGCAAAAAATATTTATTGAACGGCTTCAAAGTGGTGCATTTTTTTTTCTTGAAAGCTGCAGAATATTTGAATTAATTTTTTAATTTTTTTTTTAATGAAGATACGGCTTCAAGCTGGAATGATTTGGTAATCGGATAAGGACCAGCACATCATAAAAACTGAGGCAAATCTCAACAGAATTTTACACTCTCACATCAAAAAACACTGGGGAAAAATGTACAAGTGCAATTACTTGCTGCTATGTGAACTCTTACCTACAAAATAGTTTTCTTACAGTACTGAGATCTTTGTCTGCATACTGCATGCTTTCAACCAATGTGGTTTGCATTTTACCCAGGAAACACAGAATCCCCTTTTTAATATCTATATTAAAAAAAATCTAACTGTCTGACAATAAGTCTCCATATCAAGTAGCTGACAAAGAAAAAAATAAACTGTTCAAAGTTGAAAACAAGTGAAAATTCTGATCCGACTGCGCTAAAATCCTTAATGAATTCAGATAGCAGAAATCCACGGGTGGAGAAGAGGTGGGTTCAGGAGAAAGGGAAGATGGTAGATTAAAATAAGAAAACTTGAAAGTAGGTAAGAACTTTGGGGGAGGTATTATATATTTTTTTTATATATTTATTGAAAATAAAGGCAATAAATAGACAGGAATGAGGGATCCTGAGGTGGCCTGAAACGTGAAGAAAATTCATGCCAAGAAGATAGAGGGACTTGAAGACACGAGTATGTAGATGAATGTGATAAGCTGAGAAGTAGTTGGAATAAATATTTGAAAATCATGACAACTTCCCAGAAGAAATTAAAATTATTATTACCTACCAGGATGCAAAAATGGCAGCTAAAGAGTGAAACCCACTTGAACTGCAAGAAAAATTCTGATTGAAGCACAGATTGAAAAAATAGACAGTGGCTAGAAAATGCAAAAACATTATAATTTCCTTTTAAAGAGGGAAAAGCAAATAATTGTTTCAGAGCTGTTGTTTCAAATAATTATTTCTGGAATGCTGAAGCAAGTTGAAATTATTATGAGCACAATACGAGAACTTTCTCTTCCCTCTATCTTAGTGAAGATCATCTTTGTGTAAAAGGAAACAAATGTGCTCCCATGGGCATACTGATCTCCAACATAAATGCAGAGTGGAGTAAATGAATTGTGATACCACATCAGATTAAGTGGAAATTGGCATAGAGTAAAGGAAAAGAAGGCACAGAATAATCAAGCCAAGGGAAGCATTTGTACATCTCTTTGTAGGAAGTGTAGGAATAAGACTAAAAATTGTTTTCTCAGATAATTTGAAGGCTTTGAAGCAGTCACCAGAGATTTTTTTCTTCACAAAGAATCATCAGACTAGATTATTTTCCAGCTGAAGGAGCTGACAACTCCACAAAATTCAATGAAAAGCAGAGGAATGTAGCTTGTGAGGGTCTGAATAATCCCATTTCCTGTTACGGAGCACAATTTAAAACAGAAACAAAGTTGCAGAAGTTTGGAAACTCAGTCGACAAAAGAATGTGGTGCACACAATGTGTTGTCCTGAAGGAGTCTGCAAGAATGTGTTTTCAGATACAGATTTTGGATCTTTCAATTATAGATTTTAAATATTGTGATCACAGAGAGTGAAAAAACATCTCCAATGCAGGAGGGAAGAGTTTTGTCAAGATCAAATGGAAGTTTTGGAAGTTCAAACGTGGGACTGCTGCAGCACGTGGCCACAATGGTAAGTGCATGTTGTACCAGGGAGATGATTGTATAAACTAGGAAAGGTAAAAGCCCTTTTTTTTTTTCCTTATGTTTTTATGTGCATTTTATTAAATTGTAATTTACATGTGACAGTTTTTTCAAAGAACCTCTCTAATTTTGATAACATTTTCCATGACACTCCTGGTATTTTCAGTATGTGCTGAGCATTGCAGAACATTGCCATTTTGGAGAACATCACATCTTATTTTCCACTACAGTCTTATTTTTCACTTATGACAGAGCTGGGAAGAAATGCAATGAATACACTAAGTCCACACTGAGCTGATTTTCACTTTCTCTCTCATCTTTTTCAATCTTCTCTCCAATCTATTAAAGAATAAAAAGACAGCAGTGTTTTTTTGTTTCTGTTAGTCATGATGGCTTTCCATCATGGTTTTATGCTGAAATACTCAGTAGTTTTATGATGAAGTATCAGAAGTATTGAGGCCTGATGGATCATAAGGTTTGAGATCAACTTTAAAAATTTATAGAATCATAGAATGGTTTGGGAAGGGACCTTAAAGATTATCTTGTTCCAACTCCACGCCATGAGTAGGGACACCTTCTATTAGACCAGGTTGCTCAGTGCCTCATCCAGCCTGGTCTTAAACATCTCCAAAGAGGGGGTATCCAACTTCTCTGGGAAACCTGGTCCAGTGTCTCACCACCCTCACAGCCTAAATTTCCCCTCTTCCAATTTATATCCATTACATTTAGTCTTGCCATCCTGGACACTGAGCAAAAAATTAGTCTCTCTTCAAAAGTTGCAAGCCCAATTGCTTCATGATTAGTCTAATTGTGTAATCAGTCTAATTCAATATTTTGTGGGGATTTCATGTTGTGAACAGCAGCTCCTTTCATTGGTGAATTACTTTGGGGTTAATGATATGAGAGTTTCTCATAAATATAAAATGTAGTCTGAATTAGGAAAGGCTGTTCATATGATCCGCAGCAGCTTGAGCTCTCTTACTGCATATTTAGTTTGCACTGCATTGACATGTGAATATTTTGATGGTTTATCATCATGCATCTTTCATATGGCAGAACACAAGAATATTGTCCAGTAATGAAGGATTTGAATTTCAATGTTAATATTGATACTTCCTGGCTTTTCCAGGGATTAGAAGATGCAAGCGTACTTGATGAGCAAGCAAACAGTGCTGGAGAAGAGAATTTGAACATCAGAATCAAAGAGTTGGAAAAGTCTGACCAAAACCTTCAAAGTGTTTTAGAGGACTACATGGAAGTAGTCTCTGTCTTAAAAAGCAGGTAAATAGCAGGGGGGTTTTAATTAAAAATTAATGGGATGTGACAAACTCCTGATATCTCTAAATTGTAATTTAGAATTGTGTGTTGCAAGAAAAATTTACCTTGTTTCAGAAAGCTTCATTTAGTTGAGTATGTCAATTACAGTAAGCAAAGGTGCCATTAAAAAATGCATTTCAGTATGCACTATGAGGGATGTAATCTGTTTTCTCTATGGTTATTAAAAGACATACTTACTTGTATGGACCTGTGATCTCAGTTTTGATGGGAAACATTCACTGTCATCATAAAACTTGTATTTGTTACATTGATGGTCATAGTATCTAATTCATACTACTATTTCCGTGTGAAGTTTGTTTCCTTGTTTAGTCCTGTCCTTAGATCTGCATCATAGGTGATGTGTCCGACTAGAAAAGATAGCTGGGCACCTACTAGCCCATGCATACTTCTCTTTTCAAAACAATTGGTTTGTTTTATGAAAGTATCTGGGAGTGACATCACAACTGTACAGTGCTTTACTTTAACAGAAAAACCTAGATGTGGCAGTGATTGTCTAAAGCAGGTGGAGGATCTACCAGAAGAACTTGTACCAGTTCTGGGACACAATTGTAGTGCTTTTGCAGGAGTTGCTGGTCTGGCTGAGATTGACCAAGTGAGAAGAAAAGTTACTGGTTTTCTTGCTGTCTTTGTTCACAGTGAGTCAGTGAATTTTGTGGTAAAGTGAATGTTTGAAAAAGTGAATGTTTTTGAAAATTAATTTAAACATATATTTAAAAATGTTATTCAAGACTGCAGGATGTTGGACTTAGGTGGCTGTTAAAGGACCATTCCAACTCAACGTCTTCCATAAATACTAAGGTGCTTATTGTGCCTCACTTGTGTAATCTCCTTGCAAATTTTCTTATGATTCGAAAACTTCTTTTCTCACCTTTCTGTAATTAAGCTTTTCTGTGGATAGGAAATAAATTATGGTGGTAAATTTCAATAGAAACCTACATCTTATTTTGTGTTTTTCCACCAAGAAATTTTTCTCTTTTGGTATTACCAGGTCACCCTTGAAGCAAGAAGGGCAGGTATCCTGGAAGATAGTTTCCCTTTGTCCCCAAGTTATTGTGCTGTAAGAATGCTTCTCCCTTCCTCTGAGAAGTTAAGTATTGAAGAGGAAAATAAGAAAAACAAAGGTGAAGAAAACTTATCCCTCTTGAAAGAACAAGCTATAGATCTTCATGCAAAGACTTCTCCTGGTCCTGTGGTTGAATTTTTGATGAGGAAGAAATTCCAAGTTACCCTTGAAAGCTTCCACACATCTGTTGTCACCACTGTGGGGAAAGTGAGAAGATTGGATTTCTGTGGATTTCTGAGTTTTTGCTTTGATGGACCTGAGAGTTTCACAGAAGAAGTATTTTCTGACAAAGATTCTGCACTTCTTTGTGGAAAGAGGCCTTGCTCTGTGAATGAATCTTTCACATCATTTCTTTAAAAGCATTACATGGAAAGACACTTGGAAAACAAGAAATTTCTATGCAAAAGCAAAATTGACAGGAATAGTTAGTATGAAATTTTTGATGATAGAGGTTTTCAACACAAAAATCTCTCGAGGGAGACCCAAAGAAGAAATAAAGAGCCTAGCCATGAAAAAAAGTGTCATGTGTTTCTGAGGAAAGTGCAGAAGAGTTGTTTTAAGATGAATCGATGCTGGCTAAGAAGCAAGAAACCCAAATTAGCCTACAGGGTGTCCAAAATTCACCTGCTGATTTTTAAGATAAAAAGAAGCATTTTGAAGGGACTCTTGAACAAAATTAGAAACACGGAAACTTCTCAGAAATCTCCGTCTCTCATGTAAATAAGGTATGTAACAGAGAAGACAGAGAAAATTGAAGATAAAAGAGAACAATCAAAGAAACCAACTCACCAACCCAGCTGTTACAGCTATATTGGGCTGGAAAAGAAAGAGCAGGTCCTGAAAATGTGTGATCCAGAAGAAGAGAGTTTCTTGGGCCAAAAAATAACCACTGAAAACACACAACATGCACAGTCTCAGAACTTTTTATGCTCAGAAGAGAGTTATCCTCTAAACACATTGCTTTGCAGGAGAGAGTTGTGTGCTTCAGCAAAATGTTCCTACCTAGGAGCAGTTTTTTAATGCCTGTTTCTGTCACCTGTACCTGGATTCCGGTTACAGATGTAACATGAAAAAGCATGCACTTGAAAAATTTTTCTCAAAGAAAAGTCTCACTGATGCAAGAGAGTGAAAATTATTCATGAATGGTCTGTGTATTACATGAAGAGAAGGAGACATGTGCTCAATGGGCTTGTGGGATGGAAGAGAAGGATGCATAATTTCAATACATTCTAGCAGTAGGAAAAGCTAACATCATCTCATTGCAGAACTTAATGAGACTGAAGTATCTGGTGGATGTTGTAACCTATTGGATGAAAATACTGCAATCCAACAAACACTATTTTTTAAAAACTTCTCTAGGAACCTCTTGTGTTGAAGAGGAAAAGAGGGATTCAGCATAAGGCTCGTTGACAATTCATCAAAGGAGTACTTTATCCAGCGATGGAAGGAAATGAGATATTTACAGCTGCTTTCTGATCTGAAAGAAGAAAGAAGCATGTGCTTAAAAGACTAAGTTACTTATTGCAAAACAAAGAAAACTGTGTAGGGAAATATAATGAAATACTATAAGAGGGTGAAGGCACCTTAAAAAGAATGTCTCTTTAAGAACGTGAAAAAGAATGGAATGTTTTGCAGAGATAAATCATGAGCAAGACAAATACGGGACCTTAGTTTTAGAACTTCAAGTGTACAAATCCAGCTTTTATAAACGATTTCTGATCTAGAGAAGCCAAAATGTTTACTGAAAGGAGAAACGGACAGAATCAAGAAAGAAATATCAGCGCAGCTTGATGAAAGCAAATGCAAGGATTGTTTTAGAAAATAAGAAATGGAAAAAATAGAATGTCTTCTTTGGATTTCACCCATGAAGAGTGGAGAAAAGGTGAAAAGTTGAAAGTTTGGAAATGAAGGAAAATAGAGAAAAACTCATAGGAGAGAGTCAACAACATGACTTTGAGACAAAGAAAGTTGATATACCATGTCGTGTAACTCAGACTAAAGAAGGAGGAGTTGTGCCTGAAGACCTCTCAAATTATATCCCTAGGGAAGAGGTAAATAATAAAAGCTGGATCTTCTAAAGAAAAGCAGAGATATGTCATTTAGGGGACAAATGTTAATTAACTTTGTTATCTAGGAATTGTGCTAACCAGAGACCAAAAGTCCGAAATTTTATGTTTAAACACTAGGTAAAATACAAAGAGATTTTAATTGATTGTTGTATTAGTAAAGTTTGCAGTGATACAGCAGATTGAAAGTTTTAAAAGGTGCTTAAAATAGGCCATAGCCCAGGGATTTTGAAAACTATTTGTCTTCTTCCAAGAGTAAAAGCTTCTGATAAAGGAAATTATTTTTCACAAATTTCTCTGAAACTATCTGATCAAATGAAAAATATGCACATCTTCACCTTTTGACATTTGATAGGTCTACTTTTTACTGTTCTGCTTTTTATATGAGATATGCTTAAAGATAAATATCATCTCAATTTTTTCTCCATTGTAATGAATTTTACAACATAATTTCTATCTAGATTACTCTGTTTCTGTAAAAACAGAATTATTGCTTCGGTTGAAGAATAATCGATTGAGAAATATTTCTCTCTAATGTCTTGATTTTATGCAGATGCTTTTAATATTTCAGAAGAAAACTAATTATTGTTCTGTAGAAAACAGACTGTCATATTCTGTGGGTAAGAGGAGTTACATCTTTCTTTTGCTGCATCCCGGACATCACAAGTTGCAGTGTTGAAAAGGAACGAGAGGAACTAAAATACAGCAAAAGGAGTTAGAAATATTAAAAAGGATGTAATTTCCTATTTTAATGATGTGTTTTCTTTCTGCTTTATAACTTCATTGTTCTTTCTGCCTGGATTTAATGCTTTCTAAAAGCAGGGAGTATATCTCTGATCTACAGAAGAAAAGTGTACCTCTCTGGTCTCCCAGTTCAGTGATAAATTGGACAGTCATTCATGGTTGGCAAGAATTTTAAAAGAAGCTGTGTTCATATAGCATGCTTTGACTAACTCTCTGGTGTGGTCACCTCTGTGCAGGCTGATTGCCTCCCTCTCACTGGGAATGAGTAAATGTAGAAGAAGGTGGAAGTATCCAGGAGCGTGGCAAAGCTGTATTCAAAAGCAGTTTTTAGTGACAGGGGAAATGATGTAAAATCTGACACTGTCAATGTTCTTAATGTATCCAGAGGTAGTGCAAAGCAGAACACTGCCCCTTCTTGATATCTGTGCAGTAAACATAAAACCCACTGACACAGGGACTCTTCTGGATGGCTGGAGCTGTGCATATGCAAAATAAATCTAGAGTTTTAATACAATCCAATGTAGCTTTTGTGCTGTACCTGTCCAAATTCTTTAGCTTTAACGATCCTTTTTTTTTACTGAGCAATCTACACTGCAAGCTTATCTGACTAGAAATTTTTGCTTTTATTTGAAGAGTGTATTTATGGGACAGTTGCATACTCTAATAGGCAAAGTTCAAGCTCCCTGTGAAAAAATCCACGGGCAGCAGTGAGTGTATTGAGCAAGAAAAGAAGTAGCAGGTTTTTATAGACATAATGTTGGATCTTTGACAACTTTGTAAGACTTCCCAGTTTTCAAAGGAGGAGACTGGAAGGAGGGTGGTGGATGGTGAAAGACCTCTGTGGTGTGAATATAAATAGAACCATTGGATTTATTTATTTTCTGAATCTGATTAATTTAGCTGCTTCTGTTTGTAAAATCATAGAATGGTTTGAGCTGGGAGAGAGATGACCTTCAAAGGCCATCTCTTCCATATCCATGCAGTGACAGGGACATTCTGCAGAGCAGGTGGCTCAGATAGAACCTCATCAAGCCTGATCTTGGATTTTTGTGGGGAAGAGGCATCTAAAACGTCTCTTGTCAACTCATGCTGTTTGTGTATTACATGAAGATGTGTTACTCCACCTTCCCCATTGTACTTAAAAGAACATGAAGCTTCTGCTGTCACAAGGGGGAAGAACTGATCTTCCATATAACGGAAAGAGCTTGCTATGAAGCATCCAGTTGATTTGCTGAGTGGTTTGGTTGTGATCATGTTGTTGCTTTTTTCAAAGCTATGGTTATTTTGCACACTAGGAGAAAAACTCTGAGGAAAAATATCAAGGGGGGAAAAAGAAGGCCCATTTCCCCCTTTCCTTTGCATTTTTCCTTTTGGACTTTTCTTGGGAAGAATTTTTTCCTGTAGCTCCTGAAAATATAACTTTTAATTTGCTATGAGGGATATTTCTCAGTTAGGGTATTCCCTCTGCTATATATAGCTTTACTCAGAATACTCAAGGTACTTTCAAATTTAGAAATCAATTTAAAATTTAATCTCTTCTTCTCCACTTTTAGATTAGTTTCTATAGGACTAGTTTAAAGAGTTTCACTTATAATAAGATTAAAGTCTGTTATGTAATTCCATTTATTTAATCAGTTTATAACAATTTAAATTTAGGAGATCAGACTGAAGTCTTTGTGTTTAGGCCTTCATTGAGAGGTATCAGAACAATTACAGTCAGTATTTTTGCTTTTTAATTCTTCTTGTGAGGCTCAGAGATGGTACAGGGAACTTGGATTTGCTGAAACAAGATAGGAAGAAATCAAAACTCATTTGACAGAAGCTCTCAGAATTCGAACATCTTAAGCAAGAAGCAGGGGAGAACAAGCTTGGAAAACACAACTGCAATTTGATGGTAGGCATATAAGTGGTTTATTCTTCTGGAGGTGGAGTTATTGAGACTATGTTTTAAATGAGTTATAGAGACTCTAGAGTCATAGGAGATACAAAGTTGAAAGCAGATAGTATGCAAAAATAAAGTATCTTTCTACTACCATATTACTGAAATTTTTATGGTTTCCACCAAAATCAGGTGCTGTATGCAAAGACTGAGTATTGTTGATATATGACATGGAAGCAATTTTCTTCAGGACTTTTCAACTAACACTGAAGTTACTTCTGCCCTCCTTGACAGGAAAACTGGGCAGAAGAAGCATGCAAGCTTTATCAGCTGCGAAAGCAATTATTAAGCAAACTACGACTTCAGCAAAAAATAGCCCGTAAGAGATTACAGCAGAGACTGCTAACCTTTAAATCCTGGCTGGAGGAACAAGCTGCATTACAAAATCAGTTTCGAGACTTGCAGAGTGAAATGAATCTCCTTCAGGCTCAGCTATGTGAAAAGGTCTGATAAAGTTCTTTCTTGGATGCTGAAGTTTTATCTCTGAGCAAATCTAAGTTTTAGTTTCAGATTCTGTCCTTTCCTTCTCTAAGGAGAGAACCTCAGGCTTGTTTCCTGGGAGCAAGACTGAGTGTAATTAAAATGTTTTTGAAGCACATAAATATACACTTCAGAGAAAAAGGAAAAGTTTAAACAACCTGTTTGGCCTGTGGGAAGGTGACAAACTATAATAAAAGCTGCCACCAGGCCCTCCTATAATCTCTGAGGTGTAACATGAGCAAAGTGCTGCTGAAATCTATTGAAGAGCCGTTCCGCCAACACCAAGATTTAATTGTCAGGATTTTAAAAATTCACAAATGTTTTGTTGCAATCTGTCAGATTAGGAAATACCATGAGCTAATGAAGGTATTTTGACAGAGTTTTTCTTAATTTTTTCAATTCAGCTGCAAAAGGTGTCATTAACATATTTTCAGTAGGTATGTGGTTTGTAATTTTATTAATTGACATAGGTATTCTTAAGAGAGCACTGATGAATGGCCAAATATGTTTCATCAGTTTTTACACTTATATATTTTACCCATTTACCAAGTTTCTATGTTGTTTGGTCTGAAAAAAAACAGAGGTGAGTTGTGCACATAATTCCAAAACAGCTGGGGTTGTTGAGCCTGGAGAAGAGAAGGCTCCAGGGAGACGTTACTGCAGTCTTTCTTCACTTACAAGTAGCTCATAAGGCAGATTGAGACAGGCTTTTTAGCAAGTCTTGTTGTATCACAACAAACTATTTAAGTGTTTTATAATGACTCCTGAATTAATTGACACAGAATGGGTTTTTTTGGCCTTTCAGGAAAAGGAACGTCAGAAGAGAAAAGATGAAATCAAGTTGACACTGGCTCCACTGAAGGTACTGTGTTCTGAGAGCTGAATTAGTTCTCTCTTTGCTTACAGGCTTACCTGTACCCCTGACTTACCTCTGGGTGGGGAATTATTGCTATTATTGCTGATATTTATGCTACTCTATCAAAAAGGGGACCTCACCTACAGAAAAGGAGCGTCTCTTTCTAGTTTACCTGTGTGCATGCATTACTATTGCAAGGTGCAGAGGGGTCTAATGGCCTAGAAATACAGGAATGCAATAGCTTTGGGTTAGAGTATGCAATTGTACAGACCAGAGATAAAACACAACCTTGCATTGTCACCATGGAGTGAAATCACTGTGGCTGTGTTCATGTCACACAGGCTATACTGGGTGCCTCACCGGGAAGTGCCAGGAAAGGAACAACATTATGACTAGGACACATGATGAGCTCCGTTAGAGAAGAATTATTAGTTCTGCAATTCATGCGGTGAAAAACATGGTGACTGACACAACCCTGATAGTGTACACAGTTGCTTTTACCAATGTGTGTTCAAGAGGTGAGTGTTTGCACTTCCTTCTAGAATCCTCCTGTCTCCACTATTGTATTGTCAGTAATATGTAATATTAGTTAAAAAATGTATTTCAGCACTTGATATTACTTCTGAAAAGTTAGATGAGTTGCCTCTTTTACCACAGGTGTGGTCATTGTTTAAATTCTTATGGAACTTATCACAAAGTGCACGAGTACTCCACACTAGGAAACACTTCCCTGCATTTCTTATAATTATCACAGTAGATAACAAAGCACATACTATTCCATTTAAATTTAGATAGGAATTTTGCTTATTTTTTTTCCTGCAAAATGCATTTCATATTTCTCAACAATTCATAAAAGAGTCATAAAGTCATTTTTGAATTAAAGTCAATACTGTGAACAGTCATATTCAAAATGGAGGTTTACTTGCATTTTACTGGCAAGATTAAACTTGTTTCAATAGAATAAACTCAGCTTCACACTTGCTTTAATATTCAACATTATCATCAATAGGCTGCTGGAAATATATTTTTTGGACTACGAAATGCTTGATGACTTTCTTCAGGAGAGGACTCTGGATCCGGAACAGGATCAGTTCTTAAAGTTCACTTTATGTAGTTCAGCTGCCTTCAAACAAGCTTGCTTTTTCTCTCATTATTTTAAACAAAAAAACCCAAACAATATGAGTTAACATTTGTGCAGAGCGTTCTCAAGTGGAAGCTTGGTCATTGTTTTGTTCTTCAGCTAACACTCCAAAAGTAATATATTAAAATAATTTATTTTTTTATGCCACTGACATATATTTTTCATCAACATTCCTAGACTGGGCATATAGTATTGCATATCCATAGGATTATTTGATTATTTTTTATTTTTACGAGCATGTGTAAGAGGAGATATTTTTCCATCCAAGGCTGATCTATTCCAATGAAAAATTAAGGTTTCTACGGACTGTTTCTCCAATGGAAAACATTTTGTTGAAGAAGTACCCAAGTAGTGCTGCTCATAATTTAATAAAAAGTCCTGTACTGAATTCTGTAGACATATGTTAAACTGAATAGAATTTTCATATTTGTATATTCATTTTCTGCATTTCAGCATTTTGTCTCACTGGAATTCACATTTATGATTCCAACACTATGCTCAGCTGTTATTTACATGAAAGTCTTTGAAGGGTCCTTCTCTTCTTTCCCCTCTGATTTTCACTTCTAAATAATTTCTATCATTAAATGCTTCTAGAGAAAGTGGATTGATACCACTTTTTTTGGCCCTCCTTTTTTTTTTAATTCCCATCTTAAATTGAAGATTTGCAACTGCCTTTATTATTTTCTGGAGCAATCACAAATGGCATCCTGTGACACAATGATTGGATCTGACTGCTTTGGCTTAATGATGATTTTTGATATAGAGTTTACAGTGAAGCGTGGATGGCTTATCCAGAGCTTTCTGAAGGGAGTAGGGACTCTCTATTCAATTCAGTGTCTGGGCTTTTGTATTTCAGTAAAAAATTTTTTTCTGTTTCTCAGGAGAAAATATGTTTTGCAATTTTTGCAAGAACTCCTTTACTATGTTTACCACGCAGCTCTTAACTAAACTCAAGTCAAAATTGTGTCATTCAACTAAATTTTAGCTTGGTTTATCATAGTAAATGTGTGCTAGAAGAAGTTTCATTTGAATTCTTTATAATCCAAAGAAACACTGCTGTCATTGCGATTAAAAAACTGTCAGTTTTAATACAATACATTTAAAAATTGCCTTTTGGGAAGCCATAGGAATGACAATGTGTGTCTAGTATGCATTTGAATTTTTTGGAGCTCAAACAAAATCATTTCCAAGGCATTGTCCCACATTTTCCATTATAAAGACCTAAACTGAGAAACTATTGGAGTCCCTTGAAGATATAATAAATTTTAGCAACTGACATAATTAAAATCTTGTCTCATTTTCTGTTTGGAAAATGAAAAGCATGTGTCTGAAGAGGACATGCTTGGAACTAAGGCTGTATGCAATGCCATAGTGGGGTTAACATGCCCAATGTCAGGCACAGAATGCGTGGCCTTTTTTCATGTCCCATTGTAATCATCTTCATTTAAATGCTAAGTTTTAATTTTCTTTCCTGAGTTGTAGAGGCCTTTTCTTCATTTTTCTTTTCTCACTGTTGTAGAATTAATCAGTGGCATTATTAAGAGTGATTGTTTCTCTGCCTTTCCCAGTGGGAAGTAGAGAGGCCAGCATTCCTCAACATTGTTGGATATTCAGGTTCACTGAACAGCCAACAAAAAGTACTACGATGGAGATTTTCAGTAACTGCTTTAATTGGTTTAGTAACAGTGGGAAGAAGAAAAGCAGTTCTAGATAACTAACAGGAAAAAGTTGGAGAAGACTCTCCTTTTTTTCTCAATTTAGGTGTTTACTTAAACTTTAAGAAGAGACACTTCACCCACTTTGATGACTCTGAAAATGAAGCATTGTTCATGCTAGTTTTGATATGTCAGATAAGCATGAGAGTTTGATTGGACCATCTGCTGAATGATATCTTACGGGGCTTCTGCAGAAAAAGAGGAGTATGTACAATTCTTTCTCTCAAATGACAGAAATGATATGTGCTAGTTTTACGTTGACAGCCTCTGTCCAGATGAGGGATGGCTATGATGTGCAATGCTGCTGTATTCACTTCAATTTGTTTTGGCTGAAAGGTTTGGATCTGATATATTTAATGTATTCTCTCCATGATGGATCTTAAAGCCTCATGTCTATTTGCTGAGAGGGAATTTGTGCAAGGACTATAGGGATAAAAGGTACTGCTTTTTATTGCTTTTCATGAAGTCACCTTAACCGTTATGGATGGAAAGCTCAAGGCAAAATAGGTGTCCAGTGCAGTGAATTATTTGTTTTTCAGAATATGGAACAAATGGGCAGAACAAGAGCTTCATCCTCCTTTATATAAAAAGATTTTTCTTCTGAGATATTTCTTGATGGAGCAATGCTTTTTGCTTTTTCTTTCTACCCTCCTTCCCCTCCTTACCCCACCCCATTTATTTGCAAGAAACCACTTATTACTTTCCCATAAATCATATTTGAAGGAAACAGGACTGAATAATGTTCTGTGATGCTCTTCTGAAAATGATTTGTGCATTACTGGTGAGATGAGAAGTTTTCTGTCCCTGATGGTGGAGAATATTTCATCTTCATTGTTAGTTCTCCAGACTATCACATTCGTGGATTGTCTTCTCACAGCTAGTGCAGAACAAAAGGTAAATCCGAGGGTGTATCCTGCCTTCTTTAATTATCTGTTTTAGATGAGGTGTAAAGAGGTGGAAAATCTGTGGGCTGGAAGGAGATAAATCCCAACCTCAGATAGGAGAGCAAGTTGAACTTTTGGGAACAATCCAGAAAAACACCAAAGGAACTTTAATGAATAAGTTTGGGGTTTTTTTTGTTTTTTTTGGTTTTTTTTTCAGGATTAGGTTTCTTTTTCTGACTTTAACCATTAGAATTCCGAGGGTCTCAAAGAGAGGAGATGGTGGTTGTTGGTTAGTAATTTTTAAAACGTGTTAAATCCATTACGTGACAGATATGTTATTTTTGACCTACAGGAAGATTTATATAAATACTGGAGTGTATAAAATACATATTAATAGCAGTTAAGGGCAGCCAGGCATTTCCAGTGAAATAACAGTGATTAAGCTGTTCAGTAAAAGTGTGTTTTTATACACGGAATATCTCAAGAATTTGTATATTCTGATGAGGAGAAGTACACACACAACAAAGATTTAGATTTGTTTCCTGGCTACATACGGAATATTTTAGGTAGATATTTAAGCAGGATTTATTTTAACATTTATGGCCTACATAAATGTGCATTTGCCTTGAAAAGTAAATGCAAGTAGGGTGCAACCTTGCTTTCAGACTATGCATCCTTTATTTTTTGAAAAATTATAGAAATTCAGTAGATACAAAATGTGCCATTAAAAAAACTAGTTTTGTGACGAGATGATGGAACCAGAATTCCATTTTAGATAGAGGAGGGGATGCCTCAGAATAAAAATACTTGGTGTATTATCCTTTTCCTTATTTTGTTAAGTACAATTTCTTTAGATTTAATTTTTCTGAACATTTATTGTAATAAATGAATCTAAATGCATTCCACTAATCTCAAGGAAAATGAAGATCCTTCAAGGATGAAGGACAGAGTGCCACCTTTGGAGAGCAAAGGTTTCTGGGCCACAAAATGTGGTGATTCCTTTGGGATCAAGAAACTAGGATGCAGGTGTTGTTCCTGGAGGACTTAAACAAAAAAATGCCATTATGAATAAGGCATTGCTCTCTTGAGAAAGACCAGATGGCTCAACATCAGCTACAACAGGAAAAAGCCATTTGTTAGTTGTGTTGTCAGCAAGTATTAAAAGTCCAAATCTTATGGGGTGAAATCAGCTGCCTGGGAAAATGTAAAACCTCCAGAAATAAAAGAAGATAAAGAGCCTTTGCAATGTGATTTCCCTGCTGTCACAAGAACACCAGTCAGTTTATAAAACAATGGTTAGCATGAGGTAGCAAACTGTTAATGAAGCTGCAAAACTTAAATGACAAAGACATGTAATTCTTTCAATGATCAAAATTTCCTAGAATACTTGAATTAATTACTGAAACCTATGGCCTGCTTTCTCATTTTCTTGTCTCTGTTTCGTAATGATTTGATTTCCTTTTAACTGAGACTGTGAATTAATCTATTCACTCATTTTAACTGTTATGTATAACCTATTCCTTCAGTGTACAGTGGTAACTTCTGGTGTGTTGGAACAGACCTCAAAGATCATGTGTAAGACTCTTTTTCTGAGGGTCAATGTTCCTGACCAAGTATGAGGCTCTATCTGAGTACTGTTGGTTGTCAGACTGGATGATCTGAAAGGTTCCTTGCAACCTAGATAATCATCCAATTCCCATGCTCTGCACTTTTCACTTGATCAGGATTCTCAAAAGTGTCTCCGTCTGATCTTCTAAGGAAAGGGTTTAAGGAAATAGATCTTTAAAATAGCATTTTTCAGTTGCTACTCGTAAGTGGCAAATTGCAGCTTAACTTGAGTAGTTTTACTGGATGTGGCTACAGGTACTTTCTTTTGGTGTCTGTTCGGGTATGGTGAGTACAACAGCAGCTGAGGCCAAGGATGGATAGTTCTGACTGACCTCAGTTACACACCTCATCTTCAGTACTCAGCAAGGCAGCTGTGCTACTGCTCACAAGACTCATTGACTTGGTCTCCATCTAGCCCCTCCTTCAGAAAACACACACCAGATGCCAAGGAAATTAGCCTCTGGAAGTTATGTTTTGGAGCAATGTCTAAGAAGAGGAAACACTGTTTTCAAAATCTGGGCTGTCTTTCTCTTCTTTTTAATGTCTGGCCATCTTTTCTAAAGGCAGATAAACCTGTTACTCATCCACCAGCCGCCTTGTCAAATGTTGAAATGTTTCAAGGTGGAAAACCACTCCTAAATATTTGTCACAGCAACCGTGACATTGATACAAAGATGCTTTACAGAATTGGCATGTGTGAGACATTTTTTTTTATTGGCCCTTTACAGTGAAATACAGGGCTTGGACATCAGATGGTAACATATGAGATGAGAATATTAATAATAATATCCTGTGATAATAAGTCTTTGTTATTCTAGTGACAATATCTGCTTTGTGATTGGGATCATAGAAACTCACTGTGTAATGCATTTCTTAGTCTAGTCCCTTTCTACCGAAGAAAAGTGTGGTTTATTTTAAACCATCATAATTTAAGCTACCTCGGTTATTTGAATCCATTATTTCTCCTGCTGGAGGACATATTCCAAACACATGCAGCTGTAGACTGGGGAACTGACAGACTCAAGAAGACCTCAGCCAAACAGCACTTTGTGGCTTTCCTCCCCAAGTTAGAGATTTCAGCTCAGATCCTATAGCTGCTCATGTTTTTAATTTTTTTGAGACCTCCTTTCTTCTTACCAAAAAGGATTGTTTAAATATGTGCAGATATTGCCATTTAGCCAGCTGTTTCAGCTGTTTTTGATTCCACTTAAGTAAAAATTACTTGATTTTAGATGCTACAGTCTGGCTCAATCTGGCTGTCTGGCAAAGCCTTCTTTAAATGAGAAGCTGAATTTGCCTTCCTTTACAAATAATACTCTTGTTTCTATAGGAAGGGATCACACTTATCAGCTCACTGGGACCAGGTCAATGGAAGACACTTTTTCTGTAGCTGTTGTCTCTTTTATGAAATGATAGCATCATAGAGTGGTTTGGTTTGGAAGACACTTCCCACTAGACCAGGTTGCTCAATGCCTCATCCAGCCTGGCCTTAAATAAACTCCTGGGAAAAAATATATTACCAGAACTTATGTAGCTCAACCGAGTCTCAGGTAAACTTCCATAAACAAAACCTGAAATGCTTAAAGAAATATGATTTTTACTATATAAATTGTTACAGAGAGTTTTCAAAGTTGTTAGAAAGCATTAAGTATCTAGATTTCATCACCTTTCTATTTCAATTGGGAACTATCTCCTCTTAAATCTGTTCCAATGCCCCCTAAATAATCAAGTTTGATTGAACATGCCCATATATATAGGTAAAAGATGAGGATTTTCTGTGTTTTGTTGGGTTTTTTTTAAACTGTATTTTATTCAGTTTAATTTTCCAACAAATTAAACTATCTGTAGGATGAGTGTCAATAAAAAAGTAGCTGTAGAACCTCAAGGAGGTTTCACTGGGACTTGGTAAAAGCTACCATGTGGTAAAGGTAGCTGTAAAGGACTGTAAAGGCTTGTTGTCAACCCAGGGCTGTAGGGTTGATTGCAGAACAGTAAGGACAGTGTAATCCTTAGTCACATGTTGAGCTTAATGGGAATTAACAGATCCCAGAGACCTTAAATTAATGCTCCCATTAGGATGGACACTTTTCTCTTCCCTGTGTCATGTGACAGGATCGATATCTCATCAAGGGAAACTTCAGTGCAGGATATTTTAAATGAGCATAAGATAAATAATGTTCCCTTGGCTGCACTTTGGCTATAGGAGAAAGAGTTTTCCTGGTGTAACAAAGAGTAAGTATGACAAAGGTCATTTGGGAATAAAATGTATCTGTTTGATCCGTTTGATTATTTCCATCTGGATGGCATTTGCTTCTCTAAGTGAAGGGAATGGGAGCTGCCTATTTCTAGGCAATCTGTTCAGTTGTTTTTTTTTTTCATGGGAACGAAAAATTTAGTCACTCCTTCCATAGGGACATACATTATTGCATCTAGCAAACATGTTGTTCATCTTTTATTTTATACAGGCCCTCTAAGCAGCCTTAATTCCTGGGTGTGTTGAGATGGAGACTGAATATCTTCTTTTTTCCCCCCTATTCCTGCAGAAATCAATGAGAGAGGAAGATCTCCAATATCCTCTATAGACAAGTGCTGGTAAATTTATTAAAAACAAAAGTAGCTTTGCTTGAGGGAAAGGAAAACCAGATAATGATGGGTCCAGTGATGCTGGAAGACATCTTCAAATGTGGCTCCCTGCTGTCATGGACGAAATTTAAGGTCTCTTCTAACACAAACAATTCTATGATTCTGCCATAAGTTAAGTGAACTCCATATCGGGGTTCCCCCTCTATAACAGTAAAAACTCTTAAATATTAAACAAGTCATTACAATAATGTCTTGGTTAGCTATAATGAGACTATTTTTCTAAGTACAGTACTTGCTAATGCTGCGGTTTTGTCACTGCCCTTGGACTTTTGTTCTTTAGTCTGAGGAAGGCTGGGTACCTTGATTTGCTTTAAAAACAATCTTTGTATCAGAAGGGACATGTCAGAGATGGCTAGGTTCCCTGCTTCCACCCCCCCAGCATGATGTTCATTGTAGCATGAATTTGTGTCACCCCAAGATATACAATCATAGCATGTGTCAAATTGGAAGGGACCTCCAGAAGTCATCTGGTCTCTGCAGTGAGCATCCTGCTGCTCAGAGCCTTATCAAAACTAAATGTGAATGTTTCCAGGGATGACGCCTCCACAACCTCTCTGGGCAATTTGTTCCAATCCCTTACCACACTAATGGGGAAGAACTTTAGACTAGATAGTCTAAACCCCTCTTGCTCTAGTTTAAAGCCATTGTCCTTCATCTTATCATGCGATACTTGAGTGTAATAAGCATATGGGCACTACTGCTTTATCCTTGTAATGCTTTTATTTGAAAAGTGACTGTGTTCCCTGTATCATGATATTTGGAAAACTGCTAGGATCTAAAACTTGAAAAACTGCTGAGAGAGACTCCTAGAATCCCTGTGCATAAAAGCAGGAAGCAACAGTAGTATTTGCTGCTTTGCTCGTGGAAGTTTGGGAGGACGAAGTTATGGAAATGGAAAAAAACTTGGAATATTTTTCTCTTTGACAAAGCCATATGATGTTATCCTTCATAAAAGGAGTATTATATAACTCCATGGATTCTAGGCAGGACTGAAAAACTAAGAAAAATATATACTTTGTGGTTTAAGGCTATTCTTGGTAGCAGTCTCCAGATACCACTTATTCCATCTTTCTTAGTTTGGTTAGACTTGCAGGGCTCCTTCCACAATGAATGAGATTTGCTTTACCACATCCAGCATCTCCAGTGGATGCAGCTGTTCTAGATATATCTGGGCAGCTCAGCTGAAAGGTCATCCGTGGATCAGTTCAGATTTTAAAACAGCCTTTTGGTACTGCCACTGCTAATCATTTGCTCTGTCAGCAAAAGTTGCCATTGGAGCTACGATCCCATGGATGGCTTCCAGATGTGCTAATTCAGCTGTAGTTCCAGCAGCAATTTCTCCTTCCCATTATGCACATGGAAATTAAATTAATTTTCATATTTATCAAACAGCTGTAAATTAAGACCCCTGACTTGCAAATACTTGTGTAGTCTAAAGCAGTCTGTGAAGGATAGTTGCACTCCAGTTTCAGTGGAGGCTCATTCATGTTGTTCCCTGTTTCTTGGGAAACTTTAGTGCCTTGGCAATCACCTTTCATCAGTGAGCTATGAATTTTTGGGGTTTAAAATCTAATTTTTATCCATTGTCCTTGCTACTTGCTGGTTATGTTCAGTCTCAACACCAGTGACCAGAGAGGGACCAAGGTCTGACAGGCTTTGAAGTAAGTCCAGGCCATAACACTCATGTTTGGGATGTGCAGTCCAAAAGACACGCAAAATTGTTAACTTCCAGAGAAGACTTTCTTTTCTTCTTCTGACCTTCGACAACCTGCAAAAGCTGTAAGGGAAGAAATGGTGGAAACAAGAATCCATCCAGAGGCAAAGAGTGGTGGGAGAACAGGTGAAGTTGTGTTGAGATTGATTCAAGAGAAAAAGAGGGCAGGACAAAAATTTGGGCTTGAATCCTTGTTTTTCAATTCTCATTTTTTCTGGTTTGCTGTCTATTGTTATATCCTTACTTCTGTATCACATATTTAAGTCTTCAGAAAAGCACAGATAATCCAGAATAATATAGAGAGGATACAAACAGTTTCTTGGAAGGCCACCTATTTTGCCAAATGATCTCTATTGTAAAAAAAATATGTAAGAATTGTAGTAATTTTTCCAAACTCATGAATTCATAGAGCATTTTCAGTTAGTTGAATGATCAAAACACTGTTAAACCAAATATATTCTGGACTGCTTTATATGGAGAGAGCAAATTTTTTTTTATTAGAATCCTTATGGGTACATTTTAAGAAGCAAATGTCGTATGACACATTAGGTTGCTCTTGAAAATAACAAAACTTATTATGTAATCGTGACTTATCAATATGTGTAGGGGGGCTCCAGAAAGGCTGGGTAGGACTTTTTAATAGGATACATGATGGCAAGACTAGGAGTAATGGATGCAAATTGGAATAGGGAAGATTCAGGCTGGATAGAAGAAACAAGTGCTTTCTTGTGAGGGTGGTGAGATGCTGGAACAGTTTGCCCAGAGAGGTTGTGGATGCTCAGAGCTTCCTGGAAGTGTTCAAGGCCAGGCTGGCTGAGGTATTGAGCAGCCTGGTCTAGTGGGAGGTGCAATTATATCAGGCAATTATAGGTAGCAAGAACATGCCCTAAGATAGGAAATAAGGAAGTGCCATTTCTTTTTTATTCCAGATAAGTGCTTCCATTTGAAATATTTGACATTTTTCATAGAATCATAAAATGGTGTGGTATAGAAGGGAACATAACAAATCATCGAGTTGCAACTCCCCTGCCATGGGCAGGGACACCTCCCACTAGACCGAGTTGCTCAGTGGGTCATCCAACCTGACCTGAAACACCTCCAGGGAGGAGGCATCCACAACTTCTCTGGGCAACCTGTTCCAGTGTAGCAGCATCCTCACAGTAAAGAATCTCTTTGTTCTATCCCACCTAAATCTCCTCTCTTCCATGTCTCTGTCTCCACTGTACAAATCCAGAGCATTTTGCACTCTGGCAACTCTTAGCTTCACTAATTATTGTCTCAGACTGAGGCAAAGGGAATAGGAAAAACAGCATGAACCTTTTCAAAGTTGTGTTTGCACGATTAACAGCTTCATAATTCCTTTCCATTTATCAGTTGCTACCTGTCCTGGAAGAAATTTAGAAGTCAAAGTCGTCATGCATTTAAGATACATTTCTGCCCCCAAATGCCCAAACATTTATTCTGCTATTGAATATTAAGAAAGCATTTTATTTCTGAAGTATTATTTTTCTAACATTTCCTGCCTTAGTAGATTAGATATATTTTCAGGTATTTTCTTTTTTTTTCATGCTATATTTTCACACCTGCTTCTCTCCACTCTTTTTTGTCTATTAAACAAAGTTACTAGTTCTGTGAACCAAGATTGTTAAAAACAATTTTATTAGACTGCTAGCTAATCTAAAATATGAATTTTTTTTGTGTTTTCCTAATCTATAAAATGGAAAATTAATAGGAAAATTCACAGGATTGATAAGGACATGCTGATACTGTAAAGCCATGTCCTTGTTGACCCAAAACAATCTCATGCATGTGCTGAAATTGCCTCCTAATTTGAATGATTTATTGGCCAGAGGGTTTAACCATTGACTAAATTGTCAAAACTCAAACTAAATGTTGAGAATGAACTGGGGACACTGTGAAATTGACTTGTCTCCCTAAAAACAAATCTCTGATGGTTGCATTTACACTGCATCAATGAAGTGAAAAGCTAATAAAGAGAGTATTCTTGCTAAATGCTTTTTGTTTTCTCTCCAGGGATGACTTTGCCTCTTAATTTGGTCTGCGTGGGTAGTAACTGTTTGATGGCTGGTTCAGAGTGTCCTGCAGATGATGAATTAGGATTTTGCAAGTTGACTTTTGTTGCAGAGCATAAGGTAGGGTCAATACAAACAAACATTTACCATCTCAAAAGATGTTGAATAAGTTGGTGGGGGTTTTTTTTGCTGCTGCTTCTTTGTATGATTTCATACAGAGAAACTCCTGAATGCTAATTTTTAGAAGTGTTAGTTTTCAGATAGAACACATTGATCTTGAAACACTCAGTAAAATCGATATGTCTGATGCAGAGCTGATGCTTTTTCACAGTGATCATTGACATAATCTGTTGTCTTATGAAAAAAACCCAGAGAACTCAGTGAAATATATGCAATATGCCATCAGGATACCTTAAAGTAGGCCTTAATACAGTTATTATATTTTTAGTTCAAATACTGAATTTTATTTCCTATTCACACTGGAGTATTTCTTGCTCTTACTTCTGTTTCAAGAGTTGGACTTAGATAGAACTTGGGTTCCAGCTTATATCTACTGTTTATCTGCCTCTCATGATCTGCTTTGATCACATTCAAGATTTCCCCACACTGCTAAGATCACCATGCCTTTAAAATCCAAGAAGCTTTGTCTTTTATTCAGGCACAGAGAGATGAAATCCAAGGTCATGCATGGTCTGTAGCAAACTGCAGTGTCAGAGTTTGGTGTGAATCCCAGGGCAGTGTGCTAAGCACTTCTAATATCAGGAAGCAAGAGCTGACAAATATAGTTTTTACCCAATGCAAATAAACATATTGAAATCTCACAAGTAATTTTGATGGGAAATTCATTCATTGTATTAATATATTTAACTCCTGTGAAAGGTGGCAAGCTGGGACATGCTAAAATCCTACATTTATCAACAAATTTACATTTAATATAGCTATTGAAAACTTGAAGAGGCTTGAAAGAGGTACCTTTCTTCAAAAAGGAGTGTGCTTTGATGCTTTGATTGCCTTACTTGTTTTCATTACTGGTAATGGAAGAGTCATGGTACTGAGTACTTCTTTCTCTGATCCTGAGTACATCTGTCCCAGTCAGAAATCAGAGATTTTTCTTGCTTTTCCTGCCAATTCAATGTTTCCATTGGTCACTTAGATTATGCCTCTTCCCCATTTTTCTCCCCCCAGAGACCCTACAGTGCTGGTAACAAGTGGTTGGAGAGGAGGGAAGAATTTTCTCTGGTTCTCTTGGATCTAGGTATGGCTTGATTGTAACAAGCATTTATGTGCTGAGTGATTCAGGATCATTTCCCCCACACACCCCTTTGTTTTCCTTGTGATAACTAGAATCTCTTTCCAAGTAACTATTGAAAATGTGTTCCGTTATCAGAAGGTAAATTTAGCACATTTTCTTATACTACCTTGGCATAGATGAAATATTAAAGGTAGGCAAGGTATTCTGCTTTTGCTCTCTGTATTTAGAAATTCTTTGTAATTCTTTCATGTCTTTCTATGCATAATTAATTTTAAATGTACATCTTTGCTGCCATTTCCAGTTCCCTAAACACAGTCCCCATGAGTTTAATATCCTAGTCATCCTGTCATTTGAATTTATGTTGTATTAGCTGAAATGACTCATGAACTTTCAACAGGAATTTCTTCTTAATGTCTCATTAAACCCATAATTTAAACATCAGTCTTGCTCTGAAAAGCTGTGGCATGGTGGCAGCTTTTGTGAGGTAGCAGTGGTGCTCTTAATGCTAATATTTGCCCTCAGAAAATCTCTGTGCATCTCCCTGCTATTATCTTTACTGCAGAAGCATTTTTACTTTGTATATATGCACATTCTAGTAAGGATACACTTTAACATCTGAAGAGTTCATAGAATCATAGAATGGTTTGAGTTGCAAGGGACCTCAAAGATCATCTAGTCCCAACTTCCCTGCTATGGGCAGGGATACCTCCCACAAATGTGTACAGGGTTAATAGTACATTAAGATAATTCAGTAGAAATCCACAAAATGGTGGGGTTTTTTTCTTCCTTTTTTTTTAAACTGAAGCATCTGTTTGTGATTCCTGCCTAGGTATCAGGTATCTGGGTGAACAGATAAAGGCAAATTCCTAGTGGCAGCAGATGGAGTTGGAGCTAGGATTAATTGTTAGGAAAGTGAGAGCAGAGGGTATTTTAAGAATTAAGCCACCCGCCCTGGCTAACACTGAGATATTTGGATTTGATACAGATTGATAAGGAGATTACCAGAGCAGGGAGACTGCCTCATCAGAACGTACTTTTATTCACTGTAAGGTGGAAAAATGTGTTCTAAGGGAAGAAAACTGGGCTGTGGCAAAGCTTACTTAGAGAATTTAATAAAATTAGTATATAAAGATCTGTGGGTTTGGAATTCAGGGAGTTCAAACTTTGAAGTGCCTTCTGAAGCTTGGTTAAGAAAGTTATGGTTTCACTTACTGAAGAAAGAGAGAAGTAGATGAAAATACTGCGTAAGAGTGTCTCATAGACAGAGTTTAGTCACATCCATCCGTGGCTGACACAAATGTCTTTTAAAAAAGAGTGAGAAGATCAGATTTCCTCATGGAGAATGCTAGGCCTGCTTGGGGCATCAGCCACCAAGCCTCTCAGCAGGGTGCTGTGGTAGGTGTCTTAAGTCTAAATAAAAAGAATTTGTTTAGTTTAAAAGAATTTATTGGAATTTTATGTGTGAATATTTATGTCTCAAGGTGGATTTTCTTTTCATTTTTCAAATTTTTATTTTCACCTTTGAAATCAAAATGGGGAAATTATTGATGTCACATCTTTGCAGGCAATATAATTTTGGTGATAAATCTGACAAAATAAAAGAGAATAATCCTGATCCAGACAAATCAAAGAGGTGCATCTTCCTTGCTTATGCTGTATGCCAGAGAAGGTGTGATATTTTTACCCTCCTAAATCAGAAGGCAGAAATCCTTGTCTTTTTGTTGCTGTACAATAGTTTCTGTGTATTTTTTTTGGTTTATATCTAATTAAAACTTGTAGAGTTATAATTAAAATATTTTAAACAAGATCTTTAAAGTCTCTCATTAGGCTGGATAGATTATCCAAGAGATGCAGATGATTTTTTAAAATTCTTTAATATATTTTAACATTTTGGGGTTTTTTAATCTTTACATTTGACCTATGCCAGACAAATCCATCAACCATCCTGGCAAATACCTGTCTGTAAAGAGGAAATTAACGGAAATGTAATGGTGAAAAAACCTGGTTGTCTTGGGTGAAAGCAACAATTCTGTAACTTCATAGTTTTAACAAGAAATTATTGACTTACATGGTAAAGGACAAATTAATCTACCACAGTCATGTTAAGACAGAATCATAGAATGATTTGAGTTGGAAGGGACCTTAATCATCTAGTTCCAACCCCTGCTATGGGCAGGGACACCTCTCACCATAGCAGGTTGCTCAGTGCCTCACCCAGCCTGCCTTAAACACCTCCAGGGAGGGGGCATCCACAATCTCTCTGAGCAACCTGTTCCAGGGTCTCACCACCATCACAGTAAGCAAATTCTTTCTCATATCCAGCCTAAAACCTGCCCTCTTCCAATCTGCATCCATTACTCCTAGATGTGTCTCCAGAGGTGAAGACCTGGAGAGACCACCTTAGTCTTTCTTGCTGTTGGTTAGTGATTTGTCTGGAGAGAGATGCAGAGTGAACAACAAGAGAAAAATGTACGAGAAGTAAGACTTCCCTTCGGGTGCATGGGACAGTCAGTCAGCTTTCTTGTGCCCTATGCTGAGTATGAGTTGTAGAATGTTACTTAAATTTTTGCTAAGAAATTGTAACAGCTTAGGTTTTGCTTTTAACCAGGGGATATTTTTCAGGTGTAAATGGGTCTTGCCTTTGTGAGGGTGTCTCCTAAAGCTGCAAATGAAGCACTATTTATGCAGAGCACCACATACCAGTCATTCTCTTCTCCCCAGACTGGACCTCACTGATTTTCAGAAGTAATGACTGTAGTGCCAAATTTACAAAGGCACGGAGATAAGTGGCTAATTGGTCTTGTGTATATAAGCCTCTAGGTGTTGTAAATGCCTAATTTGCATTCAGATTGGATGTCTTGGCTCTAGGTTAGTTTGCATTTTTGAAATAAATCTTCTTTTCCTGCTCTATATATAATATACTGGAGTGGGCAAAATGGATTTCTACTAGCTGAATCTAAATAGCTCCTTTTGGGTTTCGATCCATCAGACTAAAGCAATTCCAAAATCAACCCACTCAAAATTGTATGGAAAGGATATCGAGTTATTTCTACTTTCTACACTGTGATTGATCTGACTGTCCATTGTTATTTCTAAGTTACACAAAGCCAAAAATATTAATGGAAATTTGATATTATTTTAAGTGAGATTTAAATGTTTCTCTGTAAGTAACTACAGGTACCTTTAAACACCTCAGGGACTTTGACAACAAGTGTATTTTCAGTGGTTAGTGCCAAAATATTTTACAAAAAGACTAAGTAAAAATTTATTTCTTCCTCCTAAACACATTCCACAAAATAGGAGAGATGTCATTAGCAGCAGGTATTTGCTAAAAAATTTTTGAAATTAAAACAACTTTGCAACCAGGTGCTTTTAAGGCAGTTGCAAACACCTTTGGTCTCATAACCATCCAACCTTGAAAAAGCTGTATTAACTTGGGCCAAAATGGTTATTTATTGTTAATGTTGTATTAAATGCTTACTTGCATGCTTTCAGCTGCCATAAAATAGCTCCTGTAAAAGTAGTAATATATAGTTCAGTTAGATGGGATCAAAGCTTGAAATGTATAAACAAACTGTTTCTTTCTTGCTTTCCTTTACACTTTAGTGGAGCCTCCTGAGAGATGGCTTTGTTTTCACATCAGGAGCCTGCTCTGCTACCCCTGGCTGAAAAACCACTTTAATCTGGAGGTGACAAACAGAAGAGATTAATGGCTTCAATTTGAACCCATGCAGCAAAATGCCACATCGATTCTTCAGCTGATGCAGCACAGACATAATAGCCTGGGATTTAGGAAAGAAAATATTGACTCAGTTCATGATATTAAAACAATTACTTATTAAGCTTAAAGTGGTTTTAGCACTGCCAGAGATGGGGTTGCCCTATGTGCACTGTGGTGAACTATCAGATGTCTGTTCAGGAATCTACAAAAATTCTATGAACTTAAATAAGAAATGGCACTTAACTAAGAAACTAAGAGAAAATAAGGGATGAAGCAGATGTTTAAACATTAGACTAGTTCTTAGATCATAGAATCATAGAATGGTTTGGGTTGGAAGGGACCTTCAAGATCATTTAGTTCTAACTCCCCTGCCATGGGCAGGGACACCTGCCACTACACTGGGTTGCTCAGTGCCTCATCCAGCCTGGCCTTAATCCCCCTCCAGGGAGGGGGAATCCACAGCCTCTCTGGCCAACATGTTCCAAGGTCTTACCATCCTCACAGGAAAGAATTTCTTTTTTCTATCCAGCCTAAATCTCCCCTCTTCCAATTTGCATTCATTACTCATAGCCCCACCATCCTGGACCCTGTTAAAATGTCCTACCCCAGCCTTTTTAGAAGCCCCTTCAGGTATTGAGAAGCTACTGTGAGTTCTCCCCCGAAGCCTTCTCTTCTCCAGGCTGAACAACTCCAACTCTTTCAACCTGTCCTCATAAGGGAGGTGCTCCAGCCCTCTCATCAGCTTCATGCCCCTCCTCTGGACTCTCTCCAACCGCTCAATGTCCTTATTATGTTGAGGGCTCCTGAACTGGATATAGCTCACCAGAGCCAAGTAGAGGGGAAAAAATCACCTTCCTTATCCTGCTGGCCACACTTCTTTTGATGCAGCCTTGTTTTTGTAAGGTGACAATTAAGACACAGAGAGGCTGAGTGACTTCCCCAGCATTTCCCTGTTAGCCAGGGAGGAGAAAGATGCTGTACCCAACTTCCTTGAGTTTCAACCACTTGGTTAGATTCAAGAGTGAGCTACAAAATCATCTTTAAAATGCAGTGTCGGCATAGCAAATTGTCTATGCAAATCCTGGTGAGATGGAGGAAAACCACCCAGAGATGATTTTAGAAAGATACTTGAGATAAGATATCATAGGTAGATTGTATCCACAAAAGTGACTGAAAATGTTAACCATAAAAGAGTTAGCAGAGATGTAGGCAGTGCTTTGACACATCTGTGGATATTTTTCCCTGTCTTTGCTGTTTGTCGAGACCATTTGACCCTTTTCTACAAAAGATGAGAGGGATGCAGTTGTATTCAAAGCAGGATTGCAGAAATGATGTTGATATATTTTAATTTCCAGCCAGCATGCTGTCCTCTCTAATGAAACCTTTTCTTAAGCCAACTAAAAGCAAGGGCTTAGAACAGAGGAGGGTGCAGAGAGGTGATGAGAACTGATGTTTAGTCAGATTAGCTGTAATATTAATTTTCAAAGGTGTGAGGGAATACAGTGGTGATGGGTAGAAGAAAAACCAAACCTCATCTCTCTGTTACAAAAGGAGCATGAGGAGTTTTTTTGTTTAGTGAGAAATATGGCCTAAGATTTTCTAAAGATGGCATGTGAGGCTGCACTTAGGTAAATCAGACCTCTATGATGGCGTGACATACCCAGCATTGTTTTTCTAAAGCAGGCCATTTAAATATAGCTGGGGAGGGCTAAGCAAGGCAGGTTTTTAGAACCTTAGCCAAAAGCCTTAAAATATCAAGAGGAAATAAGCCTAAATGTGGCAAGTGTGAAGTCAGACATATGGTGTAATGGGCTTGGGGTTGGAGTCAATTATGCAAGTTGATTGGAATTAGGTGGAGCTCTATCAGTAGTGGGGAAGCAAGTGGATGGACTGTATTTAACCAGTTTCTCCCCTCCACAGTTGTTAATTTCATCTCTCAAATCAATGCATTTGCTGGAAAACAGTCATGGACTGACAAAAGTGAATTGCAAAGGATTGTACCAGAAGAACTGTGATAAGAAAGGTCAAATGCAGAAGATGGAAAACCTCTTTGTTAGCTAAAGCAGTCACAGTATGAAATCAAAGCTAAAACCCCAACCAATCCACAAAAAAACCCCCGCAGATCCAGCTGTCCCTCTGATGACAGAGCTGTTCAGGCCAAGAATCCCTTAAGCCACTATCTGCTTTATGAGACTCCAAGGGCAAAAAAGCTTCTGTGCATTGTGTCTAGGCTGCAGTGAGAGAAGATTCTTACAGTGGATTTATTCCAGTTCTTCCACTAACACTGACAGAGGTTTTTATAGAGTGTGGCTTTGGGGCTCTGTGTTTTGAAGCTCAGCTTCCCTCCTTCCTGAAAATAGAAAAGTAATCCTGCTGCCTTTGGAAAAGGAGCTGGCTCAGAGAAGAATTAAATTAGCATGACATTTATAGAAAAAAATCAAACCAACAAACATACCAAACCAAGAACTTGCATGAGAGAGAACAATGAATATTTGTTTGCTGACAGACTTTTGTGACTGCATGGAAAGTCACCATATGACTTATATGATACTTAAGTCTCCCTTGAAGGTCCCCAGGTGGTTTCTGCTTTGCTGGGGTTATTATACTGAAGGATAATTTCTTGTCTGTCCTGGAACTCAGCCTTTTTGATATAGAGCCATGCCTTTAAATAAGATAGTGTGTGCTTACTGAGGTGATTTGTGTAGTAGAGATGAAGAAAATGCAGACCAAAACTCTGGTTACTGCCTGATATTCTTATAGTAGCCAAACTTCTATTTTAAGGAAGCTCCAGCACCACAAGGGGCTACAGGAAATCTGAGGAGGGGCTGTTTGTCAGAGCATATAGTGATGGGACAAGGGGCAAAGGTTTTAAACTAGAGCAGAGCAGAGTTAGGTGAGACATGAGGGTAGTGAGACACTGGCACAAGTTGCCCAGAGAAGTGGTGGAGGCCCATCCTTGGAAACATTCAAGGCCAGGTTTGCTGAGGCTCTGAGCAACCTGATCTATGGCAGAATGTCCCTGGTCACCGTAGGGATTTGGAGTAGATGGCTTCTAAAGACCCTTTCCAGGTTTATGATTCTATGAAAGGAAAAAAAAAGAAAAACTTCTGTTCCCCATAACTCTATCCATGTAAATTTCCTTCATGTCACCATCATGGCAGCATGAGCAACTTTTGTCCATCTCTGGATTTAGGTGCTATGCCTTTTTTTTTTTGTCTGCTGCAGAATGGTCAAGCAAGACTTTATATATGGTATCTTGATGTCTGAGGAACTTGTAGGAAACTGCAAATCAGTTATCTTGATTATGCAGGTTGCACTGAGGTTGCCGATGTAAAGGCAGTGAAGGATCTGGCTGTCCAGATAAATAAAATAATTGAGGGATGGTTGCACCCTGATGAGTATAACGCCTGGGACCATTGAATGAGCACTAAGTCCCTCATGCATTGGGTTCTTGACTTGTGGAGTATGAGAAAGGTTGGCAGGGGGATTGGACTAGATGATCTCTTGAGGTTCCTTCCAGTTCCTGACGTTCTGTGATTCTGTGAACAGGTTAGAAATCACAGAGGTGCTGTTCATCAGGAAAGCCCACGCTTTATGATATGTATGATCTTCATTTGTTGCAGTCTACAGTCACACTGTCAAAATCAGCCCAGTAAGAATCCAATCAGTGCACTCATGAAGTCTGGAATCTCCAAAGCACAAGAAAAAGTGGTTTCTGTGAAGACGAGGCAAGTCCATGTTGTTGAATTCAGTTGTTGAAGGTTGTGATTTTACCAGTAAGTACTGTCTCAGGGACCTGTCCTGGTGATAAAGGAATGAGGAGGTGTAAGCTAAAAAAAGCAGGTTTCTGAATCAGATTTGCCCTTGAGGTAAATATATCTGAGAGTTACCACAGGAGCCTGAGCCCCACCTGTAGCTTTGCTTGTTTAGGTATGCAAACGCTACAGGGGGGAAAAATGCTAGTTTGTGAAGTTTTTTGGGTTGTGAGGAAACTTACTGAGGCAGTTATATTTTTTCACCAGTTCTCAGAATACTGTGGGAAATTTGAAGCTTCTTTGCTAAGTTTGTTTTAGCCAAATATGGCCACTGGGTTCTAAAACAATTCAGGGATGCAGGTAGAGAGAGGCACAGTAGTGGTGAATGCTCTGTTTCCATTGGAAACCAAGCCTAAAAATACTCCTACAGCCACAAGTCAAGACTGTGCTACCCACTGAAGTTGCTGGACCAGCACTAATGCTTAAACCAGTGAAACAAGAATTAAAGCTGCATTCTCCTGTGAGCCTTCCATCAGCCTTCAGTCCCACAAAAGAAAACTCTCATTGCTTTTGAAAAGTCCTGGCTTTTTTCCTTTTTCTCTAGCCCTGAAAAGCCAGCTGAGTTTTGTGACTTGCTTTGTTGAGACTGTCAGCCCCCCTCCCTGCCAGAGCCTGATGCAGCTTTCCCTGCAGGAGGGAAAAGGGGAAGATAGACTGCCTCAGCAGTTCCCTAAGTGTTGCTTTCCTCCCCTCCTTCCCAGCACAGAAGTGCTTTTGTTTGTGCTCTAGGGCCAGCTAAAAATTTGGCTGTGAAATGAGCTCTGGAGAAGAGAGAGAGGCTGGAATACATAGCCTGCAACTGACAGGCACAAACTTCTACCTGCCCCTTCCTCCAAGTCAAGGGTAAGAAGTGGTCCCACAGCTGATGAAACAGCAGTTGCTTGTTTTAAATCTTAGATTTAGAAAATTATAATATTAATTTCTAATTTTGTAATCACAGAATATCAGGGATTGGAAGGCACCTCAAGAGGTCTTCTAGTCCAATGCCCCTGCTAGTGCAGGAAGACTCAGATCAGGTCACACAGGAGAGTGTCCAGGCAGGGGTTGTATATCTTCAGAGAAGGAGACACCCAGTGATGTAATTAGGTAGGAGAGAACTTTAAAGAAAAGCTGCTTCCCCCTTCATTGGTGGGACACAGGGACCAGGAAGGTTTGGTGTGCATGATATTCTATGAATATTCATGTTCTTATATTGCTATTTACTTTTACTCATAATCTTTGGTCCTGTCAGAATCGTGGGAGAGAGGTAGAGCAATTAACCCTTGTACCTGGGGCCCACTTAGATATCTCAGTGGTCTTTCTGTGAAAGAATATTGGAATCCATGAAATAAAAATTTTCCCAGTACTTCCCACTGGTGTGTAGTCTCTGTAGTCTCTGCTGGCAAACTGATTTCTAGTCCCACAAAACTGTTCGTCATACTACCTGTTCAATGTGTAGCTAAGGATTTGCAGAATAAGGAAAGTGTCCAGATGAAGAAAGAAGTGAGGAAGGGAGGAAGAAAATAAGGGCTTAAGAACCTTCTGAAGTTGGTTCATGCTTTTGGTGGGGGTCTATTTTTCACTTTGAGCTTGCCAACATCCCTTAATTCAAATCACCTAGAATATATGACTTCTGGGTGCAAGGAAGATTTGAATTGCCTTTTCTGCATTGCTAAATAACAATTACCTGGGGAGATGGGAAATGTAAATCAGAAATGAATGAGGTATGGCTGCTATTATGTTCGATGTATGATCTCCAACATGAGGCCTTCCGTCAAGAGAAGGTCGTCTGTTAATATTGAAGAGTACTGCAGTACTGCAGAAGGTATTTATATTTTCTTTTTTTTTCTTTTCTTGAGTTCCTTTTTGTGCTTATAAACAGTGCAACACTTTTCTGACGAGACATTTGCAATGACATCTTAATCTTCCTAAATCATGTCTTTTATGATGTTTCAGGCTGGGTATAAGAAAGGTGTTCATTACTGTGAGGGTGGTGAGACACTGGAATGGGTTGCCCAGAGAGGTTGTGGATGCCCTTTCCCCCCCCGGAGGTATTTAAGGCCAGGCTGGATGAGGCATTGAGCAACCTGGTGTAGTGAGAGCTGTCCCTGCCCATGGCAGGGGGGTTGGGACTAGATGATGATTAAGGTCTCTTCTAACCCAGACCATTCTATGTTTCATAAAAGAGAGAAAGGAGGGATCTGTATTTTTCTGAATGACTGGTCTTTTCCTGGAAATGTGTAATTTTTCCTTTTATCTCCTTCTCTGAACAACCTCCTCTATGCAGTTGCAGTGTGAACAGTTCAAACCATGGAAGCATTAATTCTCACCTGCAATAATCTGTGTTCCCTTGTTAGAATTAGAATTCTTCCTTCCTTTTGTTGCAGGCACATCATTACAATGTAACCTATATTGTGCTGAGTCAGACTGCAGTGTAGAAGAGATACTAATTAGCCTAATAAAGTGTCTTGTGTGCTTTGATGAATGACAGAGGGCATGTTTCTTAAAATCCAGGCTGTGATTTTCATGTTTAGAAAGCAGGGCTGGAATTTTTAGTGCAATATGCCAAATCCTAGTCAGTCTGACAGAGATAGTACAGAGCAAACATACTAGAAAGGAGCATGGAATTTTCCTTCCAAATATTCACAGTGAGAATGAGCAAACTGGATGGAGATTTGTCTTTTGTCTCCTATTTGCTGCTGTGTGGTGGGACTGGTCTCCTTACAGATGTCTTGGTTCATCCTTCCATGAGGCAAGGGGATTGGTTGAAGCTCAACGTCTTCTGGGCTGGAATAGTTTTGCACTGCTGAGATCTGGAGTGCTGTGAGCCACCCATCAGTGAACTGCAAAAGCATCATAGAATCATAGGGTTGGAATAAACATGTAAAAGCCATCTAGTGCAACCCCCTGCAGTGAGCAGGGACATCCTGCACCAGGTTGCTCAGAGCCTCAGCAAGCCTGGCCTTGAATGTCTCCAGGGATTGATATGGCCTCCACTACCTCTCTGGGCAAGCTGTTCCAGTGTCTCACCATATTCATGGTGAAAATCATCATCCTCTAACCCTTCCTTTCTCCAGTTTCAGGCCATTTCCCCTCATCATGTGCTGGCATGTCCTGGCAAACAGCCCCTCCCCAGCTTTCCTGTAGCCCCTTCAGGCACTGGGAGGACACTGTGAAGTCTCCCTGGAGCCTTCTCTTCTCTACCATGAGCAGCCACAACTCTCTCAGCCTGTGCTCCAGCCCTCTCATCATCCTTGTGGTTCTCTTTAGAACCCTCTCCAATGCTTCTGTGTCCAGAGCTGGATGCAGTAACTCCAGGTGGGTTCTCATGGGCAGAATCCCATGGTGGGCAGAATCACTTCTCTTGACCTGCTGGCCACGGCTTTACTGATACAGCCCAGGATATGGTTGACCTTCTGGGCTACAAGACTTGTTATCTAATTATTTAATTGAACTCTCTTTTTCTAGTTGCTAATTAAACTCCTATAATTTTTCATGTTTAAGCTGCATCATTATGCTTAACAAAATGTTTGTGCTTTTGAATAATTTATGATGTTAGTATGCAATTTGAGACTATCAGATGCTCTCTCTGGAGAAAACCCAAGGTTGATTCATTGGTTTTGTGTCTTTGAAGATGTAAGGAAGGGAGGGTTTGGCTCTCATACTCTTTTATTAGAAACTTAATTTTTAATAACTCAAGCAAATTTAAGGAGTAATGATGGTATAGTAGTCTCAATATCTTAGAAAGATTTTTATGGAATAGCTTGCTAAGATAGAAAGTGATTTAAACAAATCAGCCTCGATTCTCTGTAAATAACAGTTTCTTGTTCTTTCAGTTAATGGTTTTCCCCAGATGCAGCCAATGACAACATTGTGTTTATTATCCCAAGGCAGAGTTACTGCAGCTCCTGATTTCATTTGATTTCTTTTCCTTTCCTTAATGGCTGGCTTAACCAAATCTAAAAATAAAAAGCTATTTCTTCAATTACGATAGGGATTTTGAGATTCATGAGTTGCTCTGGGAATGAGAAAGAACAGAAATTAAGTCAAAAAAACAGTGTCGTGCCAAGCATTTCTTCTAGGTTTTTTTGGTCCCTGCTTTATACCAGATGAATGATCTGTCTGAGGAGTCCAGCTGCTAGCTGATACTGAGTCAAGTAACTAGGTTTGGTTTAATTAGAAGAAATTTAAAGGGAATACTCTGTGGTAAAAAGTAACTGTGTCAGAGAAAACATGTCTTAGAAGTGGTCAGAAAGCTCTCTTCTTTGTCTGCTATGCCCTAGTGACACCATATCTGGAGTACTGTGTCCAGCTGTGGGGCCCTCAGTTCAAAAAGGGCAGGAGTCCTGCCTGAGAAAGTCCAGTGCAGATCCAAGAGGATGATGAAGGGATTGGAACATGTCCCTTCTGTGGAAAGGCTGAGGGAGGAGACTGAGGGCTGACCTCATTAATTTTTATAAAAATGTGAAGTGTGAGTGTGAGGAGGATGGAGCCAGGCTTTTAGTGACCTCCAATGATAGGACAAAGGGCAATGGGTGCAAGCTGGAACACATGATGTTCAACAAAAATGTAAGAAAAAGCTTGGTTAGGGTGAGGGTGAGAGAACAGTGGCACAGGCTGCCCAGAGAGGGTGTTGGGTCTCCTTCTCTGGAGACATTCAAAACCCACCTGGATGCCCTCCTGTGTGATCTGATCTAAGTGCTCCTGCTGTGGCAAGGGGATCGGACTAGATGATCTCTTGAGGTCCCTTCCAATCCCTGATATTCTGTGATTCTGTGTGTGTTTTCCTCACCCATCCCGCAGTCACTTCCCTCTGCCACAGTCTGTTCCTTGTTGCAGACTCAGGATTGCGCTGACTCAATCTCTAGAAGTGCATGTATCAGGCAACGTCTTTCAGACTGCAAGGCTGAAGTCTTCTTCATGATTATCTTCACAGAAAGTTATGAAATATATCGTCCTTTTCCAAAGTGGCCCTCTGAGCATGCAGCAGACCAGCTTAATGTTAAAACAAAGGTCTTTCCAAAAGGTTAAGTGCTTTATAAATAGCCAGATTTTTCCTCCACTCACTACAAGTCTGCAATCTGCTTAATATATGCACAGTCAGGGAAAAGCTGTAAATATAATGCTAAAAGCAGACATTTGGAACTATTCCTCTTGCTTTACTTCAGCTTATGCATCTGTTTGGAGTAGCTTCTTGCCAATAGAACTGCTGTGTCCTAGTACTTGGGGCTTAATCTTCTAAGTCCCCTGAAGAGGCTGTTCCCATTCCAACACTCTTGAACAGATCTGTGTGAGGATGGTTTGCAAGATAAAGCCATTCACTGGAAGCCACAAATACCTCACCACCTGCTTCAGCCATCAGTCTAGAACTGAGCTAGCTCGTGAGGTCGTGACAGCTAAAGTCCTGACTGAAAAACATCCCAGCTATTAATCAAACAGTGGCTGTAAAAATCCCACCCCTCAAATCTTACCCAGACCTATCATTGCAGGAGGGAAATGCTTGAAGTTTTCCAGCAGTTTTCCAGTGAGTCTTTCTTGCTATTCATTCAGCTGCAGATTTATATTCTTCAATAGTTTGGTTTTTTCCTCATGAAAGCAGAGCCTAAAAATGCTGATGCTGTCTCCTTCCATAGTCTTCTTCCTGCTAGGAGACCCAGAGGATTTCTACTTAAGTAGTATCCTTGCTCCATGGGCATGTAAATCTGAGGTGATCCAGAAAGTTGCTGCCCTCATAAATTCCTGAAGCCATGTGCTTGGAGCACAGTGTCAACTCTGACATCCATCTGCCACTGGTGCTTCAAGGAATTTTTCAGCTCAGGCAACAGAAGAAATGATCAAGTCAACCACAGATTTTTATTTTCATTAAAAGGCTGTAAATATGAAACATGAGCAGGCATGTTGATAAGACAAAGACAGCTGGGAGAAGTATATCAATACCTGCAGAAAGGCTGGGGTAGGACTTTTTAATATGGTTCAGGATGGCAGGACTAGGAGTAATGGATGCAAATTGGAAGAGGATAGATTTACACCGGATATAAGAAAGAAGATCTTTACCATGAGGGTGCTGTGACACTGGGACAGGTTGTGCAGAGAGGTTGTGGATGCCTCCTCAATCCCTGGAGGTGTTTAAGTCCAGGCTGGGAGAGGCGTTGAGCAACCTGGTGTAGTGGAAAATGTCCCTGCTCATGGGAGGGGAGTCAGAACTAGATGATCTTGAAGGTCCCTTCCAACCCAAACCATTCTATGATTCTATGATTTTATGTAAATTTAGCCAGGAACCTGATTGCTTCAGGTGGGTGGAGCAAACTGATGGAGTGTGATGGACACAGAGATTTATTTCTGAATAGATAGCCTTGGTTAACTGGGTTTAGTGTAGCACTGCATATATTAGCTGAGCATGAAATTGCTCAATGGATGAGCCTGCTCCATGGATGAACTTAACAGGCCATGCTCTGTATGCCATTACAGATACAAATTCAATAAGGTTTAGAGCTGTAATTCTGCTGATAAAACCAATGGTTTTGGTGAATTTGGTATCCAGATATTCTCCTGGCACAGTGTTGATATTTTAGTTAGTGGTAAAAATGGAATCAAAGGCAAAGAAAAGATAGGAGGCCATAACTGGAAAAGTCTCAAAATCAGGAGTAGCATCAGGGAAATCCTGCTACATATGTGCTACTCAGTGCAGGTATGACTGAGAGATGCCAAAATTTTGTCTGTCAATCAGACTTTTAGTTTAGGTGCCAAGTTCTGTTTGGCGTTTCTGGTTTGTGCTCATTGATCCTGTTGACTTTTTGGGCTGTCTCTGATCCTTCTTTGGTGCTCCTTCAAACACTTTGATCCTGACAACCTACCTTGCATATGAGCACGTTAGAAAATTAAGGGAAAATCAGTGATTTTGTTTTCATGCTAGCTAGAGTTTTCCTCCTGTCTAGAACCTAGCTTTAATGACTTGAAGAGTTCACAAACTGCAAGTCTGGAAAGACTCTCCTCTGTTCTGAGGTCTGTGAACATGTATGAAGTAATTGCCATGACCATTTCACAGGGATGATGTGTGCCAAAATGGAAAAGGTCAAGGCAAAAGTTCAAAGGAAAAGGCTGATGGAGAAGGTAAAAAGAAAAGGCAGGAGTAAGCAAACATGATGGTTTCTGTTGTGAGTTCACAACAACTGAACTCAAAAGACTATATTCAAACACAAGTAACACAGATTAATTCAAAAGCTTTTCTGTCCAGACATAAACCTGCTTTTGAATGTATGGGCACCAGGGATTTTTTTTTAAAAAAAAAATCTTCATGAAAATGATCCTGATTGTAAGCACCAATCTGAAAACATGAAACAAATAGAGTTCTTGGAAATATTTCACTGGGTCCCATTTAATAGGGAAAGAAGATGGGCTTGAGCCTTTGATGGGCAGTGCACAAGGTTATGTAGCTGTCACAGCATGTTCTGTCAAGCTCATTTGGGCCAGAGAGGCAGATGCATCACTGTTACATAAGCCTGCTGACCTGAATGTAGGGCTTTGTGATAGCAGGAGCTGCCAAAAAACAAGCCCTGTTTGAATCAGACATCATGGAGATACAAAAAGTAGGTGTCTAAGCTGTAGGGTTTTTTGTGTTCTACTTGCTTTCTCTGGATTATTCTGTCTACATTAAGGCAATACATTCAAAGCGGAAACCCCTCCAAAATATGTTTTTTCCCTGAAGGGCTTGTTTTTGAAAATTGAATTGGGATGACAAGAATATCCCAGATAGAGAGGAGGTGATGGAGATGGTGAATGCTCTATCTGCTGGATAATGGTGTAATGTTACCCAGCAGAACCAATACCCCATCTGTAACTACCCATAATTGAAGAGATGTAGCATGGGAAAGAGCAATTTTGCAGAAGATTTTGATAGATTGTTTTATTTTGATTTCATTCTAATTTGAAAGGAAAATTAGGTGGATTTTTGTTCATTGCTTAGTGAATGTAATGACATGTGGAACTGGAAGCATCAGAAACCCTGCGGTCCCCAGCTCAAGGAAGTCCATTTGGATCCTCCTTCTGTTTGATATGCCAAGGAGCTGCACATTTCCAGAGCTTCCAGACCTTTATGTCTTGTCTTTCTCACTGGTGGGCTAATAGGGAGCCGTTTGAACAGGGATACTCCACTCTGAGTTTCTTGGCACCCTGCCTAATGAGATCTGTAGAGGAGCCAGCAGCTAAGGAGCTCTGCAATCTCTGAGACAATCCCAGAGCAGGAACTTCTTTCAAACTCTCACTCTCTGTCAACCTGCCAGGAGCTCTGTTGAAGAACAGGGAAGGGGACCTGGCAGGAAATCAGGTGTGACTACTGCAGCCTCATCAGAATCAAATTCTCCATGGAAAATGTTTCTGACCGCTTTTAGCAATCCCATGCACAAGACCTTATGTGTCAGCAACTGATCCTGGAGGTCCTATATCCCCTTCCTTGGCTGTGGTGCAAAGATCAATGAGGCAGAAGAGAGTATAAAGAGATAGTTACACCATCCTGATATCTTTGTTGTTGGGATGTATCATTTGAAGCTCTTCCCATCACCTGTAGTCAAATGGGCTACAAATCCCTGTTGTCCCTGGTGGTGTTGGAGGACATGGTTATTCTAGGAAGGCTCTAGATTGGTGTAGCAACTCCTGTTTGTTTTGGAAAGGTGAAACATGTGTTACCATCTTTACCAGTATCTGAAGGAAAGCTGAGGAGGGGCTGTTTGCCAGGGCATGGGGTGTTAGGACAAGGGACATACATTTAAAACTACAGCAGGGCAGTTTTTGATGAGATATTAGGAAGAAGTTCTTCACCATGAGAATGGGGTGATGGTGGCTCAGGTTGCCCAGAGAGATGGTGGAGCCCCATCCCTGGAGACATCCAAGGCCAGGCTTGCTGAGGCTCTGAGCAACCTGATCTAGTGCAGGATGTCCCTGCTCACTGCAGAGGAGTTGGACTAATTCCCTTCAAAGGTCTCTTCCAACTCTATGATTCTATGATCTTGTGCTATTTCCCACCCTTGCTTTCTGATTGACCTTGAAGTCCATGTCTGAGTAGAGACATTGGACCAAGCATTGTGGACAGGAGAATTGACCAGGCATTCATGCATGGACTTAAAATTCAATCCATTGTAATTTAGAGCAGCCCAGAGGTTACTCTAATTTTTACTTACAATTTACAGTTACAAAGGGATGTCCCAGCAGCTGAAGGTCCCTGGGACCTGCTCCTGCTTTTTCAGTTACAGAGCAGGATGATGTCAATACACCAGGACTTGTGGCTCACTGTCATTACTACACCCCCTGCGGGGTGAATTCAGGCTAATGATGCAATGCAAAACTGCCCAAATGACAGAGAGAATCTGGGCCACTGCATTCAGCTTGTCTGTTTTCCAAATTTTTCAGTGCTCAGGGGGACAAGATCATAACAAATTTTGACTTCTTCCTATGTAGGTCATATGCTGTATGCTGACTACGCTCCACCACAGGTAAAGCTGGAGCAGGGAAACTTTCTTTGCCTTTGCATATCTTGATAGGAAGAACAAATGTTTTTGTTTTATGAATAATTTTCAACTAGTTAGATGTTGGGATCATTAAGCTCCTGAAGGTTGATCAAGTAATGGGGTAAGGATGTGACTACGGAAAGCCTGTGATTTGCCCACATATTTGTAATGATACTGCTTTTTTTATTACTTTTAAACAAAATAATAATAATTTAAACAAAGGTTTGGAAGGGACATTTGAAAGCCATCTAGTCAAACCCCCTTTTTGATTTTACAAGATAATCATTCCTCCTAGAATTTAATTTAACCTAACCCTACCCTGCCCTAGTTTCAAACCATTGCCCCTAGTCCTATCACTCCATGCCCTGCCAAACAGCTCCTCCCTAGCTTTCCTCTAGCAGTTATTCTGGTTTTGGAAGGGTCAGGCAAGAAAACTCAAGCAAAAAATAAAAGGTTGAACATTTGTGTGCTCCTGACTTGCTAAAGTTTTGCTCTGGGGTATAGAGAGTCTAGAAATCCTCATCCTCAGATGATATTTAATCCCTTCTGGATGTGCATCCATCATTTTTCTCTACATGCTTGAAAGGGCAGAGAGATACAAAGGTTCTTTGTTCAAACAGGCTGCCCGGAGAGGGTGTGGAGTCTCCTCTGGAGATAATCAAACCCTGTCTGGATGCCTCCCAATGTGACCTGATCTGGGTGTTGCTGATCTGGCAGAGGGATTGGACTAGATAATCTCTTGAGGTGTCTTCCAATCCTTGACATTCTGTGATTCTGTGAAACGTGAATTTACTCTCTGGTGTTCCTCAGCTTGGGAGCAGCAGCAGCAGAGAGGCAGAGCTACTGACCTGCTGCTGGTATGACTGTGCATTTCAGGGGAGGATGTTCTTTGTTATTGCTGCTGCTGCTCCGTTGAAGCAATTAAAAAAATGTGTCTAAGGAGGAGGCAATAACTCTAAAGAGTGCCTTTGGTGACTAATTGTTGTGCTCTAAATATTCTGCCTTGCTGCTGATTTTCCCAGTCTCCTGTGAGTCATAAAACCTTGTCTTGCTTTGAGTGGGCCATTCATAATGACTTTGGCTTTAAAAAAAAAAAAAATAAAATGTCCAGGACTTCCTTTGAGTCAAATCATTTTAATTAATGGTTTTCTGAATGATTTACTGTTCAGATCATTGAAATCCCTGAAGGGCAATGAGCAGGTTCATGCTTGGAGGCATTGTCGCTGTCCCCAGAATAAAGATTCTCTGGCCTCACGGTTTCTGTGGCTTAGATGAAAGCAACCCTTGGCTTTCTGGGCAGCCTTTTCCCTTGCAGATGAGAATAGGGCTGCTCAGGAATCATGGAATGGTTGGAAGGGACCTTAAAGATCATCTAGTTCCACCCCCACTGCTATCAGCACGGACGACCATCTGGTAGTGGCAATGTCCTCCAGAGACTGAAGGGTTCATATGGAGCCTTATGTTGCCCTTGTCATGATTTGTTCTCTTCTATTCAAACAGATTTTCATGGCTGTGCTTACCTCCCTGACTTCCCCAGTGTCCCCATGGATCCAAGGGATGCTCCGAGGCACAAGGATTTCCCCTCTTTGTCTGCTTGATCCAGTTTGCATGTCCTTGGTGCAAGGAGATTGAATTGAACTTAGCATAATATAGAATCATAGGATAGGAAGGAACATTCAAAGACCATCAAGTCCAACCCCTCTGCATTGAACAGGGACATCCTGCAATAGAACAGGTTGCTCAGAGCCTCAGCAAGCCTGGCCTTGAATGTCTCCAGTGATGGGGCCTCCACTACCTCACTGGGCAAACTGCCAGTGCTTCACCCCCCTCATGGTGAAGAACTTCCTAATGTCTCATCTAACCCTGTCCTTCTTTAGTTGTCTTCCTTTTTGATTTGACAAGATAATCATTCCTCCTGGAATTTAATTTTTCATTGTATTGAGTTTGCATTGTTGTTTTGAGATGTTTCTCAGATACAATCTACTCTGATACATAGGAGACACCATGCTGCAGTTGTATTTGAAAGTGTCATGTGGTTGTTGTGGGTGGGAGGTTAAATCATTAGTATTAACCTTTAAATCCATTCTAAGTGTCTAAATGGGAGAGACGTAAATAACACTAAGTTCATGTCCTCAGTTTACCTTAATGCAGAAAAGGAGCCTATATTTCATTGAATGGTAGCATTATAGAATGTGTTGAGTGGGAAGGGACCTTCAAAGGCCATCTAGTCCAAACCCCTGCATTGAGCAGGGATGTCCTGCACTAGATTAGGTTGCTCAGAGCCTCAGCTAACCTGCATTTAATAAGTACTATTTGATTTTCAAGACTAATATAAGCTTAGGAGTGTATAAATGGGGTGGTGCCCATATAGGAATATCAAATCCATAACCAGGGTCTTGCAGAAAATGTGACTGGTGTAGCTTTCCTTCTGTGAGATGCAGGCAAGCTCCATCGGCCTCTGGTTGTGATTGGAATCAATATGTCTTCTTTCAGAACTTAATGGGATTCACACTTCCTGAGCTCCTCTGTGAATCCCTCAATTAGAAATTAGAAACTAATTTTCTAAGCAGTAATCTATGAATGGGTCCTTTCTTGCAATAATTTTCTTTTCTTCACAGTTTTTCTGTTCAATATTTTTCTAATAAAAACCACAGATATATAGATTTATAATAAGGTACTACAAAACATGTGCAGAATAATTTATGGTAGATAATTTTTCTATTAAGGTGTGCGTGTGCCACAGATACATTTGATTTTCTGTAATTAATAGAAATGATGAAATGACTGGATGCTCGTGATTACACAAATTAGGCTGACTGAATCATAGAATCACAGAATGGTTTGGGTTGGAAAGGACCTTCAAGATCATCGAGTTCCAACCCCCCTGCCATAGGCAGGGAAACCTCCCACTAGATCAGGCTGCCCAGTGCCTTGTCCAGCCTGGTCTTGAACACCTCCATGGATTGAGGGGGCATCCACAACCTCTCTGGGCAACCTGTTCCAGTGCTTCAACCACCCTCACTGTAAAGAATTTCTTTCTTATGCCAAGTCTAAATCTAGCCCCCTCCAATTTACTTTTACTTCATTATCAGACATTGAAGAGCAGTACAGGTCTTCATGCCTAGCATTTTTCTCTTGTTCCTAGCTCCAGAACAGTTGTAGAAGCTGGTGAGTCCTCAGGGTTGCTAAAGAAAGGATAATTAATATGTTACCCTTGATCAATGCAGAGACACAGCAGAGCAGGTCTTTTTGTATATTGCAGCATTCAGTTGAAGTATCTTCTTAAAATATTTGTTCATAATAATAATAAATTTTTAAAAATTATCTCCTTGCTGAGTAAAAGAAATGTTAGCAATTACTTGAATTTTTCACTTTCCCCACCATAAATTATTCTGATATAAAATAGAATCATAGAATCATAGATTGGTTTGGGTTGGAAGAGACCTTAAAGATCATTCAGTTCCAGCCCCCCTGCCATGGGAAGGGACATCTCCCACTAGAACAGGCTGCTCAATGCCTCATCCAGCCTGAGCCCACCTCAGATACTTGGGGATACCATTACTTGATATGTTTTTACAGTGGCATCACCATGCTTTATGTCCTCTTTCAGATGCTCAGAATGAAATGGCATCCTTCATTTTGTTTCATCTTTGCCTTCTCAGTGGAAGGAATAATTTAGCTTCAAATCTTGTGCGCGCATTCATTAATTGAAAAAAAAGAACAGGAACTCTCTGAAGATGCTGTAGGTATTTTAGAAATGTGTGCACAGTCATGAAGCTCCCATTTTCTTTTTACATTTCAGCCCTGCTGCTGTTTGTCTTTAAAGTTTCTATAGTGGCTCATTACTTTCTGACTTCTATGCGTGTTTTGAAACTTTTTACAAAGCTTTTATTGCTGCATCTTCCTGGGGGAACCCCCTGTCCTGGCAGTGGATACAGAGCTCTTCTCTCCAGGGAGTTAAACAGGACAGGTTTAGGAGGAGATGTGGTGGGTCAGTACCAGTTCTATTGCATTGGTGTGAGCTGAGATGGATGACTTTGTGCAGACCAGTCAGTACCACATCCATCATTGTGTTCTTTGTCTTGTCTGTCTCTGTATCAGCTGAAGAGGCCAAGGGAGAGGAATGGACTTGACTGACAGTACTGGTGCTCTCTGAGCTTCCTTGAAAATTTTACTTTGGATACTTTTGCTGTGCAAGCACAGGCCAAAAAAACGTGACTGGTTCAGCCTGGAGAAAAGTCATCTTTTTAGGAATGTCACAGCATTCCTCTTGAACCTGGGATGAATAATGGAGGAGATGGAGCTGAGCTCTTTGCAGTGGTGTATGTGGTGGAGGATGAGACACAGCGGGCATAAGTTGAAACAAGGGATGTTCAGACTGGACATAGCATAGGAAAAGCAGGAGGTTTTCAAGGCTTCATAGAAAGTTTTAGGACAGAAGGGTCCTCAAAGTTCATTTGGTTCCAGCCCCTCTGCCATGGGCAGGGACACCTCCTACTACACTGGGTTTCTCAAAGCCCCATCCAGCATGATCTTAACACTTACAGGGATGGGACATCAATAACTCTGGGCAATCTGTTTTGGCACTTTTTACTAAGCCCTGAGCAAATTGGTCTAACTTCATCAGTGACTTTGATTTAAGTGGTTGTATCAAAATGACCTTCTGAGGTATCTTCCTATGAACTTACAGTTTCCTGATACTTTAAGAACACGATGAACAAGGTTAGATGAGGAGGACTGGCAGCGAGAACAAATCAATGCTGATGGCTCACAGAGGTGGTAAAAGACTGAAGAACATTAAGTGAGTGAGTGAAATTGGATGAATAACCTTTGTTATGTTAAAAATTATTCAGTCCTGGCTTAGAGAGCAGTGCACAGTCATCACTTTTGCAGGTTACTTTCAAAGCTCCAATATCATAAAGAAATCAGTTTTGTTTAATGAGTTTCTGCATTAGCAGGTCTTGCTGCTGATGACTGAAAATGATTTTGCTTGTGATGTGAAGGAACATGAGCCCACTCTCTGCATCATTGCTCACGTGTGTGCTTCAGCCCCTCACAAAGACTATGAGGCTGGCAAATTTCTGATCACCAGGAATACCCACACCCTTCTTAGGTCCATTATTGATAAAGACTCAGCTGATTTTTAATCACTGTGATGCATGGTTGCAAAGTACACCCTTGTGCTTAAATGCTGGATATTCTTGATCAATACTTTTCTTTGGTAATATGTCATCATGATTGCTTTTATTTTCCTCAAGAATTTTGCTAAACAGACTCTCTCCCTGACCATAACCATTAAAAAACTCTTCAACAGTGGGGTTTGTTGCCATACTCTTAGCTTGGTAAGTGGTATGAGGAAAAAGAATAAAGGGGAGGTAAAAAAATAAATAAATAAGACAGCAGGCAGAACAAGGTTTCAAGAAGACTTGCAACAGAATATCAAAGGTGGGCAAAGTGATGTTACATAGGAAGGACCGACAAAGAAGATGTGAAAGAGAAAGTGACATGAAAATCTACTCTCTCTCACTCTGCAGGACAGGTTTTTTCAATTCTGTTCTTCATCCTTAGAAAAACTTTTCCATTGTGAAGAACCAAGCCACAAATTCTCTCTTTCATGTTTTTTTCATGTCTTCTGGAAGGCATTTCAATGAATGGTACAGGTTTTAGTAATGACAGTTAATTACCATCAGCAGTCGGTTGTTTAAAAAAATAATTGCAACATGCCATTTTAAAAATTCCTTTGTGTTATTATATCTTACACTGTTGTATTAAGATGTATGATTATCCAGTAGACCTCAATTTTTAGCCAGGATTAAGGATGCAGACACTGCATCACTGATGATATTTAACATTACCACTGACATCCTCAGTGGAAACTGCAGATTCAGGTGCAATATTTTTCAGTCTTTGAGACTTAATATCTCATGGAAGAATTAAAATGCTAAATATTGCTGTGGGAAGAGGTGTAGAAAGAGGACATCCTTGGAAGGTCAAACCTGTGTTGGCAGTCATCCCTGGGATGAACTTTATCCACGAGACTTATTCTCTGGATCCCTGCCAAAGGGATTATGAAACAGTGTTGGGAAGATGGCAGGATGTTTTTATTCTCATATATTCATAGAATCATAGAATGGTTTGGGTTGGAAGGGACCATAAAGGTCATCTAGTTTCCACCCCCCTGCCATGGGCAGGGACACCTCCCACTAGATCAGGTTGCTCAGTGCCTCATTCAGCCTGGCCTTAAACACCTCCAGGGAGGGGGAATCCACAGCCTCTCTGGGCAACCTGTTCCAGTGTCTCACCACCCTCACAGTAAGGAATTTCTTTCTTCTATCTGACCTAAATCTCCCTTCTTTCAATCTGCATCCATTACTCCTTGTCCTGCCATCATGTATTCTATTAAAAAGTCCTACCCCTGATAAATGAGAGGCAAGAACTTGTTGAAAGGAAGGAGGAACAAAATGTTCCTCCTGATGTTGCCATTGTGTTATGTTTGTCTGTAAGTACTTTGTCAAACTTCTTCCCAAATGCTCAGTCTTGAATGAGTAATAATCAGTTCCTTCAGTTGTGAAAATACAAATATTTCTTCATTTATAATTGTTTTTCCTAATTTTTTTTCCTTTTTCCTCTCATCTAGGGAAGAATGTACCACTCTCACAAAAGAAGCAATACTCCTCCAAAGGAATGGTGAAAGGTGCTTTGACCTGGCAGTGACCACAGCTGCTTCCTTGTGGGGAAAAGTGAAAAGCTGCCAAGTTTTGGCCACATCCTGGTGTGGAAGCTGGCTGTGCAGGCCCAGTCAATGTGTGGACTGAATCTTTGGTCTGTTTTGTTTTCGTGGGATCCTCAGCATTTGCATTTTAAAGAAGTTATCAAGTTAAGCACACACCTGGAATATTGTGTTCAGTTCTGGTCTTCTCAGTTCAGGAAGGACAAGGAATTGGAGAGAGTCCAGCACAGAGCAACAGAGATGATTAAGGAATTGGAGCATCTTCCTTCTGAGGAAAGGCTGAGGGAGCTGGGGCTCTTTAGCTTGGAGAAAAAGAGACTGAGGGGTGACCTCATTCATGTTTCTAAATATGTAAATGGTGAGTGTCAGGAGGCTGGAACCAGGCTCTTCTCAGTAACCTCCAGTGATATGACAAAGGGAAATGGATGCAAACTGAACACAGGAGGTTCCACAGAAAGATGAGAAAAAACTTAGGGTTAGAGGACAGTGGCACCAGCTCCCCAGAGAGGGTGTGGGGTCGTCTTCTCTGGAGATATTCAAACCCTGCCTGGACACCTTCTGGTGTGACCTGGTGTGGGTCTCCCTGCTACAGCAGGTGGATTGGACTAGATGAACCTCTGAGGTCTCCTAAATTTCCTAATATTCTCTGATTCTGTGTAAGCACACATCTGTCTTCAAGGGTCTGCTGCTTTTGTGGGCATGTAATATCTCCAGCCTCCTATGGTTTTGAGCATTCCTGAAAGAGCCTTTGATGTGAGTTAGGATGTTCAGCATTTCTGAGGATGTGGTACTTGAGGGTACAAACTGGTTGGAAAATGAGACAGAACTGCATTTTTAGAAGGGTACGTAGAAACTCAGAATGTACTTCATGTACACTGGAACATCAAAGCATTGAGTCCTAACACTCTAGATTGATTATTTCAACCACACTGAATAGGCCACACTGAATTTAACCTTTAAACATGTTTTCACAAGCATCCATGAAGTTTTATTTTTATTTTTTTACTGAAATAGGTGGGTTTTGTGAATGCTGGTTGGTTCTAGTGCTCTCATTTTGCAACCACACTGCACAGGTCAGATTTAAGACCCCTTAACCCAAACTATTCACACCCAAGTATCCATTTGTGAAGATGAGGTGATCGAAGAATCATAGGGATGGAAGGGACCTTCAAAGGTCATCTGGTCCAACCCCCTTACAGTGAGCAGCACATGACCTGTATACGGGGGAGCATATGGTTATATCAGCTCCCTATGGCTCCAAGTTCTTACACCCATGTCAGCCCTACAAAACCTTCCCTGGCTTTGACTTGGCTGAAGTTCATTGCCTGTGTAGCTCAGCTGGGAGAACATCAGGATCCTATTCTGAGGGTCAAGGGTTCAAGTCCATGTCCAGGTATGAGGCTTGTTATAGCTGGGCTGATGGTTGCACTCAATGATCTGAAAGGTCCCTTCCAACATAGATGATTATGAAATTATGAAATTATATCCACTCCTCCTTTATCTAAATGCTTCCACATGGTGCTGTTGAAGTCAGTGGCAACCCTCATGTTGTCTTCAACAGGAAGGCTCCAGCTATTTCCAGCTATCCCTTACAGTGCACTGCACTTTCAGTTTTGATAACTGTTTTATGACTTATATTTCCCTTTTTTAATTACTTTTTAAAATGTTGATGGAGCTGCTGGAATGTGCCATTTTCATGAAGCTCAGTCGCTCAGTAATTCCAGATATCTAAAAGGAGGATGTGAACTGTAGAAACCCAAACCAGATTAATGTAACGTACATTTCTAGGTTATGATTAGTAACAAGAGGACACGTTGGCATGGCAACACTTGAAGCTTAACTCTAAGTTCTTAAAATACAACAATGACATATGTGTAGGTTTCAATCCATTTGCATACTACCCCCCTGAAAACATACATCGTTTCCACAACACTCAGGCAATTAAACCCTGCTTCTTACTTTTGAATTGAGTGCTGAACTAAAACATCATGCCCATTTCCTGGTATTTCTGCATAATCCTCCATTGTAAATCAGAAATGCTGTTAATGAACCTGTCCATTTTGTATCATCTTAGGCTTTCTGCCATTTGGTTTCATTTTAAAACCACCAGCCTAAGGAGTGTAGAACACTCTTCATTTTTTGTGGTTTGCACCAAATTGATCTTTAATTTCTTTCACCTCCTCTTGGGAACATTGTCTTGCTGATTCTGAAAAAGCTTGTTTATTAATTAAATGGATAGAACAGTGTGGGCACTTCTTGTGGCCAAGGACCGGGGATTAAAATCCCAGTTTTACGATAAATCATTGTGAGAAATTAGTGAATTTTTTTTAAAATGTGAGGCCACCAGCTGAGACAGAGGCCTCACTGTTGTGTTTCATTTGCCTTATCATAGAATCATAGAATGGTTTGGGTTGGAAGGGACCTTAAAGATCATCTAGTTCCAACCCTCCTGCCATGGGAAGGGACACCTCCTACTAGACCAGGTTGCTGAAGGGAAAAGCTTTGTCCAGTTTTGACAACCTGTTCAGAAGTCAACTTCTTTAGATGTACCATCTGTGATAAAGGTGGCAGGGGATACTTTATGTGTATTGTTGGTTTGTGTTAAACTTTCTCAGAATGTCAAGTGGGGCACTTAGTCCTTGTCACTTTATATGCACGGTTTTTTTTGGACCAAATTCCTTGCAGTCACAATGAAGACGCTGCTAAGTTCTGTGTGAGTAAATACAATCAAGTTCTGTCACCCTAAATGGGCAATGTCACATGGGAGATATGATTTGTTTGACAGTTGATTTATTTACATGTACATTTCTGTACAGAGCACCACAGGGTATTGAATATCTCCTTCTCTGGAGACATTCAGACCCTGGATACCTTCCTGTGTGACCTGATCTGGGTGTTCCTGCTCCAGCAGAGGGATTGGACTAGATGATCTTTGAGGTCACTTCCAATCCCTTATACTCTGTTATTCTGTGTGAAAATACAGCATTTCCACTGCTTCATTCACAGCCTTTAACTCCCAAGCTCTGTTCCCACTTACCATGGATGGCAGATACTGCAAGTCCAATGATTGACTCTGGCAAGATAATCATGTTACATTCCAAACAATGCAACTGCCAGGGAATATTTCACATGTACAGCCGAGTTCCTGGAACAAACATCCTGCTGGTGTTTGTCCTTCTGGCTTTTTAAAAAGTAAATCCCCTAATTTGTGTTTCATAAACCTACCTGTATTTCTTGCTCGCAGATGAAGGATTTTATTTAGCATTTGAATTTGCTGTGGTTGTGGGGTGAAAGGAGGGAGGGACATGTGCATGCTGGGGTTTGTCACTAATCCTTTGGAAATCCTTTAGTGCCTTAAAGAGGCAGAGAGGGAACAGACCTTGGGATCATCGAATCTTTTTCAAACCCCTTTCCTGCTCCACCAGAATTCCTTTATAACATATTGTGCCTTTGGCTCCAAACACACTTGCTTTAGAAATCAGTAGCTTATGGCCAGGGATTATTGCCCCTGCACAGATGTTAGGAAAGAAGGTATAATATTTCTCATGTGGGATGTGAATTAAAAAAAATAACTAAAGTTCTGCCAGTGGGGCAGGGGGGGGGGTTATCCATGAATATACTGTGATTTGACAATGGGGAAAGTTGCAGGAAAAATTAAAAAAAAAAAAAAAAAAAAAAAAAGAAAAAAAAAGAAAGAAAGAAAAAAAAAAGGATAGCATTTCTATGTGCTGGATGAAATATTTGTACCACTGAGGTGAATGGCAAGTTGCCATCAGCTTCCCTAGAACTAGGATTTCATCCTTGCTTCTTCTTCTTGGCTTAAAGAAATGCAGTGCTCACTTCTGATAGATAACTCAGCATCTTGGAGCATCTCCCCTCTGAGGAAAGGCTGAGGGAGCTGGGGCTCTTTAGCTTGGAGAAGAAAAGACTGAGGGGTGATCTCATTCATGTCTATCAATATGTAAAGGATGAGTGTCAGGAGGATGGAGCCAGGCTCTTCTCAGAGACATCCAATGATAGGATAAGGGGCAAAGGGTGCAAGCTGGAACACAGGAGGTTCTACAGAAGATGAGAAAAAGTTTAGTCAGGTGAAGTTGAGAGAACAGTGGCACAGGCTGCCCAGAGAGGGTGTGGGGTCTCCTTCTCTGGAGACATTCAAACCCTGACTGGACACCTTCCTGATCTAGGTTTTCCTGCTCTCGCAAGTGGATTGGACTTGATGATCTCTCCAGGTCCCTTCCAATCCCTGACACTGTGTGTGATTCTGTGTGTGATCATGTTGAACCTTTTCTATGCACATCTGAGAGGAAAAAGATGAGCAGCTGTGGACATCAGCCTTGATTTGAGGTCATTGGGATCTGTGGGGTGAATTTCCATTCAGCATTGTTTCGTTTGCTATGGGAATATAAATATGCAAATGAGAATTCCCATGGGAAGGGTTCCTGCACAGTCAGCACTAATCAACTCCAAACAAGTACATTTCTCCACGGTCTAAATTAAGGCTTTGTCTTTTTTTTTAGAGAGAAGATGAAAAAAAAGGAGGAAAAAAGCCCTGTGTGAAGCAATCCATGTGCTCACTGATGGCTCCTCAGTAGATCTTAGCAAAAACTGGAAAAGCTTTTAGTTCAGGAGGGAATTTCACCTTTTAGGAATTAAGAGCAATGTGTTGGTAGGGAGCCAGTGAAAGAAAATTAAGGGAAAAAAAAATGAGAGCCTGAAAATCAGAGCTGTGGTGGTCTTCTGTTTTGCTCCCTGTGATGACAAGCAAGTTTTAAAGAATATGTAAATATTTAAAAGCAAACAATGAAGTGGCTTACAGTAGGTAAGACAGGACACAGCATGAAGCAGATTTTTTTGGGCTTGTTTTTAAATCACACTCCTGCCTTGTGTCTGGGACTTGGAAAAAAACCCCACGGCAATTAAATGAGGAGCAAGGATTTACTGCACACTTCTGTGTGACTGGAACAAAGGTATTCCCCCACTTCCTGAGGTATTCATGAGAAATTCTGGGATGAAGGATGTAGGGAGATCTTGCCTTTTGAGCTCTAGGGATGTGCAGTTGTTGCACTGGCACAAGTGGGATGGCAACCAGAAGTCGTGGTGAGCCACAGATTGGGATCCAATTGAAGAGAATGCACAAAATGGGGTTTATCTTGTGATATTTATTAACCCAGTTTTCCAGCTGGACCGTGGAGGGAGGGGTATTTGTAAATAAATGCAGAAAGTTTAAAACTCTGACATATGGTTGCTCTAGATCTGGGTGTCAAATTGGTCACAGCTAAATTGAGAAGCTCTGAAAATATCCAAGAGGCCCCTCTTGTTTCCATTTGTTCCATTGAAACCTTCCAGGTGATATCTTTTTAGCAAAGATTTCCACTCTAAGATGCTTGTTGTAGGTGTCAACTGTACATATGTATTAATTTTCAGTGTAATGAGAGAGAAAAAGAACGGTAATGAAGTCACAAAGTCAACTTGAGGATGATCATGGATTTATAACTCTCACTAAGAAAAATTCTGTAAGATCCATTGACATTTTACCTTGTTAACAAGATGTATTTTTCTATGTTAGTCAAATGTATAATTTGTATAATTTTGTATATTAAATGTATGCATATTTTAAATTAAAAGGTTTATAATTTCAAATTATTTTCAACTCTGGAATGGTGGTGGTGCTTCTGAAATATAGATGTATCCCTGGATGGCAACAAGAGGACTCTATTTGAAAGAAGGTGCCACCTGGCTTGCCAAGAAGGTAAGGAAACTGCAACATCTGAGCTCTTGGTAAAAGAGCTGCCATCCAAGCTCTTCCTGATTTAGCAGAATGAATAAGAATCAGCAGCATACCATGGGCTGGATCACTCGCTCAGAAAGTGAGGAACCCAAGCCTTTTCCACCTTGTAGGGGGCTGGAATCTGTGATTTCTACAATCCAGGAGACAGTCCTCATCACCAAGGGATGGGGTTTCTGGGAGGGTTGGAGGACACTGAAGCCAGAAAGACAAGGTGTGGAGCAAAGAGATGGTAACTCAATGTCTTGAGTTATGTCTCTTGGAGAAAGAGAACGTACCTCTCTCTCTCACATCCTTTAGGCTGCTTGTGTGTTGTTTCTTTGTCTGTTGTAAAATGAATAGTAAAAATAGGTGCAAAAGATGCATTGCTCTGAGCCCCTGAACCAGGGAATTCCTGTCTTGGCTTGTGATGTTCATACTGTTGCAAGAAAACTTCCAACTACACCCAGAGATGTGCAGGTAAATTCTATCTTTATTTTTGGACTTTTGGTGGAGGTTTTTGTTGTGTGAAGTAAGGGTGTCTCTAGGTCTTCTGCTGCCTCTCACACAGTCCACTCAGAACACAACTCAGTTGTCACGGATGCTATCCTGGTACAAAGATTAGAGGTCTTATAGGAAAAGCCTGGCTTTCCATCAGGTTCTGTCCTCTTTTCATCAAGCTAAGTCAAGGTTTAGCTGCAGTCTTGATGGATGAGATGCAACACCCTTAACTATAAGTTCTTAACTAAGAACCTCTTCCTAACGTCTATACTAGTCCTGTTCTTCACCATGAGAGTGGTGAGGCACTGGCACAGGTTGCCCAGAAAGGTGATGGAGGCCCCATCCCTGGAGACATTCTCGGGACCAGGATTGCTGAGGCTCTGAACAACCCGATCTATTGCAGGATGTCCCTGCTCACCGCAGGTGGGGGTTGGACTAGGTGGCCTTTGAAGATCCCTTCCAACTCTATGATGTTACGATGTTCCCTAGGTTTGGTGATCTCTTCAGGTGCTGCGAGACAGGGAGAGGTTTAAAGACGGACATTCCTCGAGTGGGCTGTGCAGAGAGCATGTATATCGCTTTAAAAAATAAGAATAATGTTAAAAAAAAAAAACCTCCGATACTTTGGGACAGTCTTTGGGCGATAGTCCGGGCGAGCCCTTTGTCCCAACAACACCCCGCGTTGGCCAAGCGGCAGCGGCCAGAGGTGCTGAAGGGACAGCTCCGCGGGGGCGCGCCGCTGTGTGCGGGATGGAGGAGAAGGAGGTGGGCTGTGGGTCCGCGCAGCTTTCCGCGGGGGTCTTCCCGTGGGGATCCCGGGTCTGGGCACAGCGTTCCGCGGAACCCTCGCTCTCCCCCTTCCCCTGGCATCCCCGCTGGCGGAGGGCAGCGCTCGGCGCGATCACTTCCGTGTCAGGTTCGGCTGCCGGATCGGAGAGTGGAAGATTAGGGAAAGGGACGCTGAGAAGGGGGTGGAGCGGAGCGGGTTCACCGTCACCACCCTCCCCCGGCCACCAGCTGCTGCGGCGGCAGAGAGAGGGTAGAGCCACCCCCCATCCCTCCGGAGGGGCGTGGGGCTGGTTGTGCTGCCTTCTCTTCCTCCACCTTCTTCTTCTCCTCCACCCTAGCCACCCCTCCGCCGACCGACCCCGAGCGGTGATGGCGCGTCCCCCGGCACCGCCCCGCACCGCGGGCTGCCGCGCCCCTGTATGTCCCCTTCCCCCTCTCCTCCCCCAGCACCGCCGCAGCCTCTTCCTGCGGTGGGATCGTATAAAGTGAGAGAAACTCCCTCGGGCTGGCTTGGAGGCGTGGGCTGGAGAGATTTTTGGGCTGCGCATTTTTTTTTTAAATCTCTTATTTTATTTTTTTTTTCTTCCCCTCCCCCGAAGCCACGTAGCAGCAGGTGACTGGCGCCCGCCTGCCGGCCGGGAAGGATCCCGTTTGCACCGGCTGTGTGTGCATGTCGAGGGCTCCCTCCTCCTTCC